>WBMY01000881.1:726231-808581 GCA_013397315.1 Donacobius atricapilla
GTATTTTGATTATTGTCAGGCAGTGCTAAACAGTAGAGCCAAACTCTCCTTTTAGGCCTCCTGTACTTCACATTTGAGGGAAGTTTTTCTGGGGGCTGGTACTGACTCATTCTAAATGTTGAGTGTAGCAGCAGTAAACATTTTTGTTAATAAAGAATGTTTTGGGTGACTTTTGGCTAGTGTATCACTAATAGGGCAGCTGAAGTACTTGGAAGCTTCCTGTTTTTATTAATGTTTCCATCTGGGTCAGTGGACACAGTATCTCGGGTTGTGGTCACACAAGTTGCTGCAGCTGCAGTAGGTTGGGTGGATCTGGCCATTGCAGGTCACCAGGGCGCAGCCCGGTTGTAGCTGGAGCCTGGATCTGGTTACACCCCCGTTTCATTGATAGCAGGGTACTCTTGGCTATGAGAGGGGGTGCCAGCAGTAAATAGGTGTTCCTGGCTATTCCTTGTCATTAAATAGCCAGATCACTCTAAGCAAGAGCGTCCTGGGCAAATTCCAACTTGAGTAATTGCATTCCGTTTCAATATCCAGGTTCTCCCTCCTGTTTGGCCGTAGCGGGTATTTTTTTCACCTTAGCTGTATTTTTAGTATCCGTACGCATTGCAAAGAATTTTCCATGTTCAGTCCTAGCAGTGCCTGTTTGCAGACCATGCTGAGAGCAGTATTGTGCTAAAACAGCCAGCCTTTTCTGCAAGTAACATCCTTGCAGTCTTCAGCATTCAGAAGGGAAATGGAGTCCAAAACTGTTTGTTTCCAGCTACAGCTTGGATGCTGAAAATGTCCCCCACCTCCACAGATTTGGATTCTATTGAGTTTTGCCTTTAAGAGCTTTGTTACTCAGGTTGGATGTAACAACCTCTTACTACTGAGAACAGTGTTGAGACTAAAAGCAATTTATCTTGACTTTCAGCTCTCCCATTGTGTTTGCAGAGTGCAGTAGATAAAAATTACTTTTGTTTGCAAAATAATCAAATTGCATTCCAAAACTACTAAATTCCACTAACTGCTATTAGTGCCTTGGCTGCCCAGCAGCCTGTGATCAGAACTTGTATAAAATCCAGAACTGCTCAGTGTGGAGACTGAGGACATCACCCCAAGCAGTGCTTTTTGCTTCCAGTTGATTTGGCCAGTAATGTTCAGATGCAATTTGAGGTCAAGTATCACTGGAGTAACCATTACAGTGCATTAACAGGAGTCAAGTGTGAATTTGTCCAGCCTTACAGAGGTGACTTCAGGAATTCAAACGTGTTTGAAAGAAGGGCTTGCTTTAACAGTGAGTATTTTTTAGGGGAAAAAAAAATGAAGCCCTTACTGCTGCAGCATCTTATCAGGAGCTGGCAGGTTTTTTATGTTGGCCCAAGCGCTCATGGGGCATCTGTGTATTTATCAGGCTGGCGACATGAAGGAATGAGCAAGAGGGAAATTTAAATTAAATAGCAGGAGTGCTGAACCAAATGCCTTACAAGTTAAGGAATTTCCGCACATTTTGTGTTATGCATTAGATTCATGTTTCATGTATGACAGAGCTGTGCAATAAGAGGTGTGGGTGATTTAAATGCTAACAAACCGTAGAGCAACGTAGCAGAGATCTTTAGGATTTCTCAGTGGTTGTGAAACAGTCTGTTGGAGACCAGATTTGTGCTTCCTTGCTGCTGCCTTTGCTGGCGCCTTCTGGATGGGTGAGAGTTTTTTGAAGGAGAGCAGGGCCACTTCTGGCATCGGGCTGTGTGTACCTTAGCACTGCTGTTACAGCCACCGTGCTAAACAAACTGCACGGATTTAGGAAGCGTGAAGGCACTGCCTGTGCTCTGTGTGTGTGTGACATGTCAGGGAGAAACTGTCTTTTAAGTTCCCTGGGAACATGTCTCACGAATTCTTTAAATGTCAAATGTTTGGCAAGGGATCCAAAGTACAAAAGGTAGTTAATGGTATTTAGGTGCAGATTGATATCTCTGCTGAAAATTTCCTTTGCCTTTGCTGTGATACATGGAGATGTAGCTTGTTCCAGAAGAATGTAGCTTGTTCCTTCCTTGCATGGCTCCCTGCCTTAGCTCCGGACTGCAGTGCTGGTGGTGAGCCTGCATTGTGGGAAGTGCTGCCCACAGCCTCAGAACAATACTTGGGTAGTTTTAAGTCTGAAACCACTTAGTTGTTGGTTCGTTGTTTTTTTTTTTTTATTCCGGAAGTATTTTACATAAGACGCCAGTCTCTGCAAAATTTCTTAATTTTGTTTTTGCATTGATTTTCAGTATGTTCACAGCAATCTCTCACAGGGCTTGTTAGGATATGACAGCGTAGCTTCAGTATGGGAATCTTCAGATTGTGATAGGTGAGAGAACTCTGAAGTAAATTTATCATTCATGACACTTCTCAGATATGTAAATAAACATATTGTTGGTAAGCTGCTCTTCACTATCATGTGCTACATAAGTTGCATCTATTTTCCCCCGCAGAAGCCTCAGAAGGGCTTTGCTAAAGACCTTGAGGTCTGTTGTGTTAATTCTTCTGACACATTCAGCGTTTAGATTAAAACTTAATGGGTGTCTGGTGGGAGTGGGGAGTTGAGTGCGTTTCTGGGAGCTGCAGCCAACTTGTGTTTTTGTTAAAACTCAGCAGAATTACTTAAATGTGCTGGAAGATGTGTTTTGGGGGTTAATGGCCCGTGTGTTTCTTCTTCCTAGCAGGTTTTCTTAAGATGTTTTTCCTTTTACTCCAGTGTTAAGCACTCTCTGTTATTAATGCGTTATCAGGGCTTCTTTGTTTACTTTGTAAAACATGAAAAATTTTGAATCAGGGACCTGTGTAAAAGTGTGCTTTTTTTACATGGCTTCATGTAAATTAGACACACAGCTCATAAATGTGATCAAGCACAAATCAGATTTAATTTCATTTACAACTGTGACTTCAGATATTCGTTAGATAGTTCATTGAATTCCAACCTCCTGAGTTGCACTGTCAGCAGAAAGTACAATAATATGTAATTATAGCAAGTACTTAACATCTCATTGACTCAGATTCCTCTGTTAATGATTTCACTGGATTCCTGTTAAAGTAATACCTGCTGAAATAGCACAAGCCACTGCCCTGTTAGAGGGAGGCTCCGGGTCAGATTCTTCCTGGTTGTTGTAAATTGCTGGAGTTCTGCTAAAATCGGTGGAGCACTGACAGTGTATCTGCTTTTTTATTACTGGACTGCAGGGATGGGCTTTAATGTCACAGTGACTATTTAAGAGAAATAGAGTTTAACCTAAGAAATCATTGCAGATTTTTTTTTTTGAAGTGGCTTTTCAAGATGGGACAGTTTCCCTTTCAAGTCTGCTTGAGCTGGTTGTCCTGATACAGTTTCTCACATCCTTGTAGGACATGTAGTCATTCAAAAATATTTATTGGCTGATTAAATTTCATTGGTTTTGTGGCTTCCAATTTTATAGATACTGCTCCCCATTTTATAAAAAACCTCACACTCTGAAACATGTGAGCAAAATCTATTTAGTGTTATGTATTCAGCTGCTGCCTGTTTTTTTTTTTTTTAAGGTCTATCTTAGCTTTCCAAATCTGAGAGAAGATATTCGATGTAGAAATCAGTGTTTATCACCTTGCTGTCCTGGGAGTGTCCCCTTTGACAGAGCATATGACACATCTGCCTGTACCTTCTCCCTGCAGGACTCTCTGTTCTGAGCTGTTCAGCACTCAGTGTTTAAACGTGGATCATCTTTAGATTTCAGAATGGTTCCTCCTGGTAAGGGAACGGGAAGGGTTTGGGCTTGCTGTGGTTTCAGCAGTGACTTTGTTGCTGTTATGCTCTTCTGAAAAAACCAGTAGAAAATAAATTTAAAACCCAGTTCATAGCTGCAGTAGGATTATTCCTTTTAAACAGTGTACCCAGTCACTGCTGTCCTTTCTCCCAGTAGCTGCCTGCTCCAGGGAGTACCTCTGTGTGCTCTGGTGGCTTCCACTGTCCATCACTGGTTGAACACTGAAGTTACTACAGCGTGGAAGTGCTGTTCCAGGCAGAGCAGAGAGAGCCTTTTCTGCTGCAGGCTCCTGCTATTTCCTAGCCCAGCTGAACACGCTGTAGTAGTGGTTTCCCCGTGTGTATGAGACTACAGTATTTTTAGCACAGCGTTTGTTCAAAGTGTCCTGGATGACATAAATGCTAAATAGTTCTAGTGGATTTCATGAGGTTTATAGTTGGAAATATTTTTATCTTGAATGCTTGCCTTTTAAACTAATGATCTTAGTCAATTGCAGTAATATCTTGTGGTGCCACAGCGAGAGTTAGGACATTTGGAAAGTGATGTGGAAAGAAAGGGTGAAGTTAATTTTGGATTCTTGTGACCTGCATGGTATAAGGAGAATTAAAAAATTGGTTTTGGCTTCAGACATGAGCATACCTGCATGTTTTCAAGTGGAAATTTGGTTTCTAAATTTGACTTCTCTGGCTGCTCAGCTGATGAACAAGTGAGAGCTCCAGAGTTGACAGTGAAAGTGGAGAATATGAAGCAGTAGACAGTCTTCCTGAAGTTTGTTCTTCTGTAACATGTACTTAACATAAATGATTCTCAGAATTCTTTAAAATAAAATTAGGATTTTTTTTTTATTCCCTGTCTGTGTCAGCAGGAGCGGTGGCAGGAAATAGTGTTTTCTGCCAGTCCTTACAATGAACAATAATCTGAGAGATCCTCCAACACAGCTGGTGGAGATCAGGCTTGGTGCTTTTGGAGACGTGGGAGACCTTGGCAATTAGTTCTCTATTAATACTAATGATAGAGTTCTGTAATGAGGGAAGATGAGTAGGAGAGGGACAGCGGTTCAAGTAAGAATCTCCTCACAAATTTTCTAGTGTTGTCTCAGTGTTCTGGCCATGTTTTCCGTCATCGCAAGGCCTGTTTCTCTGCTAGAATAAAACCCTCTACTGCTGCTTCACTCTGGAGAAGTTCCCCTTTTTTCAGAGCTGTTGCTTGAGTATCAACAGCTTCTCTGGAAGGTGGTTGCAGCAGTGGTTCAGTTTGGAAGGATGACTTGCACCAACAGCTGCTCTGGGTTTGGGATCTGCCCGTTCCCAACACCAAGGAGTCCCAAGGACGGGCAGCAGTGAGCATGCCTTACTCCTGTCTTGGGAGGCTTTGGAAGCGGGGGGCTGGAAAATGTCTGACATGCTTATCTTGGTGGGATGGGGGCAGTGCAGGCTCACTGGAGGCACAGCAGGAAAGTTAGTGTAGGTGCTTGTCACTCAGCCTCAGCAGACAGTGTCTCCTCAAGAAAAACACCCTGCATCTCCACCTGGAGTATTAAACCCCTTTCTAAGTTTGAAAGCGTTGACTTCTGAAATTGGGATGAAGGCAGGGTATAGAGGCACAGCATCAGACTGTTGGGAAATGGTTTTAATTGCAGGCTCCTGTCAGTCTCAGAGACAAAAGTTGCTTCCCACAGAGCTTCCGATCAGTAGATGTTTTTGGATTCCTTATCAATATTTTTGACGTATTTGTTCATGTTCATAAGCTTGCCATATGCTTTGTGCAGTTGTGAGCTGTGTGGGTGTCCCTGTATGTATTTTTATCTTATACCTTCGTCAGAGAAGGAGCTTTTTCGGGAGAGTTAGCGAGACAATGGCTTCCTTCTCTATCAGTATTGCAGAATGCGGAGCCTCTTGGTGCCCACCAAAAGATGGAGATTTTCCTTCATAATTCTGCCCAATGTAGACATGTTACAGACAGATGGACATTCATGGAATTCAGCTTTGCAGCAGAGTAATTCTGCAGCTGCCTGTATCTTTCCATCACTGGAGAGAGATTGATTTCTGCCTCAGGAAAGTGTGGAGTGTACTTGTAGCTTCCCAAAAATATTTTGATCAGTCTGTGTAACTCATCTTTGGCTGTGTCCATTAAAGACATGTTCCATGGTGGGAATCTGCTTGTGTCCTGATTTTGGGCAGGATAGAGTTAAGTTTCTTCGTAGTAGCTGCTACGGTGCTGTGGTTTTGGATTTAGTATGAGAATAATGTTGATAACACACTGATGTTTTAGTTGTTTGGACAACCAGCTAAGCGCCTGCTTGGTCTCATCAGCTGCAGTGTACAGCTGACAGTCTCTTTCACACAGACAGCATTCAGCACGTAGTGCAGCTTTATTTGGGGGAGAAATACTCTTACATTCTCAATGAAGGCATAGTTCTGGTTCTTCAAGATGTCCATTTTTCTTCCATAATGCTATTTTTCAATGATTTTCTAAAAATAAGGCCCTGGTGGCTTTTATTCCTTATTGCTCATTTCGTAATCCCAGTCATGTATTTGCATAGTGTTACTAATTTTTGCAGCAAGCATCCATGACCTCAGTAGTGGAGTATTTTGCTGCGTTTAAGAATAAATGATAAAAAGAAATGAAATACGAGATCTGGTTTTGAACATGCATCAACTTCATACAGCTTTTCTGTCTAAAACCCACTGTTTGGCTGCCCTGAAATAAGTTTTACCAAATACTTTGGAATTTCTGAAGTGTTGGACTCACTGTACTACTCAGTGTATGCAGCAGGAAATTGAAAGTTGTTTCCATCCAAATGTCTTGTCAGTTTGGTGCAGCTAGATGTGTGGCAGTATCTAAAGGGAATAATTTTAAGAATTTTTAAGAATAATTTTTTTAGACATTGGCCAGAGATGTGGCTTCATGGTTAAAAAGTCAAGAAAATTATTCCTAGGGATGGAGCAATCCCCAAGTGCAGATGGCTTTTTAATGTTTTCCTGGCATTTGTCACATACTCTGCTCTATTGCCTAACACAGCTTCTGACATACAAGATCATGAATTTCGGGAGCATTATCCAGAACATTTTTTCTTTCATTTGTCACTTCTGTACACATTTTCAGTTGAACATTGCAGCAGCTTTTCCTGTGTGTGTAACATGGCATAGATGACCTGTACTTTAGGGCCAGGGCAATGTACTTTAGTTGAACTTTTTATTGATGGCAATATTTTACTACTCAAGGCTTATCCTGGTATTTGAACAGGGGCCAGACTTGTCAAAACAGCTGCTCCTCTTCCTTTGAGGCTGCACTTTCTTGTTTTGCCGAGGTGGCTTATAAAGGCCTTTTAGGAGAGAAGATGCTTCAGTGTTTTTTCCCCCTTTGAACTATAGTGTCTGTTGCAGATTTTTTAGTGGAGGTAGAGTTGAGAAACGTGGTGATCTTCTAACTAAAAGGCAGAGATTTCTGGAGTTAGGGTTTAAGCAAACTTGGTATTTTTGTGGTGTGTAAGCAGAGTTCTGGGAGGAGAAAAGTAGAGGTAGAGGCAGGAGACACTGTATGTACCACGCTGTTACATACAGCCTCTTTGGAGACCTGATAACCAGGTGGGAAGGTTGTCTTCCTTCATCTGCTCTGCAGCAGGTGCGAGTGGATGGAGTTTGTGCTGTCCTTAGGGAGATTATAGCTGATAAGTAAGGCAATTCTTATTGCAGCTTCTGCTTTGGTGCAGTGCTGCCTTGCCAGCTCTCAGCTCCTCTGGAGTGCTTGGTGCTCTGCTCAGGACATGAGGGTGAAGGGTTGAATGAAGAGAGACTCTTCTGAAGCTGAAGGCACCGGGGAGGGACGTTTTGTTACTCATGGATGCTGTGTCTGGGTTTAAGGTCCTTTGTGCTGTACATTGTTATCTTGTCCTAAGGCCATATTGTGTAAATAGGCAACACAATGGGGAAAGAGGGAGTACTATGCTCTTCTCAGAGCTGGAGAAACCAGAACATAGTGGGAGTGATTTTTTTCTAGCTCAGAAATAGATGTAAAACTGTCTGGCCAGGACTAAGATTCAGTTCTATCTTGGACATTTGCTTCCGACTTTTAATTCCTTTTCCAGCTTAAGACTGAGGTGCTTATCAAAGGGCAGCACTAAGAAAAAAAAAAAGGAGCTTCTGCAGTTATAGCATATTGTTATATGCAAATTTCATCTCAGGAGCTAAGGTGGGCATTTTTTTCTGTGGTACTATATTATTTTACAGATCTTATGATACAATGCAAATTGGAAATGTTCTGTGGAGGGCTCTGCAATTAGTGAAATCACTGGATTTGCAATAGGGAGACAGTGTCTTCCTGGTTTGTGTGCAGGGTTCTGGTATCCAGTACGTCAGTCTCTTGCACCATACAGGCCACCTTGCTGTGAGTGTCTCCTAACTGGGCCTGGAGCAATAGGAAGAGCAAATTATGTCTTCTCCCAGTTTGTGAATGCTGGCGAGTGTGTGAGTAAGATCAGTTTTAGGAAAGATAAAATAGCTGGGATGGGCAGGTACTGGTTTAAACTTGCCTTAGGAAGGCACCTTACAAGTTAGACGAGCACTCTCCAGTTTAATCCAGCCTTTTGGGAAACAAGAAGCTGGAGCTCTTTGGAGATCCATGTGAAGGGGATGATTCATTGCAACACAAGCAGCATGTACAAAATGGAGGGATGGAGTAGAGCTAGTGACGTACTCTGAGGTTTGTTCTCTAGAGTAAATGACCACCAGATGGGGAATAAAAGGCTGCCTGCTTTTCTTTTGAGGACCAGGAATGTCATTGAGGCTGTTAAAATGTGCTGTATCTGTGGTAATGCTGCTTGTGCACAGCAAAGCCTTTGATGTGTGGATCAGAGTTAGCTTTCCTTGCTGGTGTTTTCCCTCAACACTTGGGTTTTAGCATGGGTTTTGTCCGAAGGTGAGATTCTTGCAGTGTGGTTTACAGTACACCTCAGGGATACAGAGCAAAAGTCTTTGAGTGCTTTCTGCAGCAGAAAAACTGAGGTGCAAGGTTGTGTTCCCATGCGCAGTGTAAATGGCCAGACACCCAGGGGCAGTAGGTTCATGTGGACAGAAATGCAGTGCAAGATGAGCGAGATGAACTCATAACAAGTGACCTTGATTAACTTCTGCAGTGTTGCCCAATCCCTCTGTAGGTGTCATCTCCATCCATCTCTGCAGTAAGCAAGCACTGGCACAAATCAGAGTCTGAATGTCAGTGTTGTTAACTCTGGTACTCGCGAGTTGTCATCCTAGAAGTGTGTAGGTGTTGGGGTTATTTCGTCTTGCTCCGTCAGATGGGACATCTCTCCAGCTGTCCAGGATACCTTTGGACGTGAATGTGGGGAGCATTAGCATTTCACACTTTTGCAATCTCCTATCCTCCTGCCTTCTTCCTGCTCCAAAACCTGGAAGACTGTCAGAGGAGCCGTCATTTTGTCTAAATCATGTTATCATAACTGTGTATGTCACCTGTGCTTCATTAGGGAGCATAAGCAGGCTGTCCTTGAAATACCTGTTTTTATGAGTAGGTAGAGTCTTCTAATTTAAAATATGCTGCTCTCTGGATTTTGGTAGCTGTCATAAACAATGTCTTTCTTTTATCATCAAGTGGGCTTATTCAGCATTGCCTGTGTCTAAAGGAAGCTGCTTTCTGGGTTTTAGGCTGTTGTAATCGTATAGATAGAAAAAGTGCAGCTTGGCCCTTGGTGCTCTGTGCTTGGCAGCTTTAGTTGTCAGCATGAGGTCTTGGGTGAGCCCAGCACGGTGTAGTTTTATTTGCCCCAGTCTGTAGCTTGTCTTGCAGTAGATGGAGGTGGCAGCTGGCAGTAAGATGGCTATCCCAGTAATTTAATTCTTAAATTGAATCCTGGGCAAAAGATAGAAGCAGTTGAATTGGCAAGTGCATCATTTTCTTGTTTCCCAAGTGAAGGTGTAAAGCTGTTGTTCTGGAAGCACTGCTTTTTGTCGAACACATTTTCCCCTTCCTTTCTGTCCTGCCCTGTTGTTTTGACTTCTGTCCACTGGAGCATAATCGTCAGTTTATGGTTTTGCTCCGCATCACTGTCAAAACACGAGCTTGTCTGTGCACAGCAAAATCTGAATTTACGTTTGAACCATAGCCTGAGTTAAAATTCTCCTTCACTGTGTTCATGAGTGGACCTCTCCTGCAACACTCATCCTGGGCGATATTTGCCCTTTTTGGCAATCTGATAGATTTTTCTTCAAAGCTGCCAGTGTTGTCTTTGCACACCAGCGGAATCTGGTCTGCATGCACTTCAGCAAGCTGGGTACGCGGCTGCTGACAGCAGGGAGAGCGAGTTCAGCGGGGGCACCGGATCTCCCGGGAGCTAATCTGTGCTTGGGCCGTGCCCATCACTGCTCAGTGTGCTTGGGGAGAATGAGAAACGATGCTGACACCACAGCCGCGTTTCCGAGGGATCGGGAGCTTTGCTAAGTCTTTGTGTACTGAAATTAGGGTGTATTTTTAAATGGTTTCCTTTGCAGGGAATAAAGCTGTGGAGCATTGTTTTGTGAAATAAGTCCCCTGTAGCTGTATTTCACAATAACATGAAACAGTGTTCAAAACAGATGTGAGCTTCATTTATTAAAGGCAGAATTAGTTTGGTTTTAATTTAAGTTTTTGTGTTTTAGCTCCCTTTTTGTAAATACCCCATCAATTCACCCTAGCACAGGAGCCTCATGCTCAGATTCTGATCCAGAGTAAGAACACTTGAATTCCAAAGGGAATTTGTTAGTCTGTGATTTTTTTTTTTTCTAAGGTGAATTTTTATATTGTCTTTTTGTGTATATTAACATTTCAGTCTCAGCAGAGCTCTGGAATTAGTCTTTGGCAATTAACTCCATAGGTAACCAGTCAAATATGCCCTGAACTTTAATTGGTTTTCCTCAGCACTAAGAAAAGTATTAAAAATTATTGTAGTGCATGAACTACAAATAAGTATAATGGTAATTTTTATCATAGTAGCTCCAGAGGCCAGACAAGTAAGTTTTCCACTGGTTTTCAGTTCAGGAAAGATAGTGTTTAGAAGGGCTTTCTTCTAAGCATCCATGAAATGTTTGAAGGCTTGAGAATTAATGCAGATTTGTGTCATTTCTAGGTTTGTCCCAGGTCTGTTACTTCCAGTGCTGAGGGTGGTGTCATCTGTTCAGCAAGTGTCAGGGACACTTGTCCTCATCCTGTAAGCTCAAGCTCTTTCTGAAATCTTTCCTGTCTCTTCCCCATCACTGGCAGGTATTCTTACAGTGTGGATGTACTGCTAGGTGGTGTGGTTGGCACTTTGCTAACTACAGGTGTGTGATTCCCCAGATCCTGTCATCTGAGGGGGTTTAGTTACATCCAGATTAAATTACTTGGAGAGATTGGTACTTCAAAAAGGCACAGACTGAGGTTGTCAGGCATCTTTGTACACCAAGAGACAGAAGATATTTCCTCCCTGTAGGGCACTGCAGTTTTCCATTGCACTTAATCCACCCAGAATTACCCTTGTACATCAGATGTGCACGTTGTTTGTAAAACACTCCCTGATGGAACAAATGCTGGGCTTGACCTTCACTGTAGACTTTTCACAGTAGCAAAGTTAGGTGATTTGTTTTGTTTTGTTTTTAGCATATCTTGCTTGGTATTAGCAAATTACCTCCTTGTTTTACTTGTCTGTGCTTATGACTTTAACTGAGAAAGGAGAACCGCAGTTTCTGTATCAGGGTAGCTGTCTTGCTGTGAAGTACGACAGGATTCCACTACTTGTCACCGTGACTGCAGTGACAGAGAGTGTCTTGGTTTATATTTTGATCTCAAGTAACTCATACTCTAAAGTCTCTTGTGAAAACCTAATGCTGAACTGTTTTCTCTGGTTGTAGATCCTTTCTTGAGCAGACTGCTGCACTGCTTTACCTTGTAGAGGCACAAACATGTCCCTGGGAAACCAGGTTGAACTTACATTGTATCCAACAAATTTGGGGTATTTTGCGCAGCATCGCCAGAAGAAAAGTAGTCTTTGAAGCTGTTACTTAATTCTCAATTTTATTAAACCCCTTTCTTCAAGAGTATCTTGATCTGTTGGAGCAGCTGCTTAGTTTGCAGAGTGGCATGTGAAGTTAAGTATCTCGTGTTGTTTGTTAATTTTCAGAATAGGTTATTCACAATTATTCTTTCTTCTGGTATTATGACTACTTGTCATGTAGTTTTCTCTACTTATGTACTCTGTTTAGTATTACACAGCCCATTAATGAAGGCAGAAGGCTCCAGGCTTTCAGTGTTGGAACCTTTTTTACATCTGATAAGATCCAGTAAAAGGTGATCACAGGTCGCAGTTGTGACCACAGGAAAAAGAGTGAATTTTCCCCGTTCTGCTGGATACTGGAGTACAGGAAATACAACAATTGCTAGTTCAAAAATAATGTGGTACACTTTAAAATTTGCAGAATAATGTTGCTGAAATGCATGGAAACTCAAATAGATTAAATGTATTTGGGTATTGCAGTTGCAGAAGTTGCTGGGGCTGTTGTGCAGTCCTGGTTAAAGGTGAACTTGCTTAGAGGAGAGTGAGCCTTGCTCTCTGCTGGATCCCTGGGTAGTGCTCTCGCTCCCAGATGTGGTTTTGTGTAGCACAGGCTTGAAATACTTGGTAGATCAGGATAGGAGGGAATGGTGCAGCTGCTGCTCTGGGCTCTTTGTGTAAGAGCAAACCGCTAAATCAGCTGGAGTGGCTGCAGCTTCCACGCTGCTATTAGTTGCTCATGTAAAATTGATAATAAATTTTAATAGATGTATTGATTTAGTTTTGACTCTAGTAAGAATTATAATAACTTTAAAAAAATGTCTCAACATATATAAAACTGGCAGCCAAGAAACTTCAAAATATTTCATAGCATTACAGCTGAATCATTCAGGAATAAATTATGAGATTGTAAATAGTCTTAGATGTTCATCTTGTTTCCTTCGCCTATTTCTGCTGTCAAATAATAAAGGTGAAATAAATATTTCCTAATGCATTGGAATAGCCCTGAGAATAAGATGTATAACTTGGGTTTCTCACTTTGGGTTATATTAAAGAAAAATAACAAAGCCTTGAATCTTAATGGTCACTTCTTTAGTAATCATAGTTTTTCAAGCATGTTTCTACCCCTCTCACCAGTCAACCTTTTAAAAATACCATGTTGCATGTTCAGAAAACTGAAGAGTAGAGAGTGTGGTTATGTTGCAGCAGCTGTAAAGCAGAAGCTCTGATATGATGGGAGCCTTTAGCTAAGCACTTGGAATTTGAAGTCGTGATAAATGAACTTTTGATGACACTCTGCACCTGCAACCTATTTCCTTTGGTTTGAACAGCTCATTTAGTGATTGTGGTAGTGGAGGGCATTTGAAAGCTAAAAAGGAAAAGCTGTTTCCACACCTTGTTATTTCTGCATAGGTAAAGAAAGGACTGCTCTTTAAATTGAGGCACAAGGTAACCAGAATTGATTCAGTTCAGTTTTTGAGGACTGTGCTTGCTTTCTTTTCTTCTTAGATGGGGAACAAATTACATAAACATTTGCTCCCCTTCATGTCTTATTCAAGGCAGATTTGAGTTTTTTGTGGGATGGAATCTGAAAATGTTGGCTGTGTGTTCCATGAAGAGATGGCAGCTATTAGTTAAAAAAAAGGGGGGAAAAATAAAAACAGCAAACAAAACCTAACAAAAAAACCCCTCACCAAACTGATAATACATTGCATGGAATTTTTTTAATTGAAGAAGTTAGGAGTGTATCATGCATAACAATATAGCCACAGCCTTTTATCCTGTGTCAATAGGTTATGTTTTATATTCGGATATTTGTAGTGGTGTGATGTAACCGTTGTCAAGTAGTGAGATTTGGCCTGGATTTAACATAATAAACAGATTACAGCTACATGAAGAGATTAAAATCAATGAATTTAAGGTAACATTTTGTAAATTGAAGACTTCCAATGGAATTTAATGAACCATATCTAGGAGCTGTACTTATTAAAATATTGCAGTCATAGCCTTACTTTAAAACTACTGTGTCCTACCCTGCTCTGCTGATCCTTCTTTCTGGGTCCTCTTCCCTTCCTGCAGAAGACTGGGGAGTACAGATGTGCAGAAATCTCCACTGTCATTAAACATTTACCTTTTGTTTACTTTCTTGTGTGTTTTAGCTGGAATCAGATTTCTTCTTGTATGCTAATTGTGGTAAAATCCCCTTAAGGCAGGGGAATTGCATTCCCTCCCTTGACTTGAGAATAAGACTTGAAGCAAGGCAGACTCTGATAAAATGCTTCTAGACACTGCTGGAATTGGCCCCTTGTGGGTGAGTGATCAATTAGCTCACCCACAACGGGGACAGAGGTGAAATCGGGCTGTATCCGTCCAGTGCAGCCCTACACTTGAAAGTAATCATTGTAGATACGAGCAAAAAAAAAAAAAAAAAAACAAAAAACAAAAACAAACAACCAGGCAAAACGAAACCCAACCAAAAAACCGTCTGGGATCAGTGTGAGAGTTGCTCCTACAGTGAGGAACCAGCTGAAGTGTAATAAAAATAAGTTCTCAGTCTTCTGAAACAAATTTCTTCTAAGACTTTGGCCATGCTACCCCATCAGTTCAGAATGATATTAAACAAGTAGTAGGAGAATAATCTGACTCCAGTGCATAAAGCAGTGGTGCTGCTTGGCAGAGGTGATTTAAAGCTTCTACCAGCCACTTTTTTTGTCTTGTGCATTCATTTTACACTCTAAAACAGAGCGTTGCAGAGGCTTGTTCCCAAGGGTGCTGCCTCTTAAGTCTTTCTTCCCTACAGCAAGCAGGAGACCAGCACTGGCCAAAGCCACGCGGAGTTCTCAAGGGGTGGTTAATAAAAGGCTTTGAGCAAATGCCATTAGAGCCTCTCCCTGAGGACGCTGAGCATGTACCACTCCCATGTGTATAAACTGTGTGATCCTGGCTGCTGACACAGCCTGGGCATCCACTGCTGCAGGACAGGCAGTTCAAGACGACTGCTTTTTTTTTCCCCCTGATTTGTTAGATTTTTCCCTGGGGAGAGCCCTTGTTCTGGATTAAACCCAGGACAGTCAAACACACAGCCCTGTCCTTGTGTGGTGTTGGTGTGAATACAGGCTCTGTGTGAGCTGCTTTGGGACATCACTCTTGTGCTGAGGAGGTGTCAGGATTTCAGGTAGTCTTAACAAAAAACTTCTTTTCCAGGAGTCCAAGTACAGTAGTGATTTACACAGCCAGTGAGAGAAAATGTTTTTCTAGTTGACATCATCACAGGGTAATTATTCCTGACAACACAGCAGTTTTCTTGTTTCTACTACAGTTTTTAAACTTACACCCTAAAATAATATCAACCTATTTTTTAAATATGGCGGAATTCTCTGTTATTGTCTGTAAGGACTAGGATTTGTTGGTGATTGCCCCTGTTTTCTCCTGGTTCTCATTGTAAGTTTGCTTGCAGTAATCAGCTGTTGCCTTTGCATCACGAATTGTGCTGTTTGCACCTTTCCAGTCTAATGATGGTATAAAGAGCACTTGGAGGCGGAAAGAGCTTGTGCTGGGGGCACTGACTCAGGCTGCGGATGGTGTACAGAACATGAAGTTCTCTTGTCTGCAGTGCGAAGTTGTGACAGATTGCACCAAAAGATTCTCGTTGCTCTTGACCCAGTCTGTTGAAGTAACTCTCAGGGCTGTTCCCAGGGTAAATCTTGGCCAAAAATCTCCCAGAGGTGATTCAGCTCTCGCCTACCTGTGTCTGCAGTGAAGCAGCAGCGCTGTCACCGCATGCTGCGCTGGAGCTCTGGGCTTGATTCTTGTGCTGCGCCTGAGCACTGGCGCAGGTTTTCCAGCTTGGAAGCAACCAAAGAGTTGAAGTGCCTCTGGTGCGTGTGCACTTGGTGTTTCAGTCCCCCTGGCTTGCACATCCTTCCTGAGAAGGGATTGATGAAAAGTAATGTGTTGTCCCCAAAATTCTGCAGCCCAAAAATGGTTCCCCAAGAGCTCCTAAAGGAAAAGATTCCTGCAAACCAAAAAAATAAGGGTTAATAGAAGGGGTTTGCTTTAGATAATGTTGAAGTGAGGGATAGGTTATCTCCTACAGTCCCTGATAGCTCCGAAGTCTAAACAGGGCTGTAGAAGTTGGCGTTGCCCCGTTTGCTCTCCTCCTGGTTCTCCAGAGGCGAGCGCCTCTGGTTCTTTCTCCTCGGCGACTCGTGGGTGACCCTGGGCCGTTCTTTTTGTCTCTGTCTCCCGGCGCATGCATCCCTCGGTGCCGTGGGTACATCCCTCCCTTTGTCTCTTCCCAAGAAAAGATTTTGTGTGACAGCACCGCGTGACAGTGTGTGCGCTAAGCTGTGGATCTGTGCTAAAGGTTGGTTTCTTTCTGGCTGTGAAAATGAGATTAGTCCCCCTTGCATTATCTATTTGAATGCCCTGAAATTTTACCTTCTCTCATGATTTTAAGCTAGTTTTACACCCCTGGATGCCAGACTGGCTTGTGAACAGTTGTCCAGGCTTTCCTGGCGAGTCTGTCTGTCCTGCTGTGCCGGTTATGTTAACTGTGTTTTGCGCAAGAGGGAAGAAGCAGGGGAGAATTTAGAAAAGCCTGAGATTAGATGGTGTAGTAAAAGTTTTGAGTATTTGTAGATGTGAAATGCACAAGGAACCTGCTTTTAACAACTATTCTATCAAAACTTTTCCCCCCTCCTGTCGATTTGTAACAGCTGTTAGTGCTCAGCCACAGTCACTTTATGTACCTGTAAGTCCTTCAGGATCCAGTCCTTTATATTTGTGTATTAGCAAATGGGGATGCAGATGGAGCTACAATAAGTGCAAGGCTTTTGAACCCTCAAAGGTAACTACGATCAAACTTGTTTCCCCTAGATTTGCTCGTGCTCTTTAGATCCCACTCTCGGCCTCATCCCAACCTCCTGATGTGTGGGCTATGGCTGTTAAATTGTGAGGCAAAAGTATGCCTTAGTTTTGCTTCTTTTTAAAAGACAGACATGCAGTGCGGAACTTTGTTTATTCATGTGGTTGTAGACTCATAAAGCAGTAGGAAAAAATTGCTGGAACCATTTCTAGCCCCATAAGGGAAGGCAAGGAATTCCAGTTCTGAATGGAGAAGGCAATGGAAAATAAGTACTTCCACTCATAAGAGTTTAGCCTTATAAGAATAAATATCACTAGGGACAAGAATGGGTTTGCTCTTGGTTCCTTAGGAGACTACTCTGGACTCTCCTCTCTTCATGCCAGCACAGCAGCATTTTAAGCTGTTCAATGATGCTGGTCATTTCTTGAAGTTTAATTTGCTGTTCTGTTTTATTCTGCTTTGTTAGTGGAAATGTACTAATGGATTTCAGTCTCTAACTCTCATTTATACAATTACAGGAGAATGTTTTACATCTTGGGAATCCCTGGAAACACGTGTTTCTGTTCACATGGAACTTTTTTGGTTTTGAATGCAAATAGTGGAGTGAAACTTCATTGTTGCCTCTCAGTCAGGAGCCCTTTGGCATGTGTAAGAAGCAGCTATTAATTTAGTCTTTCTGTACTGATCAAACATGTATTTTCATGCTTTATAAGGCTTCCTTGGACTTGTTCTTTGTGTAATGTTGTCTACTGCGATTTTACTTGAAGTGATTTTGTGCATTTGTTACAACAACTAAGCTCTGCTGTGGAACGGGCATATGTGAACGTGCCACCTCTTTGAGAAGAGGCCATGTAAAAGGTGCTGACAAGTCATTAAACTTGCTGCTTCTGTCTGCACCATTAGTTGTTTTGTTGCAAGATGCCTGTAGTGTAGCAGTTTCTTAAGGTCAACAGCCCTGTATGCCACCCATCTATCTCAATTACTTAAGTATTAATTATCCACAGAGTATTAGCTGCTTCCCCAGCAGGTGAAAAAATGAGGCGCACAGAAAACAAGCAATTAATCCAGTGTGACTGAAAAAAAAACTTGAAGAGGGGCTCAAAACATGTGCACTGGGAGTGTCTGTCCTTTCTCTTTCTGAAGAGGCTCTTACAGCACGTCTTGCTTTGCCTCCCGAGCCTCTGCAGTCTGGGTGAGATTGATGAAATGCCAGCAGTGACATTTGCTTCAGGTTAACTTCATCTCCCAGAGGCTCCAGTCCCGCAAGATAGGAGTGATCAGTCAGGTTTTTTTCTGGCATCCTTAATGTCTCACTGATAGGCTTTTAATATTTGGGGTATGGACAAGTGTTCACGCCAGCATACCCTGTCCTGTGGCCACCATGTGTTGTCCCTGTTAGCAGTGCTGTCACATTGTTTTACCTCTCTTCCTTAGATTGAAGTTGTGAGGTTTCAGTGGAGCAAAAGGTGTGTTGATCTTGTTTTACAAGTGTTGTGTTCTAAACAATCTGTGTAATATCCTTGCTTGCATACTAAAACTGGACCATAGGCAAACTTCTTGAGAAGTTGGTGGAGCTGTTCTGAAAGACTGAGAATGGGTAGAGACAATTCTCTATCCACCTATTGTTTTGTGAAGATTCATCCAAGTCATTCAATTGGTTTCTTCTTTTCCGTCTATTCGGAAGCAGGGAGTACTGGGCCTTCACATGACAAGGCTAATGAGGAATGCAGTATCTAAGGGGTCTGTCTTGTTCTGAAGCCAAGTTTCCCAGACAGGTCCTTTTAAGGAAAAAGACATCATATCTGTCTGGCCCTGGAGTATCTTCTGCCTCAATTAACTGCTGAAGTGTGGAGAGGGGTTGTGAGGTCACTGGTTTTACTCTGTTTCTATCAAGAGTACTAAGTTTTCAAGCTTTGGCAGAACTGGTTACAGTGTGGCATGGTCAATTCTGGCTCAGGCCAACCTGGTTCTGTCTTAGAGTAAAGGTAGGCTGGGAAACGAATAGACTCAAATCGATTCAGTTGTGCTATACTCCTTCATTTGAGCCCTTAGGAAAAGTAAGACTGCTCTCTGGCACAGTTTTACTTTTAGTAGTAAAGTTCCTGCCCTAGAAAGGAAAAACTGTTGGGCTGTTCTGCTGTACTTCTCCAGGCTCCCTTTTTGAGTTTTCGCAACTTATTTTTTTCTATTTCCTGTCAGATTGGAAAATGAATGACTGCAGATCTAAACTTCACAGGAAAGAGCTGCATTGTGTATTCCACTTGTGCATAGTCACAGTTAGTTTAGTTGCTTTGCAGTAATCTACAAAACTCAGGTTTTCTCTGGTTTATGGAGGGAAGCTGTGAAGTGTTGAAGTGTCAGCGTCCCTGAACTCCTGCACCTGACCCAGTGAGGCATCTGAAGTGAAATAGGCTTGTGATAGCACAGTAACTTATTTCGTTTAAATTTGACTTCAAGAAGGGTTTTAAGGATTTAGATTTCTGTAGCAATGTAGATTGTGGAGGTATCTTTATGAACACTGGTAAAAAAATTTGTGTCAAGTTGCTTTTGGAATGGCTATCTGTCGTTAAGTATGGCATTATGAAATGAGGAAGCAGAAGCCAGACAGTCTTGCTTCATTATCATTGTACTTTCTTTCCTTTTTTGACTGAAAACCCAGATCCTACTTCTGCTATTGAATTTCAGGCTTAGGTTATGAGAGACTCAAGTGGTGGTTTCACTGTTTCAGTCACTCTCATTTCAGTGTTCCAAATGTTCTGCAGTGAGTTATTGCAGAAATAAACCAGCACAGCAAACAGACCTGCAGTGCTTTCTCAGGGTAAATGTTTTATGTGGATTCTGCAGTTGTGTAAATAGGGCCGGTAAGTGACATATCCACTTTCACTTAGGAAGTTTATTTTAGATTATAGTTTTCTACTCCAGTGTATCATCCACAATACCTTCATCTCTCTGAACAATGCCTTCTGGGTATGGTTTTCTGCTCTTGACACATGTAGCTGGGTAGAGAGGTTTTCTAGTTTCTGTACCTTTCATATGTACACTTTGGTTTTCTTCGTCTGCCTTGCTTTATTGGGAAAGGTGTTGTCTCCCATACCTAGATGCAGTTCTGGTTTTTGCCCAGGAGCTTCCTTTCTCTCTTTCCTGGGGTAGAGCAATGTCAATCCATTTAAATAAATTCCAGATACGCTGTTTAATCAATTGCTGGGACACCATGACCATAATGTGACTTCTAGCTGGAATACAAATACTTTAGACCTCTTCCAGATTACTCGGGTATGATTATTGTACATGGGTTTAAAATTGTTAAATCAAAGCACGTGAAGTCAGATGACTTGTCCAGAGTTAAAACCTGTTTAAGAGTGAGGGTCCCTGTGCCTCAGACCATGCCATGTTCATCATACGATGGTTTTTCTGAGCCACACAGGGCCTGCAAATAGAATTTTTTAACTCTGCACCATGTTTGCTTTCTCAGGCAAGATTTATAAATTGACCAGCGCCTCACAGAGTGACCTTTACACGTGGGCTTACATTGCCTGTTTAGGTAATGTACTATAACCCCGTCACTATCTGTGTAAAAGATCTTGGATAATGACTGAATGTTACACTCTTTCTACTGGCCGGTATCTGTGTATTGTAAAAGTTAGTGCAATACTAAACCATTCTGGTCAGATGCCAAGGGCAAAAGTATGTGTTCCTTGCCAGGAACATGAATAATATTTTAGACACCTTGGACTACATTCACACGTTTGAACACTCATAACCCTTCCTGGCCTCATTTCATCTACTAAACTGTGGTAATTTTAATAGTAGTCTTTGTATACAAAATGTAAGAACGTAAAACTCTAAAAATAATATGATTTGACAAAATAAATGGAAAAAACCCCTTGAAAGTAAGAAGTCTTCTTCTGATAACCTGCATTTTAGGATGAATGTTTAAAAGAAGAACCTGTGGGGAGTAAAATTCTTTCATTTAGGCAATAATCAAGAGACTTTAAGCTTTGCTTATTATTGCATCATGATCAGCGAGAAGAATTCAGCCTAAGTACTAAAGAGGCTGCAGTGGAGTACCTGGCCTCACATGAAGGCAGTGTTCAGCTGAGAAGGGACTGACATTTCTCCAATGACAGGAAGTTTTCCAACTTGACCACCTTTTGAACTTAATCCAGTGTTAGAGTTACCTCACTTTCAGCTGCATAATTTAGCAGTGGAACTGGAGAAGTCTTTAAGACTTTCTTCTCCTTTCCAGAGAGGTTGAAAAGACCCTGCAGGTTTCATCTCTGCCAATAGCAGAGGGTTTCTTGCTCGTGCTTCAAGCGGAGTGTCAGACAGAGTCCTGTACTCCTGCACGCCAGTGATCCTGAAAGCCTCGAGAGCTCGTTTGCTTCTCTTGTAACACACAACTTAACACTGAGGCATTGGATTTAACTCAGGGCAGAAATTTCAGCCACTCATCTGAAGTGTTAGTGGAATAGCAAGAAGTTCAAAATGTTGGTAACAAGATGGATTTTTCGTGCTGCGTCCTCAGATTTTGGGCACAGGTTACAATCCCAAGAATCCAGGAAGCTTAAATCACCTTTCTGGACATCAGTGTAAAGAAGTATTGAGATGATGCTTCAAACAGATTAAACTCAAGCACACTCAGCATTAGAAGTATTTCTAGGAAGAGGAAAAGAAATTGTGATGTTTCTGGAACCCGATGGAAAATAAAAAAAGTCCCTGTTTGTAGAATCTAGTAAGACATTTTAAAGAACAAAGAAACCTCTCTGTAAGCAGGTTAATAACCTATTCAAATTGTGCCCACGAAAACTTAGAAGAAGCTGAACAGAAAGACAGCAAATCTTAAAGGCAAATATTTATCTGGGACAGCTACTGTTGACCAGAAATTGAGGTTACCAGGTGTTAATTTGCTGGCTACCTCACTTAATTGGGGAAAAATTAGAAGGAACCAGATTGTGCTCACACCTTTTTTTTTTTCCTCAGTTCTTAAAAAAATAAAAATCTAGCGCAAAATGATGGAAGAGAAAGAAAAGTGGGCGTTGGGAGTGGGATAAAATGGCATCTGTAGCATCCTGTATCATGTGCCAGCACTACTCTCTTGACAGCTGTACTGATTGGGCATACAAGAGCTTACACCCCTCTCCGATTTCAGTATTTTATTAAAAAAGTTGCTGTCAAAACTGAAATATTAATTTAGGAAGTAGCCTGACTTCCCTTGATAGTGACATGTAAGTAGTATTTTGGAAGGTGTGCAGAGACAGGTGTTCAGAAGTGTTTTTGAAGTAAATTAAATTGGCTCATGAATTAAAACATCACAGTCCCACATAATTGTTTTGTCACCAGACTAATTAAGCCAGGGCTTGTCCTTGTTATGAAAGGGGACCGCTCACCTCTGCCATCTCTGGGGACTCTTCCTCTCCAGGTGACTCTTCCTGCTGGAAGAGCCTTGTCTTGCCTTCATTCCTGTTCTTGCCATGCTGCAGTTGGAGATGCCTGACCTTTTACAGCTCTGTTCCTGGATAAAGAGTAAAACTTCCCTGTTCCAGGCAGACACATATACAAGTATTGCAAATAGGGTTATGACTCAGCCTTTCCCCAGGGACTCAGCGCTAGAGCGAAGGCGGAGCAGGGAACAACCCAGAGCCACAGACCAAAAGTGCTTAGAGTTTCCCATCCTTAAATCAGCGTCCGTGTAATCTAACAGAGTTAAAAGATGAATCAACCCTACAAAAATGCAGAGCTGCTCGTGATTTGTTGGAGGTACAGGGGAATG
Source organism: Donacobius atricapilla (assembly GCA_013397315.1). NCBI lineage: Eukaryota > Metazoa > Chordata > Aves > Passeriformes > Mimidae > Donacobius > Donacobius atricapilla. The sequence continues at coordinate 748,650 of WBMY01000881.1, forward strand.
GCAGGAATAGTACAGGGACTGCGGTAATCTTTTGGAGACACACCAGGCTCAGCATTAACAGACAGAGATCCAGTGCCAGGGACATCAAGCTTTCTAGAACAGCAGAGATGCCAAAAGCTCTGTTTGGGTTAGAGGATACTGAAGGGAAAGCCTCAGGGGTAATAGATCCTTGCCCAGTGAGCACAACCTCTGTCCCCTCTGTAACCTTGGGCTGAAGAAAGACTTTGCATTTTCAGAAATATTTAAATGTGACATGAGCTTTTGGGGATTTAAACTTTGCTCACAGTAGATGATGGATTTTGCTAATAGTCTTGGAGAAGGAATAGTATCTATCTCCTTGTTTAGTGTTAGAGGGAGCAGACATACTTACTGGAAGACATAAAAGGCAGGAAACAAATCTGAATGTGTGATAATGTCGGAGCTCTTTCCGTAGCTGATGTGAGGCTGGACTTAGTCAACTACTAATCAGCTGCAAGCTGGGAGAGAGCTTCTGGAGGCTGGAAGATTCTTCTAGGAATCAATATGCTAAATATATCAAGGAAGATGCATTACAGACAGGAACACTTCCCGCTGATTGCCTGTGTGCTGATGAGGCTCGGAGCGAGGTGGCCCCGTTCCCAACTCCGTCATCTGTTGCCTGTGTAGTTCAGTCGGAGGTGATGCTGCACCGGTTCCTGGCAAGTGGGTACACAAATGGGAGTGAAACGGTTTGAACTTGTTTCATGTCAGCCTCCAAATAACCACTGGCATGGACTCCTACATAAAGCCAGTCTGGAACAAAGCATTTTTGTGTAGAACGCCAAAAAAAAAAAAAAATCTTGTGCTTTTTAATGACCCAGTCTCCTGAACTTCATCCAGCTCCACCCTCAACAAAAAAGAAAGACCAAGAGCTTTAATGCCTTCTGAGGACATACATATGTCAGTTCAAGACTATTTAATAAACTCTTTTGAAGTCTTCGTTCTTAACTTACCCCATGGCGTCGTGTCAGAAAGCAACACCATGAAGTTTTGAATACTAGGCAAATATTCCAGAATAACTTAATCCTTAGGTGCTGTGCCTGGGAGGTAGACCTCCATGGAAGTACTGCATTTGAAGTGTTGTTCATAGTGAGAGACACCAGGTAGCTCTGCCTTGACATCTTTTCGCTTCTGATTTGAGGCCACGCACAGGACCCATAGTTCCCCAGCCACTGTGGCCTTTGAGCCAGAATAGCTCTGTGGAAGACCTTCCTGTTAGCAGTCCTTTGGTAGACAGCAAAGGAAAGCTGTCTGCCACAAAAACAAATCCTAGCAAGCAGAGCTAGTTTAACTGGTCAAGCTTTTTTTTTTTTTTTATCCTGCAGTATCAGGCTTTAATTGTCTGAAAATACCAAATCATTGTAAGCAGAGCCAAGGGCTGAGGAAACAGATACCCAACTCCAGCAGTTCTAGGGTATATCCCTGGAGCTGCTCTCCAAGAGTAAATACTAATTTCAGCTGTAAAGCACAAGTCAGCTGCAAGGAAATCGAGTAAACAAGGTTAGCTGTTGTGTTTTCTGCTGTTCTTGGTGACAAGCCATCGTGTGGCTCTTAGTTCCAAAGAGAATAGCACTGAGCACAGTCACACACGTTTTCCATTGATTGGTTGGCAGGAAGAATTGATTGTGTGTGTGCTGTACAGTGACTGTACATAGCTCTGTGTACAGCATCACACTGCTTTCTCTCGCAATTTACCTATTCATCAAGTGTAAATAGCTGCTGTTTGCTGCAGCCAGGGCTGTGGGAATCAGTGAGTAAACCCTCTGTGGAATAAACCCCAGGCAGTTTGCAAACAGCCAGAGCTTCCAGCTCCTGGCTGAACTGAAGAATCACAAGTGTGAAACGCGCTGCGAAAACATTTTTGCCAGTGAAATGTGTGTTGTCCTGGTGGGAAGAAGGGCTCAGAGAAATTGCTTCTCTGCAGTTCAGAGCGTGTGGGTGTCTGGTCCCCACACAGTTTGCTAGAGATGCCTGCAGACTCTGCCTGCTGCGAAAGAGATTTTGCTCTTTAGGTACTTGAAAACTCTTGGGTGCTTTATGCTGTAACACCAAATGTTCCCCATAACCTGCCACATGTCTGTGTATCAAAATATGAAAAACTTAAGCCCTGTGATTTAAATGTGTGCACTGTGTACACCGGAGCCCTAGGACACATTGCTGAGTTCAGGGGAACAGAGAAAAGGTGCAGGAGGCAACTTGGAGGCTTGAATGTCAGTATTCCTGTGTTGGTTTATGTTGTCTTTCTGCGGGTGTATGAAAGCAAACCCTGAAGTTACAGAAAGCAATAGGTTAAAATCATGTTCTGTGGGTATGTTTCTTCTGAATCCATTTGAATGTTTTGAGGTTTTAGGAGCTGGTGTCAGTTAAGGAGAAAAATGAATTTGTGGTGAAAGACTTGGAGTCAGGAGGATGAGGCTTGTTCCTGGCTCTGCAGTGCATTTCCCATGTGACTATGAAAGTCACAAAATCTTTTGTTGCAGTTTCCTATTCTTACTGCAGGGATAGGAGTCTTTTTGGAGGCATGGTAGCATCTTTACAGTTAATTAAGCATTAATACCTTACATCCAAGATCTCTGGTGGAAATTCTAGCATGAATATCTGAAAAACAATTGCCAAAGTCAGCAGAGCTTTTAGGTTTCCTGAAGAGCCTGCTTAATTTTGGTTACTTTGAATAGCACGTTCAAAACAAATCCTGAGGGGAGTCTTTAGGTATTGCATATATTTCTCCCATCACACTGGCCTTGACTGTAAATGGTAGTTTGAGGTGCTAGTTCAGCTTCAGCTCCTTTTAAATATCCTTGTAAAAAAAAGCTTGCAAATGCATTTATTTACAATTCAACTGTGTTGCTCTTTTTCTCTGCTGAATTCATTTCCTTGGTGCTTTAAAGGACTTCATTGTACAGCACAGTTGTCACTGAGGATGGGAAGTGTTGCTCAGAGTAGAAGCTGATAGCAATAAAATTACTGTGTTCCCGTAGATTCACTTGAGTGCCAACTCCCATTTCTGACCTGTCACATAATTGGGACCAGCCCTGACCTGCGTAGGTGGGTGACCACCAACACAGCTCATTACAGCTGTCAGGTTGGATTTTCTTGGCGGGGCTGTTAACAGAGGGAGGTAAATGTGTCTTGCAGTAGAGAAGCAGGAGGAATCCTCCTTTCCACCCTTTCTTTTCATTTTCTGCCATCACTCCCCATTTTCCTTGCTTTTTGCCTGTCATGTTATGTGCTGTTGGAGATAAGAATAAAATGGTTTTATTTCAGAGCAGGGAGAAGGGAAGGATGCTTTGTCAAGGTTAAATACTTGTGGAAGTAGAAGTATTAAATTTTGGGATTCAACAGGCCTGATGCCTCAGCTTTATGCTTTGTTCCTATGTCCTTTCTGTGTATTCAGCATGAATGCTTGGAGGCATAGGAAGTCAGGCTGCCCATCTGCCAAATAAGGTTGAACTTGCTATATCAATAGGTACCCAGTTAATGGAAGGGTTGCGTTTCTTCAGGGTCTATAAAACATGTAAAGGTCGTTGAACTGAAGACCATGTAAATGCAGCTGTTGCCAAGATGAATTAACTTGTGCTGCAGGAACAATGAATCCATTTAGGACCTCCAAAACCAAGATTTGTGATACAAATTTTGAATCACAGAAATACTAAAATGCGGTGGGGGAAAATGCAGAGGTTCACGAGGGAGGTGGGGAGATTTCTCCCAATTTAATTTCTTTTGTTTTGCCTCTCTGCTTACAGATTCTCACAAACACAAAGATAAACACAAAGACCGAGAACACCGGCACAAAGAGCACAAGAAGGACAAGGAAAAAGACCGGGAAAAGTCCAAGCACAGTAATAGGTGAGGAAAAAGTGGACAAGTCTTTGTAGGCTAAAACACATTTGAATGTACAGTCTTACAAGAATTACTCTGATAATAAATGGGTATGGAATTGCTGCATTTTGAGTGTGGTTTTTATAAGTGTAGGTGCTTTAAGCCTGATTTTTGTCATTGCCTGCATTTCCATGTGGGTGGCTGAAGCTGTGTATCTTGCAAATGTGAGCTGATACTAATGTATAAAAGATTATTGTAGCTTAGTGGTAAAGGTGTAGAAAACTAGCTCAGCCTCACCTTCATGCAGATTGATGGGTTTTGTTCATAATCTTTAGTGTGTGGTTCCAGCTGTTTGTCAGACACGTGGAGTTCTCTTCATGCTGGTATAAACTCCCACTGCTTTAGCACAGTGAGACCCTCCTGTGGCTGCTAAGCCTTCTCATAATCAGAAGTGCCTGGAAAGCTGGTCCCCCAGAGCCATGGTGTGCTTGGCCTGTCACCACAGTGGCTGAATATCTCAGCTGTGTGGGGCAGCACTGGGAAACTGCAGGGTTTGATGGATCTCAGAGGATCGGGCGCTGTTTTGTCCGATGTGATTCATACACTGCACTGCCACTGGATGGGGAGGGTGTTCGATGCCAGTCTCTTGCCAGGTCACGCACATTGATGTGATGGCCTGTAGCTCTTATGCTGCTGAATTCCTTGGTCCAGTTGCTCCCTGGCCTAGGCTGAGAGCTGCAGGAACCAGAATGTGGAGGTCTGTGCAATGATTTGTTGTGGTAGAGGATGGGGCAAGTACGTCACAGCCAGGATATCACCCAGGGCAATTTTCCTTGTTGTAACTCCTGACACACAGGTGTCGTGGAACCTAAATTGCCACCAAAACTTGTAAAAACTAGTTCCTGGAGGGAAAGTTTCTGGTGTGACCCTTGGAGAATGACAAATAGTGTTTATGCTGTCGGCTAGCAAGTGTATTAAGTAATTGCTGTGCAACTGTGATAGCACTGTCTGAAAAGTAACAAAAAAGGTTGTGTTAACAATGATTTCTATTAAAAAGAGGCATGAGAAGGAGGGAGTTTGTGTAGAACAGTGGGTTTGTTTTATTGGGCTCACACTTGATTCGAATTTTCTGTGATCTCACGAGAAGTTACACAGGCCTACTGTTCCATAATGGGTCTTTGATGGGGAAAAAACCCTAGGCCAAATAACTTGCATTTGCTGGCTCTCGTGAGGATGAAATGCTTTGGACATGTTCTTTGCCTTTGTTCACACATCTGTATTGCCTTGATTTCTAGTTTTCATTTTCCTGATCATCATGCACCCCAAAACTGACAGCCTCACATTTCCAAATGTTCATTGCTTTGCTTCAAAAACCATTCTCCTGAAATCTTAGCACATTCTTTTGTAAGGAGTAATGTAAGCACTGTCTTTAAATTCTCAAATTCATTAATGTTTTGAATTCATTTGTGTAGGAGTTGGAAATGGTCAGCATGTTTTTAACTGGAAGAACTAATTATGGCTCATAACTTGAAGCTGACTTTGCAAACAATAAATAGCAAAGCAGTGGAAAGAAGACAGAATGGCTGTGATGTTTTGCAAGGTGTAGCTCAGGAGGTGATATGTAATCATGCCTTGTCTTGAAGTACTTCCTCCCTTACCATGTTGTCTTGAAATCCCTGTGGGAAAGGCATCGTGTTTCCTAGGCACTGTGCCTAATGCTCCCAGTTGTTTTCATGTCTCTGTTAAGTGCTTGTGTGTCCTGTGAGCACAGTATCTGCTGCATCCTGCTCCCAAAACAAGGTCCCTCTCTGTGGATGGTGTCACTGAGTGCACGCGTGCGCAGGGGGTTCGTTCTAGGCATTTTGGGGGAGACATTTCACAATAATGCTTTGCCCCTCAGGTTCCTTCACAAGGGAGGGCTTCGCTTTCCCAGACTGAGTGCACACTCTGCCTTTCAAAGCTGCCACCTTAACAATGAATGTATTACAGTGCTGAATCTGGAGGTTTGGTTTTGAAAGGGGTTCTCTGGGAAGTTAACATACATGGACATAGCTGTGATCCTCTTGGGATCACTCCTTTAGGAGTGCTCCAGAATCTTCACTATCCCGTTCATGTTCAGTCACACACAGGGTACCTGGCTGCTTGCTGTGTAAAAACAGCAGACTTGTAACAGAACTTCATAGAAATAATTGAAATTTAAACATTTCTTCCCTAAATGCTTTGATTCAGCTGTCACCCATGCAATTCCATAAACATAAGTTGCTGTGAGATTCAGATTTCAGATGACCATTGTTTGAAGGAGAAAAGCCCTCCAGTTCGTACTGAAGTTTCTCCTTTGACAATGAGAAACAAGTGAAAAATGCCATGAATCTGGTAGAAATTAAAGAAAAAATTCTCCAGGGAACAAGAACAGCGTGGGGGGTGGTTCCAATGGTTTTTACCCATATGAAGAATTTTTAAAGCACTTGATAAAAGGCTGTATATTAATCCTTTGGATAAGTTTATCTTAGATTTATCAAATTGCATGTAAATCTTCACAAAATCCATTCTGTATTTCAGAAAAGCTGCTGTGTTACTGCAAAAGCTGTGCTGTATCTTGGGTAGTTCTCAAAAGAGGTTGAATGGTGCTTTAGCAGAATTTGAAGCCATTGTTTTCTGGGAGACTTGGATTGGTACCTCTGTGACATTTTATCTGTGGTGTGTGAAGAGCCCCTGATTGCATTCTGAGAAGCACAGTTTTGAGCAGTATGTGGTTGTGTTTGAAGCAGATCGTTTTTGTGTCTGTCTATAATAGTTTGACAGTTTCATTTCCTGTCCTGTACTTAAAAAAGGCTTTTAAAATAAAACCTGCATCAAGAAGACAGAACAACTCCAATGCAGGAGAATAAATGTTTCCTGTATGCAGACTTTGAAGGATCTAAACTGCCAAGATAAGTCTCCAAAATACCTAAAATAGACAATTTTGATTTCATGTGACAGAAGTGTGTGGAGTGGTATGTAGAACTTCTTAATTTTGGTTCTTGCTTTCCTCCTCTCCCACTCACAAGATGACACTTCGGTGTCTTAACCACTCATTTACAGCTGTAGTAAACTGGGAGAGAACATTTGTGTGCCCCAGACCTCCCCGTCACCCCTCAAGGAAAGAAAATGCAAAGCCCACTTAAGAACAGTCTGTATCAAGGAATAAATCCACATCACTATCCAACAGAGTGTGGTTTTTTGCTCATTTTCTCAGCCCCGTACTTCCTGATCTCCAAACAAAAATCTAATACACATCCATTAAATATAAATGTCAGTGGTTATAAAAATAAAATGAAACAAATCCCATGTGGCAATAAGTTTCTGATCTGTGGGAGTTGAGTGTTTCAGACGAGTAGACCACATAAAATCATGGACTAACAGGTCCTTTGAAGCCAGGCGTTGTCAGGGAGCGGGCTGGAAGCGTTGGCACTAACAGGTGAGTCCGTGCCAGGTGTCCTGGGCTCCATGCAGCGAGAGGGGGCTGCAGGAGCCTGAGGAGGGCAGGGCTGCCTGTGACCAGGGATGGCAGCGCAGAGGCTGCTCTGCACCGCTGTCAGCCTGACAAGCGCCGGAGCCGCAGGAAGAAAATCTTCTGTCGGATTGCATATTTCCTCCATTTACTAAATCTCTTGTGATCACAGCTTGGGATGAACTGAGGCGTGGAACACAGGAGGGATTCGCAGACCTGATCTTCACTGGCATAATTTTAGGGTTTTGCTAGGAAAAACACAGATTTTGGGCATTTGCTGGCCGTGGATGAAGATAAATTTCAGTTCAGATTTCTTGCACACCTCCTCTGGTTTATTATATGATCCCGATCTGCTTGGAATGGTGTGTGTTGGGAACATGAAGAGGCAGGGATACCCAGTGTAGGGGTAAAGGCAATTTTAAAAAAAAGACTTAACGCCTGCTGTTCACTAGCATGAGTAGGTTTGTTTTTCTACCCCGTTTTAGTGAGCAGTTTTCTAATGTGACGCTGCTTTTCAGTAGTGAAATATTTTGCTTTTTATTTAGTAGTCTTCTTAATTCTCACATGTCCATAGAAAGCATGTCCTACGCATGATCCTCATTTAAATGTGTGAATATTGTTCTTATTCCTAAAATTTTTATCAGCTGTTGATTAGTCCAGCTTTTTATCTTGTCCCTCTTGATCTGTTATGTGTGAAAAGACTCCTTTCACCACTGGGAAGAATGGTTTCAGGTTGTTCTATTGCATTGCCAGAAACCCAGCAAAACCTTTGGGACTCAGTGTTTATTCCTTGTAATTCCATATGATAACCCTCTAACGGGATAATATCCTGCAAGCTAGCTGAAAACCTGTCCCTCCCTGGGGTGCTGCTGCTTTGGAAATGCTCCCTGCACAGGCAGCTCTCCCCTGGCGTGCATTAGCCTGGATGTGATCACAGGTTTCCATTAATACTGTATTGCGTCAAACGAGACACGGGCTGTATCGCTCGTGCCCTGTCCCCATCGCGCTTTTAGGCTGCACTGAAATCACAACTCCCGGTTATTTTACGCTTCAGTTGTGCTGCAGCAGCTCCCGAGTAGGCACAGCTCCGATGGCAACCAGCTCTGGCACTCGCTAGTAGCAGATTCCCTGCCACGAGCTAATTACAGCAGAGAGAGGAAATAAGAGACACTTTAGATAAAGCATCCTTCCCAGCTTGTGGTTTTGAAGCTGGAATGGAAAGGGCCTGGGAAGGGATTATTAACGTACATAAATGGCACCTGAAGAATGCAGTGTTAAATTACTGCGAAGCTGTTGCAGTTTGAAGGAGGAAGCTGTGATCTGCACATCTGCTGTTCTTTGGAAACACTTTCCACTTGTGACTTTCCCATGTGATCTCGGCCTGAGCAGCTGCTGCCAGGTGCCTGGGCTCCCTCTCCTCTCCCCTGCAGGCATCCTCATTGGGAAATACATCCATGCTTACAAGGGAAATGGCATCTTCTGATGCATTTTCTGCTTCATGTGCTTCAGCCTGAGCTCCCCACAGCCTTTGGATGTCCTTCTTTACTCTAAAACTGTAAATGGAAGACAGTGAGCAAGCTGGCACAAAGGATGGAGTGCTTCAGGAGATGTGTGTACTCACCTGGCCTTTGTCTGAGCTAAGCCAGTAGTACAATGATACAGCTGTAGATGATGTAATCCCGTGTTCTGCCTGTGTTAATGTGATCTCCCGCTGCACTTGGTTACCTTAAAAAAACACTTAACAGTGCGGGTTTGTCAGCACTAAACACCTTCAAGAGGCGTATCTCTGAGTTCTCTTGCAGTGATGCCACTGCAGTGGTCTGGGTGAGAAGGAAGACCTTCCTTTGTCAGCAGGGCTGGGTGTGAGCCGTTGTTATGATCCAGTTGTCCTGTGTTCAGGCGAGCTTCCTCTGGAGCTTCCCTCTATCTTACAGGGGGTTTGCTGCCCTACTTCCATGACTCCAAACTGGCTTGTTGGCAGCGAGGTATGTGCAAGAAAAGTAACAAAGGATTCACAGAGCTCTGAACAATGAATTCAAGATAAAATTAGCGGTGTGCATGTGATCTTGACGCCATTTTGCTTGATTTTTTTTAAAGAAAAGTGATCTTTTTCTTCCAGTTTTGAATTGACCAGCAAGATAGACTTGTGAACTTTAAATTGTTCCCAGTCCTTCCTAATAATAGCTTTGGGATTGTCTGAAATAGCTTTCTGATAGAAGGCTGAAACTCCATCTTCAGGGTAAAGATGGCATCCTGTTGCCTTCTCTTTTCTTTTGAGATTAGTGTGGTGGTTAAACCGTGTTCCCTGTAGGCTCACATGTGTATCTGAGCCAAATGAAAGACCAAAGCAGCTCGGCTTGACTGCAGTTAATACGCGAGCAACTTGCTCTGCCTTGGGAGAAAAAAGAAGTTCCTCTTCTAAGGATTGTTACTTGAGGCCTCTGTTACCGGCTCATTTCCAAGGGAGCTTTTCTGGGAGATGGAGATTTCCATCCCTCCGAGAGAAGAGGGGCACAAGCCTTCCTTGACACACATGTCAAAAGTTCTGTGCTGAGCTGTTGAAGAGCTGTGGTCCAGTGTCTGGAAACACAAAGGGCTGGCCAGCAGGCTGCTTACAAATAGGGGGAAGAAATTTATGCTCTCTTTTAACATTGGAGTGAAAAGTACACAGTATCAGATTTTTTATCTAGGAAACTCCTTCCAGTCACCAGGAGTAGCAGCAAGCAGGACCTTGAGGCCAAGCCACCAGTGCTGATCTTTGGAAAATGAAGCTGCAGAGTGAAACAGGAGACAGAGTTTCCTTAGGTTATCTGAGCCCACATTGCTTGGGTGAGAAATTCACTGCTCATTGCAGAGCAAAGGGGAAGGAAGGATAGTCTTATGATAAAAAAATAAAATTAAGACCAGCAACTAGATTTGAGTCAGGAAGCCAGACTTCTTGATTCTGGCTCTGATGCTGAAAAATCTGAGAAACTACACTGAAAAATTTAGATTAGATTGCATGATAGCTTTTCAATGCTGGCCACTTACTCTCTATCAAGAGGGATGTCATTTGAGCTTCTACTGAAACCAGCCTAGGTTTTTAGAGGTTTCTAGCATTTTTTTTATTCCTGCTGTAGTCTGTAGGCATTCAGCACACACAAATATTGTCTCTGCCTCTCTAGGCCAATGGGTATTTTTTTCTGTTTCCATCTTAGCTTTGCAGATATAGATTGTCATCCATTAATTTGCTTTTAATCATGCTTTGTGTACATCCCAGGGCTCTTCCAGTCGTGTACTATGTGTTTTTGGCTGCTAGTGAGATGGAAAACCAAAATATTTCTTGGTTTTGGGGGCATTTTTTCACTATTCCAAACTCCCAAGCAACAGCCACTGCCATGAACTTTAGCTCAGATCACTAACTCCAGTTGTTGCAATGTGTACCACGCTTTAACAATACAAATTAATGTCTGAGTAAAACACTTTATTTCAGGTAGGATTAAAATTTCAAATAAGACCAAGAAGGAGTCAGGAAAGAAACACAAATAGTCTTGGACAGAACAAGATGGGTCTAAACCTTGTGTGTGTTTGTTATGATTTTTTTTAGTACATTAGAATTGTAGAATCACAGAATGATTTGGGTTGAAAGGGACCCTAAGGCTCATCTCATTCCATGCCCTGCCATGGGCAGGGACACCTTCCACCAGACCAGGTTGCCCAAGGCCTGTCCAACCTGGCCTTGAATACAGGCATGGGGCATCCACAACTTGGATTGATATAGGAAGGCTGAATATTGATTATTAATATTGAATGTTGTCTTTATTATTATGAGTATTGGTTTAAATATATGAAGGTTGAGATACCTTTTAAATTGTCAACCTTAAATCTTTGGCAGATGGGGTACCTGGCATACAGATGCCAGTGCAAGATACCAAGTCAGAATTTCCAGACCTTCCTGAGTTTAAAAATTACTAGTAATGTGTGGGTTTTTTCCTTTCAGACAGTCAATGAATCTGATTGGAGCAAAGGAAAATTAAATAGGTGTCTTGAGCTTGGAATACTGATGAATAAACAGGGTACAGAACCTGTGATGAGAGATCTGAGCAGCAGCAGCAGACGTGTTGTGGATTTCCAGGATCCAGTGTCAGGATGTTCCGTGTCTGTGCTCGCATGTCCTAAGCACACTGTACAACATGATCTGCGGGGTAAGAATAGTCTGCAGTTGTTGAGTCTGCTCACAGGCAACATGTGGTGCTGTGTGTCCAACTACAGGCATTCCTAGAGTGCCTGTTGCCTTTTGATGTTCAGATAGGCCTTCACTGCTTTGTATGAAGAGGTTGCTAGAGAGTTAAAATGAAACTGGTTTCTCTTGCTGCTGATCTCTTAGCGTCACACAGTATGTGGATGTACTGATTTCCTCCAGAGATGGATTTTCATGCTTTAGCTGCTTGAGCTTGGATGGCTGGGTGTGTGTTTATTCAATTTATTCAATGTATATTTATTGGAGTGTTATTATTCAAGCTACTCTGGGATTGAATTATTTAGGTCTTTGGCAGGTTCACATGCATCTGTCCATGCTGGCATCTGCAGTTGTAAGCTGGGTGTGGGTTGGTGTATTTGTGACTGTGATTGCCTTGCTCCTGATCACACTCAGACTGTGGGAACTGATTAATGTGCTGCTTGCTCTCTCTAGCCATCAACCTTTTTGCAGTGTTTCTGTGATAGAAAGAAGTCTCGAAGAACCCGTAATTTTTAAAAATCATGCTCTTGCCCAGCATTCCCAGCTTGTTTTTCAGGGCTGTGTTCACCCAGATTGCTTTGGGCTTGCACCTGAGTGTTGAAATAACTGAAATAAGGAGAGTGCCTTTTTCTACTAAAGCTTTGTGGCGCATTTTGTAATCCTAAGGAGAAGCACAGTGTGTCCCAGAGAGCAGCGGTGATGGGAGTCAAGTGCTGAGAAGGGGAAGGGAGAGTGTGAACAGCCAGCATGAGGAAAGCAGCTTGGTTGGTGCCTATCCATGCTGATTTACACCATGCCTTTGACTTGCTAAAGCCCTGGGTGACCTCAGGGAGTCCACACAACCTTATAAGTGCCTACTGAAGGCCTGTAGAATTGCCAGGCTTGTTGCTTGGCTTCCACACCACTGCTGCTAATCCTTGTGGCCAGTTCCTGATGTTTCTATTCTGAGTCTCCTGAGAGTATTGCCTCACTTTTGGCTTCAAGGTTTGTCATTCCATGAAAAAACTCATTTACATTTGAAAACAGCCGTGTGTCTTTCTAGTTGATAAGAAAAACCTGAAAATGTGATACAAATTTATCCTACTGTTTCAGAAATCAGAAGGAGATTTTCTTCTCCTAGTATGTATTTTCACTTGTGTTCTGACTAAAGATTCTAGGTATTTAAACTCTCAGTACTGCTATTCATAACACCAGGGTAGCTACAGACCAGACTCTCACTTGGAAACACCTTTGTTGGGCTCTTGCCCCACAGGATGGGGATGTTTCAGCAGAGCTGGGCTGGCTGTGGCAGCAGCAACAGCTCCAGCTGAGGACTGCAGCATTATTCCTGCCTTTTCTGTTTGACTTTGCATAAACACAAGGACATCACATATCCTGTTTGCTCTGGTTTTCCCATCTGTTTGGGAATAATAGAGATCAGCGGTTTTCTCTTTAAGTTCCAGGGACGAGAGCTGCTACAATGACAAACTGTTGTCTGAGCAAAAGCTGACACGGGCATGGACGGGGCTGGCGGCTCTGTTCCAGTGACCTTTTATGTGGACTAGGAGAAGAGGAAAAGCAGAGACAGTGGAAATTCATCCTAAAGTGTTGAGCTTTAAGTGTAGCAACTGTGGATTTCCTCAGCAATCCAGGCTGATGGGTTTCCTGAAGTGGAGGCTTGGCAACTGGGATTTTGTGGTATCCCTCCTGTTCTTCCTCCCAAGGAGAATGGGTCATGCCTGACAGGAAACTGTGGTGGGTCTTCCTGTTAAGGTGATCCCTTATTTTGTAGGGTTTGTAATCATCAAAACCTGTGACTCTTTACCACTGGAAATCGTATTAGTCAAATCTCCTTGTGTTCTCCTCTGCAAACACACTCTCTTGTCTTGCAGTGAGCACAAAGATTCCTCGGAAAAGAAACACAAAGACAAGGAGAAAACCAAACACAAAGATGGCAGCTCAGAGAAACACAAAGACAAACACAAAGATAAAGACAAGGAGAAGAGAAAGGAAGAGAAGGTGGGTGTCTCCTGTGGGAGAGACAAGAGGATGGGTCTGGCTTATAATGCTGAATAGTACAAACTCAGTGGGTTAGATGTAGCTTGTACTTCCAGTTTTTATCAACTTGGGGAGAATTATCCCAGTGCTAACCCAGACACTTTGTTTGTGGAGTGCTAGATATGAACTGATAGGGGCTTTATCTGCAGGTATATGAACAGAAACAGTTCCACTGTGGAGCTGTGTCCACTGGCTCCACATTTTCTCCCATTACTTTTCACTTTGCCAAGCTTGGATTCAGGGACAAGGGAGAAAAATCAGTCATATCACATTCAGTTAATGCAAGAACAAACTATATACTTGATTCCTATTTGCTGAGGAAATTGGAGGGCCAAAAAGTACTGAATTGACTAAGACTTGCAGAAAATGTTGCCTTTCAGTCATGTAGGTCACTAATGACTACAGGGGACGGAGATAGTCACAGTTCCTTCTGCAAGTTAAATACTCTGTGTTGTAAGTTGGAAAATGCTAATCAGCTCCTACTTTTTATGTTTTTCAGATGAAGTTGTCTTCTGGTGATATAAAAATAAAGAAGGAGAAGGAAAATGGTTTCTCCAGGTAAGAAATCAGGTCTATGATTCGGAAAAAGCTGCAGTTTGAATTTTCATAGGGGCTCAGTTTGAAGCTTCACACTTGGTCTTGAGAAAAAATTGGAGCACTCATTGTTAAGCCCTTCAGAAGATACTCAGTTCTTCTCAGTTAATGAGAATGGGTAGATTTGCTTACCCAGTAACTGGAGCTGTGGAATACCTGGTGTCAGCCTGCACATGCTGGTGTGTCTAAGTATTCAGGAGCTGGATTCTGCTGAGGACAGACTGAACTATGGGAACACTGGTAGCTCAATTTGAAAGAACCTCTGTTGTAAAATTGAACCCTGCAGACAGCCTGCTGGAGACAGGACCCAGCAAAGCCAGTCCAGATTGCCTGTGTGTGTCTCTCCTGTATTGTGACTGAAGCCTTTGCGGAGGAGTGACAAGAGTGACGTGTAAAATCAGAAGTACCTTCAGGAAATGCATAGATGTCCTACTCTAGTACTAAATTCCTGCTTATAATAAAACCTTCTGGACTTGAGTGTTATATCACTCATTGCTAAGTAGTCTTATTAAAAACCTGAAGTGAGCAATTGATAGAAGAGTACTTTTTCTTAATAGTCAACCAAGATCTGGTGTGACTTGTTTACAATCCAGCCATTGGTTATTTTAAGGTGCTAAATCCAGTCCACTGACTTACTGAAGGTGTGTGACGTGGTGGATGTGTGCATCCGTATCTGTTAGTCAAGAACAGCACTTAGTTCATTAATCCTTTCAGTTTATGAATCCACTTAAAATCAAAACAAACAAAATCTTTTCAGTCTCACCACGTTCTGTGGATACAGAGAGGCTGGGAGAAGGCACCTGCCTGGCCCATGCCTTTTAGGTATTCTTTATTTGTTTTGAATGTGCCCTTTTGACATGAGTTCTTCCATCTGTTTCGTTTCCCTGCTCTTATTTAAAAATGCAAGGGAAGGAGTCGGGCTTGGCGCAGGGCAGAGGCGCCATCTCCAGGCCCTTTGGGGAATGCTCTGGAAGTAGAAAGCAGTGACATTCGGGTGTTCCATGGGGTAGCAGGCAGTTAATAACTCTCTCTAGCCTCTGCTGTTCAGCAGAATTGCGTGATGTGCTAATCTCACCAGGGATGTTGGATGCTCTCAACTCAAGATAGCTGAATCCTCCTCAGGTCCAAGAGCATTTTTTCATGCATTTGAGGAAAGCCTGGAGGAGCCATTGCATTTGTGCCTTCTTCAGGGCCAAGGGCTGGCTAAGAGTAAAGCAATTATTTTTTTTTTCCCCTGCTGAAATACACTTTTCAAAGTCCTGCAGAGAAAAACGTCATCACTGAGATGGTTTTTATTTTCTTCCTTAAGTCTTGGTATGATGAGCAGCGTTACAGTCTTGGAAACAATGCAAGTCAAGGTTCAGCTTGGTCATACAGCTCCTTTCTTTTCACAGACTCACACTTTATTTCTTCCATTACAAAACATTGTGCAATATTTCAGTTAAAATAGATAAAATTCCTAGTGACTTTATGCACAGTAGTTCTGCATTTCTGCCTGAAAGGGAGAATATATTAAGTGGGACAATTACCTTTTTTTCCATAGATGTTTTGCAACTGTCTCTGTGCTGCAGCCTGGTGTCTTAGTCAATTCCAGGCAATGCAACAGAAATGGCTTCATAGAGCAGCTTGTTTTTATCTCCCCTGAGCTGCATCTTCCAGCACTGCAGTGGCTTTAGAGCTGTGAAGGAGCAAACTGCTTGTTCTGCGTCATGGACACACTGCCAGCTAACATGAGACTCCCTAATGTCTCCTGCTGACTGTGTTGTACAAAGCTGAATGCTGCTTATTTTAACTCCTGCTTCATCTGATTGCAAAATCCCCATGTTGGCTTGGAAACCGAGTCAATTTGATGCAGAAATTGTTGGTGGGACATGAATAAGGAAGCCCAAGATGGCACTAAGTACTTCAAAATGTAATTTTGGACTCTGAGGCATCATTTTCTTTATGAACATCAGTGAAATGCTTCTGTGGAATCTAGAAATAATGAGTTTGTCTAACAGAATAGTTTCTCTTGCACTCATACTCTAATTTTTTTCTTATTGCTAATGTCTTGGGACGTTATGGCTGAAAATACCGAGCCTAACTTTGTGGTGTGTTGAAAGGGACAGGATTGTTTGCTTCCTGCAGTTTGGACAGTGAAAAGAGACTGATCTGTTTAACTTTGCCAAATCCTTGTTTCCTTTTCTGGTTTTCACATGGCTCAATATTTAGTTGGCAAAATATTCCAGGGAATAACTTTCAAATCTTTGTTTAGTTGATAATTTTTTCTCTCTTAGAAGGCTCAATCGGGATATTGAGTTGAAACTAAATAACATTGCATTTGACTCCACACAGGCATTGCAGTTTTTAAGTGTATTTGAAAGTGCTGGAAGCTACAGTTGTTTTTACTCAAAACCTCAGAGAAACAAAATTAACTTTGAGCTGTTGAAATTGAACTTGATGTTGCTTGAGAAATGGCAAATCTGTAGACATTGAATGACTCTCCTTACACTGTCTGCAAGTATTCAGGAAATGGCACATCTCGAGTCTTTGGGATCTTGTGATGGCAGCACATTCTGTGGAAGACATGCCCGTTTTGCAGATGATTATTTCTTAGAACTTAGTTGTTTCTGGTTTCTGAGAAGCTTCTTCTTTGAAAGTAGAACTGAGTTTCTTTGCTTCTTTTTGCAGTCCACCACGTATTAAAGATGAACCAGATGATGATGGGTTTTATGCATCTCCTAAAGAGGACTCCAAACCCCTGAAGAGACCTCGAGAGGATGATGAGTAAGTAGCGTGGGTGCTGGTGACTTGGATGTTTGCCTTTAGGTTTAAAAGGAGAATGTTGAGGGAGCAGGTGGAATTTCAAGTGATCAGCACAGGTTTCTGGAGATGGGTACGGGAGGTCTGTGACCAGGCTCCTTCTGCTGTTGCGATTTCTCTGAGCAGGGCAGGGATAGTTTTAGTGCTGTGCAAGGCAAATTGCCATTACCTGCCTCTGCAGATGGTGCTGTGAAATATTGCAGAACTAGTAAATAGAAAAACCCCAGAAGGCAGGTAAAGACTGATGAAGACTGTAAAACAGAAATGTGGGCACGTGAGGTATTAACGTATCTAAGTGGCTGCAGTGGTTTCTGTTGGGCAAGGAAATGACTGCACAAGAGGCAGAAAATGCACTGTCAGCCTGTTGGGAGGCAGGGGGAGGTTTGCCTGCACTGCCTGGCGTGGTTTGCCTGGAGTCTCAGCGTGTCATAAGTTAAGCTGAGGGTTGTTGTCTCAAAGAGAAACACCCATGATGTTTGCCTGACGCAGGAACCCACTGAAATACAAGCTCAGTTCCATCTGGCTGTGATCTGCCGCTGTGCCCATCCAGCTCTTCTGGTAGTTTGTTCTTACTAGCAGTCAGGAGTTCAAGGGTTAGAAGGGTTTCACCATGGTGGCACTGCATCCCTGTGTGTCTCTGTTTCTGGGAGACATGGGTGGGACATCTTTTCTTTTGTGTAATCACTTGCTGCCTTCTGCCAGCTTTGTATGACCTCCCCTCTCACATCTGCAATGGAAAGATTAAGGATCAGGGTGTTTCTGTATGTTAGGGAGGGTTTTGTCTGTATTGAGCTCAAGAATAGTGGCAAAAAGGTTGAGTGCCTATGGATGAGCAGCAAGGGGAAGGCTGGTAAGGCAGATATCCTGCAGGGAGTCTTGTTCCAGACCACCCACCAGGATGAAGAGGTGGATGAACTACACTATGAGTGGCTGGCTGACATTTCACCATTGCCAGCCCTTGTTCTTGTGGGAGATTTTAACCTGCCAGATACCTACTGAAAACTCAGCAGAGAGGAGGCAGGCTGGGAGGTTCCTGGAGTGTGTGGAAAAGAACTTTCTATCTCAGCTGGTAAGGACAGCGGTGGCCTTCCAGGGGTAGTACCTTGCTGGACCTGCTGTTTACAGAGGGGCAAGTGGGAGATGTGGTGGTTCGAGGCTGTCGTGGGCACAGCAATGAGGAAATGATGGAGTTTTCAGTACTTGGCGAAGGAGGGGTATCAACAAACCCTCTACCCTGGACTTCCAAAAGGCAGACTTTGGCCTATTCGGGATGCTGATTTAGAGTGTCCCATAGGAAACAGCCCTTAAAAACAAAGGGGCCCAGGAAGGCTGGACATACTTTAAGAAAGAAATCTTGAAGGCACAGGAGCAGCCTGTCTTCATGTGCCAGAAGATGAGCCAATGGGGAAGAAGACTAGCCTGGCTAAGCAGGAAACTTTCGTAGTAACTCAAAGAAAAAGAGAGTGTATCACCTTTGGAAAAAGGGTAGGCCACTCCAAAAGTACTTAAGGATCTCTTTAGGTCATGTAGAAAGAAAATTAGAGAGGCAAAAGATCAGTTAGAACCTAATCTGGCCACTTCTGTAAAGGATAATAAGCGTTTTTATAAATAAGTTAATAACAAAAGGAGGGCCAAGGAAAACCTTCATTCTTTATTGGAAATCAGAGGGAATATGTTATCAAAGACAAGGAGAAGACTGAGGTATTTAATGCCTTTTTTGTATCAGTTTTCAACAGTAGGACTGCTTATCCTGAGAACAGCTGGGTCCCTGAGCTAGTAGAGAGGGATGGGGAGCAGAATGGACCCCCTGCAATCTAGGAGGAAATAATCAGTGACCTGCTGAGCCCCTTAGATGTTCACGGGTCTATGGGACTGGATAGGATCCATCCAAGCGTGCTGAAGGAGCTGGTGGAAGAGCTCCATAGGTTGGTCTCCATCATTTATCCCGTTGTGGTTCACCAGGGAGGTCCCAGATGACTTGAGGTGCCAGTGTGACACCCATCCAACACGGGTGGGAGGAATATCCAAGGAACTCCAGGCCTGTCAGCCTGGCCTCAGTGCCCAACAAGGTTATGGAGCAGATCATCCTGAGTGTGACCGTATGGCACCCACAGGACAGCCGGGGGATCAGACCTAGCTAGCCAGGGTGGGTTTAGGAAAGGCAGGGCCTGCCTGACCAACCTGAATCCCCTTTATGAGCAGGGGACCTGCCTGGTGGATGCAGGACAGGCCATGGATGTTGTCTGCCTGGAATTCTGCAAAGCCTGTGACACTGTCCCACAGTATTCTCCTTTTCTCCTCCTTTTCAGCCATCAGCCCACAGCTTGGGCAAGTGGACTCTTCACTGGATTAGGAACTGGCTGGACAATCCAAGTGTAGAGAGTTGTGCGAGATGGTGTTGCACCATCACTAGTGGTGTTCCCCCGGAGTCAGTGTTAGGCCCAATCCTGTTTAAAATCTTTACTGATGATCTAGATGCCAGGATCGAGTCTACCATTAATAGATTTGTGGCTAACACCAAGCTGGGTGGGAGGGTTGGAAAGCCCTGCAGAAGGATCTGGACAGGCTGGATCAATGGGCTGAGACCACCAGCATGATGTTCAACAAGACCAAGTGCCCATTCTGACACTTTGGCCATGACCCCTTGCAATGCTCCAGGCTGGGGACAGTTGCTGGAAAGTGCCCAGCAGAAAAAGGCCCTGGGAATGGTGGTCAGCAGCAGCGGAACATGAGCCCTGGTGGTGAAGAAGGCCAATGGCACCTGGCCTGTGTCAGGAACAGTGTGGCCAGCAGGGCCGGGGAGGTGATTTCTGCCCCTTTCCTGGGCACTGGTAAGGGGCACCTCAAGTCCTGGGCCCCTCAGTTCAGGCAGGACATTGACTGGGGAGCAAGTCCAGAAGAAGGCAGTGGAGCTCGGGAAGGGACTGGAACACAAGTCTGATGAGGAGCAGCTCGGGGGGCTCAGTCTAGAGAAGAGAAAGCTCAGGGGTGACCTGAGCACTCTGCAGAACTCCCTGACAGGAGGGTGCAGCCAGGTGGGGGTCGGGCTCTGGTCCCAGAGAACCATGGACAGGACAAAAGGACATGGTCTTAAGCTGTGCCAGGGGAGGTTTGGGTTGGACATTAGGAGGAATTTCTTCACAGAAGGGGTAATTAGACATTGGAATGGGCTGCCCAGGGAGGTGGTGGAGTCACTGTCCCTGGAGGTGTTAAAGGGAAGACTGGAAGTGGTACTCAGTGTCCTGGTCTGGTTGACAAGGTGGTGTTGAGTCATAGGCTGGACTGGATGATCTCAGAGGTCTTTTCCAACCTCACTGGAAATGAGGTTGTGTTTATGTAATTTGCCAGTACTCAATTTCACTATTGTTTGAGCTAGTGGGGGGTGCAAAAAGTGAACCTTGTGGGCAAGATCCCAGACTGATGACTGGCAAGAGAATTGGGACAGAACATGCCAATAAGGTTTTACCCATTTATCCCATCCCATGGAATCACTGCACGGCTACTACTGCTTTTGTATTGATTCTTCATCATGGAAGATGTTTGCTTCAGCAGTGAAACTTGTGGAGAGGTACTGATAATAACATCTTGTAGGTTTTGTAGACAGTTGTGCTGCATTGAGATTATTGAGTCTTCTGAGAGATCAGGGTATAAATTATATTCTTTAGAAATTAAAAATGCCAGCTATGCTGCAAGCTTGTGCACACAAACTTTGTATGTCTATGACTTCTCTTTATTTGTACTGGAAAATGGACAGATTTCATCAGCAAGTCTGTTTGTTCTTAGTGCTGACTACAAACCCAAGAAAATCAAAACAGAAGACATCAAGAAAGCAAAGAAAAGGAAACAAGAGGAAGAAGAGGTAATGTGACAGATGAGTTTATTTCTATTATCAAGAAAAGCCAGGCTATTTGGTGTGGGATTATGCAGAGCAGGGGGAGTCTTGATTTTGTCTGGAACAGAGCTGTGTGTGGCAGATCCCCACCCATGGTGCGGATATGAACTTACCAGAACTATAATGTATAAAAAAGTCAGGGAAGCTTTCTTTCCTACCCTTGAAACATTGGGTGGAGAAGATGCCTCCAGGACATGAACTTCCAGGCTGTTCCAGGCAATTCAGTCCTTCTGTTAAGGAGCTGGCAGGGGGCAGGGGAGCCTTGCTCACAACGTGTGGTAATTGCACAGATGATGTGACAGTGTTCAGAGGCAGGGGAGATGAAAAAGAGATTAGATGCTAGAAGGAAGCTGAAAGCGTTTAGATGGAGTCGAGGTGGAAATTTCTTTGGAGAGGAACTTGGAAAAGGTTAGCCATAATTTGAGACTGACAAACTACACATCTAGCAAAGACACCCTTGTGAGACACATGTTGCAGCACCTCCAGGCAGTAGGGTTGATTCTTCCCTTCAGAGGAAGTGTCTGTACACTGAGCATACACCAGGATAATCCCAGAAGCCACCTGACTGCGGTGGTTGTGCTCTGTAGCATTTGCCAGAGCAGATACACAGTGCAGGCCAGGGAGGAGGTTCTGTGACAAGCAGTTCTGTTCCCATGGCTCAGCCTTGCCCCTTATCAGGTGATAACTGGCTGTGTGCATCTAGCGTGTCCCCAGTGTAGAGTAAAAGAATTTGGCTGAAAACTTGAATGGGACCATCAGCAGACTTAGTGGGATGATCTAGGAGCACATTTATGTGGTGAAGCCACAGGAATTCAGCTCTTATATACCCCAAGAGAGAGTCTTTTAGTTTTAACGCATCTTTTCAGTGGAGGGGGAAATACAATAGCTTGTTCTAACAGATGCTTACCCATTTTGCAGGACAGCAAAGCAAAGAAAGTCAAGAGCAAAGATAAGAAAGTCCCTGAAGTGGACAAAAAAAAGAAGCCGAAAAAAGAAGAGGAGCAAAAATGGAAATGGTAACTATATATAGTCAGTGCTGTAGGCTCCCATCTGCACCTGGACTTGCCTGTACCTCCCATGCTGGCTGAATAAGCACATCTGGCTTTCTCTTCTGTTGATTCATGAGGATTTGTTCTGAATAATTGGCTTACTTTCTGGTAAGCTCTAAATAAATATCTCATTCACTATGTTCATCCTCTGAAGTAGAAGTGATATCCCTAAAACAGGAAATAAGTGTTTTGGGGGGTTGTCTGGTTTGGGATTTTTGGTTTTTTTGTTGTTTTTTTTTGTTTGTTTGTTTGTTTTTCCCTATCTGTGTCATGTTGAGGCTGCCTGTAATGACCAGATACCAATATTCTTGTGCCCTGAGGCTGCTCTGTGCTGCCACTCTTCAGAGCAGTATGAAAGCTTGTAGGCTTGGGGGTGTCAGCAGGAATCTATTAATAGGTGCAGGTGGATTAAGGAATATATTAATACGTGCAGATGTGTTAAGCAGCATTCTGGTGGAACTTAACTGTGTTCCACAGAGCTACAGCGTGAGTGGGTGTCTGCCTTTTCATTCCAGCTGGGTGTCAGCTGTGCCTCTCCAAACTGCTCCTGCCTCTGGCACAGGAATGAAACTTGATCAAGTGACCAGTTAGCTCAGCCTGTTTGACAAATGATTTCTGAAAATGAGTTTTAAATGAAAAACACTTTCTGTCTTGCCCAGGATCCTTTAGTAACATCAGTGAATGTGTACTTTCACCCACTCCTAGATTTTTTTAGAACCTTTTTTAAATAAGTCTGACCTTTGTGGTTTATTTGAAAGACAGACCTGTGATGCATCAGTAGTGCTCTTTGTAAGAAACCTGCTGGATTTCTTTTTAACCCTCCATAGTAATTTAAACTGTTATTTCTAGATTTGAGGGAGCTACCATTTGTGTGTTTCAAAGTTTTGGCCTCAGTACTTCCCTCGTTTTAGTGCACATGTACATCTCAAAAGCACGTGTGTTTTCTGCCCACCTGTAATATATTTTTGTGACCTTTCAGGGATGTTTCCTTGATTTTTTCTCAGATCATTTGGCTATTTTTAACAGATCTATAGAGCAGGGGAAAGTCTTTGCAGTCTTCTTCAATCCTTTCAGGTTCAGTCCTTTACTCCTTTATTGACACTATTATTGATTCATCTTTAAAAATAAAAAAAATCTTCTGTAATGTTTATAGTCTTTACATATTTCTCTTTGACTGTCACAACTTCCTCAGAACATCAGCACTTGCAAACCTTTTTCATACTTGAATACTCCTTTAGAAACTCCTGGGTTTCCAGCCCCTCCCCAAAACTTCCTTTTTCCTAGGCAACCCACTTTCTTCTCAGGTCCTTTGACAGCGTATTTTTGATGTACTGTCACATTACCAAACTACAGGGACACGAAGCATTAGGAAGCTACAGAAGGTCTTTTTAAGCCTTAACAATCCATTGTCTTTTTGGCTTTGTCTCAGCTCTCTTTACTGGTTCTGTCTAACTTAATATTCTGTTAGCCCAGCTCCCTTTTATTGTGGGCTGTATCCTTGAACAGCAGACCTTTACTGGAGAGCTGTGCTGTTCTCCCCTCGCCTGCCTGGGCAGCACAGGCCCCTGTAGCTGTGTTAAGCTCTGCAGTTTGTGCTCACTGCTGAGGAAAAGTGCCCTGGAAAGCATGTTTTGAAGAATTTGGCACGAGGTAGCTGCATCTTTCAGCTGATGTTCCTGTCATCCATCTGCAGGTTTGTATAGCGTGCCTTTGCTGGACAAGGTTTCATCTGCACTTCACTTGTTTCTCTTAAGGGCATTTTATGTTCCATCTGAGTCAATTTTCTGAGCCTCTGATACCTTTTTTTGGCTGCTTCCTCAAATGCTTGCTGCCTTGAGCATTTTCATCCTCACTTGTGTGAATGCTTGATGCAGACATCCCCGAGGCACTGGCCTCATTCATCACCGTGTGCAGCTCTTGCAGAGGTCATTTTCACGCCCCGTCAGCGTGTGAAGAATGTGATCCAGAAGTGCACCTTAGGAGCACTTCTCCCGCCTTGTGTTACAGCAAGTTCATTTCCTTGAAATAACAAAATCCCTGAGGTCTGTTCTGCTTTTTCCAAAGAATGTTCTTTCTTTTCATTCCACTTGAAAGGTTTTCCCCAACTTTTCCTTCCTGAGCCACTCTGGCATATTTAGATAAGTTTGATGTGGGATTTCATTAAGAAGCCTATATGACTGATGAGTTGTTGCTGAAATCAGTGAGGCAGCTTTCCTAATAGGCAGCATTCTCCCACAAAATCATGTATACAATGTTGCTTTAGAATCGGAAGCTGCCAAGGACAGTGGTGCTGTCCTTGTAAAAGTGTAGTTCTTTTCCTGTTTGACACTAAATGAGGATGAAAAATGAGCTACACTCAGGAGACTCACTTTTACCTTTTGTCTTAATGCTTATGTGTGATGCTTAGGAAGATGGAGGTGGGATTGAGGGTGGTTTGTGGTCTTTTTGTGGCACACTTTCTGGTAGTTTTGAGCTAAGAAACTACCCCATGAATCCCATGTTTCCTTGTAGCCTTCCCAGAAGGCACTATGTCCTTCTGCTATCTATTTAAAGTGCTATCTTTCTAGTACTGCTTTTACTTGTGTCCTTTGTAAAAGAATAGGAAGGGATAGAGGTACTGAATTTCTCACCAAGTAAATACCAGAGGAATAAATTTAAAAAACCAAGGATGACAAACCTGTCTCCTGAAAAGCAGTAACTACTGTGAATGATGCCCCTATTTTATTCTTACTGGAATAAAATTGCTCAGTGTCAGAGAGAAGAAGGTTATTCTGGCTGAGAGTGGTTTAAATTTATTTTGCTGAAAGGACCTTCTGGGTGGAAGAACTTAGACCTATGTTTGACAAAATATTTATATTTCTAGCTTCTAATTAATTTAAAAAAAACCAACAAAACACAACAATCATTAGGAATGTAAATATTTGGAATCTGTGTCAATATTGGTTTCTTATATCAACATGGTTTACTCTAGCCTTCTTCCCAGCCAGGGACTGAAGTCTGACATGTAGTTCTATTCTGATAGCTGGGTTTGGGTGCTTTGCTCGTAAAGCTGTTGCTTCTCATCAGAAGAAGTCAGGTCCAGTGATGTAGTCAAAGATGGTGCCTTTCAAACTCCAGCCAGCTGCTGTGTTGCTGCTCTTCCTAAATTGTTGATGTACAGGCACGTGTGAAGCATTTTGAGTGTCGTCTAGCAGGAACTCTTGTCTCTGTACAGTGTTTATCTTCCATGCCACGACTTTCATCTCGGTAGGGATGAAGCAATCTGTTGGTGCATCACAACTCCTGAGATGCAGGCAGTACATGCATTTCCTCAGCTGCTGTGGCCCCTGGAATGGGAATGCTGCTCCTTAGGGCTGACACCAGACAGAAGCTTAAACTCCCTTTTTTTATTGTCATGGCTGCTCAACGAAGTTGTCTGGGCAATTCAGAGACTGAGTGCTGTGGCAGGTTAATGGTCTTCAGTTGATTGATCGCTGAGGTGAAATAGCCTTTCCCAGCAGGGAATCCTGTGCCAGCAGCATGTAGCAGCAATGTCGTGGTAATCATGAAAGCAGCTCGGAGGGGAGGAGTGTGGAATCAGTGGCCTGGGCACTGGGAACTGGGGGGAGGATCCTGGCCTGGCAGGACCCTTTTCTCTGCAGATGAATTGCTGACCCTGTTCCCTTGGAATGTGGGATTGGTGGCGCCGGCCTTGCTGTGTTGTGATACCAAATGCATCACTTGCAAAGCATTTTTATAGAGCGTTTTTTATAGAGCGTCTTTTAGGCAAACATGCAGTTTTCTGGGCTGCTCTGTTTATCTTCAAGTATTCTTTTCTTACCCAGAGAATTGGAATGAATTTAAAACAACAGAGCAGGTTTTAGTCTTTCTAGTCCAAGCAGGTTTGTTCTCATTTAGGTCGTAAATGAACATCTGTTTCTTTATCTCTGCCCTTAATGGCATATTGTCCACATCTGAAAGCAGCTGCATAATATACCACAATTGTTTGACTTTGCTGAGCAGGCATCCTGGACCTGATGTTAGATCACAGCTGAAACTAATTTGGCATGATCCTAGCAGGTTTACAGGGTCCAAGTCTTATTTTCTTAAGATCTAAGCAATTTCAGCTGTTTGATTTTGTGAAAAGAAGAGCAAATGAGAGGTGAGGGATAGGATGGCATCAGATAATCTGCAGCCCAAGGTGTTCTGCTCATGGACATGACTGTGCTTTTGGAAAAAGGAAAAAGAGAAAAAAAAGGAATGAAATGGTGATAGTACGTTGAGTATTTGTTGTTGGTCTGTACCTGACAAAGCAGTGATTTCTTGCTGGTTTAGCATACCCTCATACATACACAGTAATAAAATGAAGATTGGGAGCTTAAAATTGTATTGGCTCATATTTCTTTCTTGAAGGTGGGAAGAGGAGCGCTACCCTGAAGGCATTAAATGGAAGTTCCTAGAGCACAAAGGTCCTGTATTTGCTCCACCATATGAACCTCTGCCTGAAAATGTCAAGTTTTATTACGATGGTGAGTTAATCTGTGTTTCTACTTGCTAGGAAGAGAAATAAACATCTCAGGGTATTTGCAGTGTTCTTCTGGGGGCAGAAGAGCTGAGGAGGTGGTTGTGTTTTAGTGGTTCACTTAAATCAGCCCCTCAGCAGCAAAGTGAGGTCTGTGAAGAAAAGGAATTTACCTGAGCCTGCTGAATTCTACTCTCTGAAGTAACGCAGGGATGAATCTGCTCTCAGTCCCTTATGGTGATGAATCTCTCAGATTCCTTAGCGGAATGAGGGTGTCTGATGCCTCAGAGTAGCAGTGACCAGTGGAGGATGTAATTGTAGCTGCCTCATCACTGGTCCTCTTTAGGCTTGCTCTTGTTTTCCTGAAAATTAAGAATTGCAACTTCCATCATCTGTGGTGAAATTCATCATTTGGTGGCGTGAGCAAAATAAAAGACAATTGAATTTGGGTACAGATGGTTAGGATCTTGTGGGAATGAAAGGGATGACGCTGGTCCCAAGGACGCAGCCCTCTCATGGAAGTCATGGTCCCATTCCCTGACCAATGCATGCTTGGTGTGGCATTCAAATATCCTGGGCTGCTTGGCTGGTAGCGGCTCACATGGAAGGGATTATAGGATGTGATGCCTGTTGGAGCCTGGACTTGATGACCTGTGTGTTTCCTTTTAGTCCTGTGATCATGTTAAATGAAGGATCAAATTAACCCAGGATTGAATTAAGTGGGAGGTATTTGATTGGATGAAAATGTAATTTTTGGTGATGGAGACATCTGCACATGGAACTCTTCCAGGAGCAACGTGCTGTTTTCATGTGACATGACACAGTGTTTTTAAATACTGAGGAATAGGTGGCATTACATTTTAGCAGCAAAACAGTAAAATAAATATGCTGTAGCCTATTAAAGGCCATCTCCAAGCAAGTAACACAGTGGTCAAGGATGTCTGCAGCCTTCTCTCTTAGGGTTTGATAGGAACTTGATACAGAGTTGGAAATTGTTTCCTTGTATTGAAAAATGCATGTTCTCTCCTGTAGTCTAGTGAAGGGGAGGGGCAGATTGCACTGTGCTATCCCTTGGTGCAGACAGCAGTAAGCTCCTCGTCCCTCCAGCCATCTATTTCACAAAGCCTCTGCAGAGATTTTTGCAGCCTCTGCCTCTGTCATCACAGAAATTCATCAATAAGCTCAAGTCATGGACTGGACAGGGAGGGGGTCTGGCAAATAAAGACATCCCGTAAGTCTTCCTTGAGAAACTAGGCAAAAAATCAGATGTCTGATTTACACAGCAGCTGCTGAGAGCCTCTGTCTGTGCTCACAAGGCATTGTCTCATTTCAAGATTATCCCAGGGTGATTTGTAGAGCCCAATAATGAGGCTGTGGCTGGTCAGCAGCCGGCTCACACCGGAGGAATCTGTCCCTGGCCTAGGGATTCACTGCCTGCTTTCATCTCACGTAACAACTGCTGGGGCTCTTGGAAGTGCCTGCAATACCAACTCAGGGAAGGAGCTTGGAATGCCAAAGCCACCCTTTTTCAGTACCTGTGGGTTAACCAGTCACTGCTCATAGTCCAGAGGTGGCTCAAACTTGCACATTTTTCTGTAGATGGGGCAAGGTAAGAGTGTAGGTGGTGGCAGTTGCAGTCATGGCCATGGGGTTTCTTCTGCTTGTTATGTCCCGTGGTTGCTCTCTGGTTGTCAGTTTTGAAATCAGGTAACTAATACTCTTGCCTCTGGAATAAATTCTTTCTTTACCAGCTTTGTCACTGAGAGCCTTTTCAAACCTTGGTGGAAAAAAAGGAAATTGTGTCCGATGAAATATATTCTAAAGTGATTAGATAAGGGCGACTGAGCCTTCAGCTAGCTGGGAAAAATGTCAGACATTTTAGCCCCATAGCATGTTACTAACTCCGTAGCCTCTGTGAAGCTAAAATTGCAGCCTGGAAAAAACAGTTTCCCTTGCTGTCTCTCCCTTCCCCCATTTCCTGTTATAAGCAAACAAATGCTGTATTTTAGGTTACGGCTTAAAAATTGGCAGAGTTACAGTGGGTTTAATTTAATTGTGGAATATTCTCAGATCGTTGGGAGGACCTTTTGCTAAGTCCTGTTTTACGAGGGTTTATAGATCTTAAGGCTTTATAGCTGACTCCCATGATTTAATTTTAGAGATGATGCAACTTTTGAAAATATGTAGTAAATCCAAAGCGTGGTTTTTGGGTTTGTTTTTTTTTTTTTTTTTCCAAGAGCACAGATTGAACAGTATCTTGTGTTCACTTTTGTGCGGTAAAATGGTTGTTAAAAATCCCCAGGTACTGACTGTCTGCCAGCCAGTGGAACTTCAAATGTTTCTTGCAGCTAAACTAGCTGGAGATGTGAGCTGCATGCAGAATTCTTCAGAGGGATCACTGGCACCCCACGTTTCATCAGGAATGCAGTCAGGACCAAAAAATGCTCGATAGGAGTGTTAGATGTGGAATCCACAGCCTCGATGCTGCAGCCGCCTCTTTTCCCTTGTGTCTCAGTCTTCCCTTGCAGCAATTCCACTTTGTGCTGCAGTCATGCAGAGAAGATGGAATGTGACCCCTCCATTCACTGGCAGCTCAGGCTTTCTTAAAAACAGCTGGCTTTGGAGCCTGCTTTGGAGACGTAGGGGTGCATTCCCCGAGCAGAGGGAACAGTTAGCAAGACCCTGACACATTTCCCTGCAATGAAGGAAAGTTCAATATTCGGCATCTCTTTCCAGCCTATTTGTAGTGTATCCAGAGGAAGGGCTCTTTCTTCCTGCCTAGAAATAGCTAAAGGCTGGAAGGGGTGTTCCAAGGTGGAGTCTGTCTGTGCATTGAAAAGGAATACAGGGACTGTATTTCCCATATGTCTGAGTGCTGGAATATGAAATTTAATGAAATCCCTGCCTCTTTGACATCAAACAGCAGTGTCTCCCCAGGAGCACACCCAGCACGGGGGTGGCTCAGCAGAGGGTTTCCTGCAGCAGGCCTTTTCCCCTTCCTGCCCTGCAGCCCAGACCTGCCTCACATCAGATTGCTGTTGCTTTTTTGAATGTTTAGATTCCTGAGGAAACTTTTCTCAAAATGTTTGTGGTGGAAGTCAAGGAATTGTGCTCCTCTGTTTCCTTTGTCCATTCAAGTTGCTGTATTATGTAACATTTTAAGACAAACTTCCCTGTAGTAAAAATATAATCCTTTAGGGTAGTTACTGTGTTCTCTTTATGACTTTGATTCCTGTTTACCATTTTCTTTAAGAAGAAAACCTTTCTTTATAGGTAAAGTCATGAAGCTGAGTACCAAAGCAGAAGAAGTTGCCACATTCTTTGCAAAAATGCTTGATCATGAGTACACTACAAAGGAGATCTTCAGGAAAAACTTCTTCAAGGACTGGAGAAAGGTATGCACATAGTCCTGGGC
The DNA here is from genome assembly GCA_013397315.1 of Donacobius atricapilla. Classification (NCBI taxonomy): domain Eukaryota; kingdom Metazoa; phylum Chordata; class Aves; order Passeriformes; family Mimidae; genus Donacobius; species Donacobius atricapilla. The sequence continues at coordinate 778,486 of WBMY01000881.1, forward strand.
TGCAGTGACTGTGGACATGGCCAGTGTCTCCTGTGCAGTCAGTGAAAAGGGGCTGCTGTTCCATGCACACAAAAGTTGGTTCGAGGCAACTAAAAGCTGCCTCAGACTGTAGCTGTGAAGTTTCCCATTTATCCTGTATTTCCACCAGGAAGGACCCTACCATAAATGCCTTTCTAAACCAACAAAGTCAGGCTTGTGTGTTGCAGTGCAGTGGGGTGTAGCTGACTTGCCTATTACATGCCTTGTGTAAGAGCCAGATTTAGTAGAAGGAAACCCCTTCCGAAGAACGAAAATAGAGATGCTCACCACAGTCATCAGCCATAACAGCAAACCTTTAGATTAGTTTGATGCAGTTTTCCTGGATATGTTTCTGGGATTTTCTCCCAGAATCTGCTCCCTCAGCAGACACAGTCAGGGTGTGGGAGTTCTTTGGAAAGTGGTGCAGCATTTCCCAGAGCTTGGGGAGATCAGAACCCTGCAAGGCCAATGCTCCATAGGATCTGCTGCTTGTCCTTTCCTCTTTGATCTGAGCTGGAGTGAACCTGTGCAAGAATTTGGGGATTCTTGGGGGGTTATTGTGAGCACCTGCCTGTTGTTCCTGTTTAGGCTGCCTGGAGTAGGGTAAGCTCTGCTATGCATGAAAACTTCATGTGTGTGGAAACTTAAAGCACTGCTTTCTTTCTGCAAGGAAATGACCTCTGAAGAGAAGAGCACTATCACCAACCTCAGCAAGTGTGACTTCACCCATATGAGCCAGTATTTCAAAGCTCAGTCAGAAGCTAGGAAACAGATGTCCAAGGAGGAGAAACAGGTACCAGCGGGAATTCTAGGAGACTTGGTGGTTGTAAACATCTTTGTGCAATCATTCTCCTTGCTGTGCGTACGTCAGTGTTTTTCACCGGCTTTCAGATTATTGCTTTCCTGTGAGCTGTAGGAGTCTGCACTGCGCAGCTCAGGTAGGGCAGAGCTCTGTGTTTACAGCTGAATCTTCATCCTGACTTGAAATGATATTGATAGGGATGATCCTGCTTAGGGAAATAAAGTTAAGTAAGTAAGTGCTTAACTAAAGTAACTGCTTAAGTTAATAAAGAGAGTCAGAGCTGCTGCCTCTGAGTTCCCTGGTCCCTGGGAAATAATGAGCAGTGGATACTCAGTTAAGGATGGCATAGATCAGGATGGTGGAAAGGACGCAGCAATGCCATTAGTAAATAAAATGAGAGAAGAAATCTTAAACATCAAGTAATGCTGTTTTTTGAATTTTAAAAATGAACTCTATTATCCAGTAGCATGGCTACAGTGTCTTGTAGGTTAGGAATTAGATTAAGTGCAATGGATATTGGAAGGTGGAAACTTTCCCCAAGTTCGCGGTTGATCCTCTGCAATGCTCTAGTATTGTCCTTTGAATGAAGGCTCTGGCAGCTTGGAATTGCAGCCTTTGAGATCAGAGGGATCTCATCAAAATTGAGAGCCCTTGTCTGTCTGCTGTTTCTGTTTGATAAATGTGGGTGAGCCCTTCAGTTCCTGTCCATGATAGGTCTTTAAATGGAGCAGAAGTGGCTTTTTCTGTTTCTTAGCTGGTGCAGCAGTGCTGTCTGTGGGTCAGATGTTTTATTTTGAGCTACAATGTTTTTATTTTTCCTTCTATATAATTAGAGTTCAGGCACAGAAGTATGCAGTGAAATCTCAGCACATTCTTTCTTAGAAGACTGTGTTCTACTTGTGAAACCATTTGCTGACACAGGCTTGACATGCAGCAGCCTGGAGACATTCCTTTGCCTGCTTTCCGATGCTGAGTTCAAACATAGAAGTCTTTTATACACAGAATTTTTATACATAAACAACAAGATAGGAAGTCCAGTCGATGCCAAATGCTCAGTATAAAATATGAAGTAGCAGTACTGTGCTGGAGTTACCCTTGAAGCTGAGATATATGGATAGGATACACACCTCTAGCACAATTGTAGCTGCCTTCAGTGGCACTGATCTGTTTCCTTCAAATACAACTTTTCAGAGAGTTTTCACACATTCTTTCCCTTTTTCCAGTTTGTTTGTGCTGTGTGCATTTTATGAATGCTTTTCTGGCCGGTCTGATACACTTGCCATGATGGGGATCTGTTTTTTGTTTGGGTCTTCAGCATTACTGTGGTGCAAATATAAAAATTTTTCAAGTCTTGGCATATTAAGGTGCATGTGATGCTGCATGTGCCTTATCATCTTTGCTTTTGGCTTTTCCCAGAAAATCAAAGAGGAGAACGAGCGGCTATTGAAGGAGTATGGTTACTGTGTGATGGACAACCACAAGGAGAGGATTGCCAACTTTAAGATTGAACCCCCAGGTCTCTTCCGAGGTCGCGGGAACCATCCCAAAATGGGAATGTTAAAGAGACGCATCATGCCTGAAGACATCATCATTAACTGCAGCAAGTGAGCACTGCATGCTTCACACCTTGGCTTTGCTTTTGAGAGCTCCTTTTTTGAAACCCTGTATAAGTTGATACTCAAACACACAGAACGAGGGATGCAGCTTATCTTGCTCTCATATGGATAAGCAACTGAGTCATACAAGCAAAGACTGAGCAAGGCAATCATGGGTTTCATGTAGAACTTTTTCAACGTATTTTCTTCCTCACGCCTACAGCCTACATCTGCCTAAACTGCCTTTCCTGTTAGTATTTCCAGAAAATAATTTTCTTCTACATAGGTTGCCTTACCTTGTCTTCCTTGATGTTGAAGGCTAAGATTTGGGGGGTTCTCTTCAGTGTCCACACTATTAAGTGTCCAGAAATCAAAACTGGTCCTAGCAATGTGTCCCACCAACAGTATAATTCTTCAGCAGGTACATGTTGGTAGCAGTTACATTCCTGATCTTTGTTCATTTTGATTTACTTTGTTTCCTGGATGTAGAGATAAAGCACTTCTGTTGCCTCAGTTCCTTTCCCTGCACTTTCTTTGTGTAATGCTGTTTATTACCTTCTCTGTTTTGATGCTGGTGGCAGTTTCTTCAAATAGCTTTTATTGCCTGTTTTCTAATTCTCTGTAGGGATTCCAAAATCCCTGCCCCTCCACCAGGACACAAATGGAAGGAGGTCCGGCATGATAACAAGGTGACCTGGCTGGTGTCATGGACTGAGAACATCCAAGGCTCTATCAAATACATCATGTTGAACCCTAGCTCAAGAATTAAGGTAAAGATCCAGTTAGAAAAACAAAACCGAAACAATCTTCCTGGTCAAGTTTCCAAGAAGCAAATGTAGCTCTTGGTTAGGAAAGAGATAGGAGGTAAAGCTACCTGGCTGTTTCATCCAACACTGGTTGAAAAACACAGGGAAACTGTTCTCCCTTGAAAAAAGAGGATACAGTTACTGCCCAGGAGAGCCGGTGAAATCTGGAAAATGTCTCCTGAAAAGCATCCTTGTGTCAATTCTAGTAGGAATCCTTTAACCTGTGTAAACCTGAAGGGAAGCAATTTATCCAAGAGTGGTCTTGCTCTGGTAGATATTTCTCATACATTTGGCCTTAAATTCCCCTGCCTGGTATTGTATTGAAGTTCTAACCCTGGGTTGTTAATTAGTTGTTTGTAAAATTAAAAACCCGGCCAGGCTCCTGGCTGAGAAGGCTGGTAAGGAGCTCATGACTGAAGGAAAACAAACCCCTGCTGGGGAGCAAATACCCAGTCTGTGGATCAAGTCCATAAAAGCAAGAATTTAAGCTCCTTTCATGAAGTCTTTTTCTGAGAGATTTTTTTCCTGGATCGGAAACAAGGAGTTTGTCCTACAAATACGGGAGGAAAAATATCTCTATTCCTTGTGAATTCCTGCCCTCTTTTTGCTGTGTCTTGAATATATAATAATGATGATGAACTGTTGATGTTGCTTTTGCCTTTTATGGGTATTTAATTACACAGCTGAAAGAACATAAGTGCAATCCGAATAAAGCAAAGGAAACCATTTGTATTTTGAGAAGCAGGGAAGATGTGTCTTTTGTATCTCTCTCTAGTTGCTTCCATGGAAGTATTTAATATCATGGAAATCTGAATGACCTGCAGCTGTGTGGTAGCACAGTGTGAAGCTGAGCTGTGCAGCAGCAGCATCTCAGTGCTTTTGTACAGCGAGACCATTCGCCACACACGGTCTTGCAAAACGTTGAGATACAGATTGGAGCTGCAGAGCCCTGCCTGCTCTGTAGTGCTGACTCTGTTCCAACTTCCCTGCAGGGTGAGAAGGACTGGCAGAAGTACGAGACAGCTCGGAGGTTGAAGAAGTGTGTAGATAAAATCCGGAATCAATACCGAGAAGACTGGAAATCCAAAGAGATGAAAGTACGGCAGAGGGCTGTGGCGCTGTACTTCATTGATAAGGTGAGGCTCCTTCCTTGGCCCTCTCGCCTTCCCTGTCCTGCTGGGAATACTTGGGAATGCTGTGTGTTTGTCTTGAGGGCAGAATTGAGTTCAGTTACCAAGGTATCCTGAGACTTCCTGGTGGGCAGGCTCCTTTTCCTTCCCATTACCTGGAATCCAGAGCAATAAACTATTGTACTAAACATGGCTATTTCAGGCAGCATTGTTTAGTTCAGGCAAAGCTCACAGCCTGGTTCCAGAATCACCCAGTTGGATTACTGGGAAGTTTGCATGGGCCTTTTGTCTCCAGCTGGTTTAGTTTTCCTGCTGGGAATTTCTGCTGGTTTGTCACCTCTTCAGCATGAGGTCACAGTTGTGAGGTTTTGTAATTATGCTAATTTTTTCACCGCAGCATAAAGAAAACTGCAGTTGTGTTGATGCATTTAAAGCAACATAAAACCAGTTCCCAGGGAGCTGTTCCCTAGTAGCATACGGTGTCTTGACTAACTAAATTAACAGGTTTTGTTCAAAATGGTTTTATGTAAACCAGGGAAACTTTGATGTGAATAATCGTGGTTTCATATGACCACTGAAGATTTCAAAAGTTAAAAGTTGTTTTAGCCACCACTGTTAAAATATGTGGTTTTATGCAGCCAAATGTAGCTTTTAGATAATTTATACAAGCCAATATTTGCATAACCTGTATGCTATTTGAAATGTATTTAGTGTGCAGTGAATAGGTAGGATCATAGAAGATGAACAACTGAACCGTATGAATTGTTTCAAGCAGAGTTCACATGGAAGTCAATTTGATTTTTAAAAACTGTCGCATTTTAGAAATTAATTTCTGTTAGTCAGAACTGTCTCAGTTTGAGTTACCTAATGAGCAAAAGTTGGTAAAACATCCTGGCTTAAACTCTTTAAAAAAAAAGGAGATACTCTCCTCTGGACACTTCTGGCTCTAGGCTAGTATCTGAAGGTTTGCAGCATCTCTCTCTGTTCTGGGGACAGTTTGAATTCCTTACCTCTCTTGTCTTGATATAAATGTAGCTTGCCCTGAGAGCTGGTAATGAAAAAGAAGAAGGAGAGACAGCTGACACCGTGGGCTGCTGCTCTCTGAGAGTAGAGCACATCAAGCTGCATCCCGAACTGGATGGGCAGGAATACGTGGTTGAGTTTGACTTCCTCGGGAAGGACTCCATCCGATACTACAACAAAGTCCCTGTGGAGAAGAGGGTGAGACACCTCCACAAGCACATAGACAGACTGAGGAGCACAGAGATGTGCTCAGCACAGTCTGGATGGCATCAACAGGTTGCTTTGTCACTGCTCAGATACCGAGCCAGAAAACAAGTCAGTTAATGTGACATCCTTGTGATGTGACACAGCCCAGCAGATGAGATGTTCAGACATCTTGCAGCTCTTCCCTGTGTGAAGTTGACATAACAAATGTAACAGCTGTGTTAGACAATCCTCCGGATCTCATGCTCATTATCAGAGTTGGTTTTGTCACCTATAGATGGTGGACTTGCAGGCCTGTGTGACAAGTAACAACATAAATGGTTCTGAAATACTGGTGGCACTGGCAGAGCAGCAGTTCGATTGGGGCTTTGATAACAGACACCTCTGTCACCGTGGTTTGGGTCATGTGAGCTGAGCTCTCACAGAGGTAGATCTTGACCTTGGCTGCTCCAGACCCTATGGAGAAGGTGCACTGGTACCTGGCCTATGCACTTGGGTGTCTGCCAGCCAAGACTTCTTATGGCATGGCAATTCTTTGATTTCTGTCATCCACCAGTTTCAAATTTGCTGTGATTTTGGCCTCAGTTCAGAATCAGTCTCTGTCCAGCAGTGTGAACCTGGAGAGCACGATCCAAAATGTTTGTGTGAGTGTAACAGCTTTGTATCTGGCCCACATCTCTGTGGTCTGAGTTAGATGCCCTGTGTATAATATTGTGGTAATTGTCATGACAGTCACCAGTAAATGTTGGCCCCTTCAGGAGCAAAACAACTGAAAAAAAAAATCAAACTACTGCTGTTCTAGAAATTAATGTGTGCTGGAATTCTTGGTTCCCTGTGTAAAGAAGAAAACATATTTTTCTATTTAAACTTAGTGGTATCTCTTGGTATTTTTTCTGTGTTTAAAATGGGGAGTTGATTATTGTGGAACTAGAAATCTTTGTATGTTGGGTGTCTAAAGAGGAGTGTGTGTTGTTGAGAAGCTGGAGAATTGTAGCAGCAGAGATGGGATTTGTGGTTTCTGTTATAATCAAAGATGCTTTGATTATTCTCCTACCCCAGTGAGACATATTTGGGATGGAATTGTATTAAAAAATGCAGCAGTGAGGAGGGTTGGTTTCTTGGAGCTTCAATCCATGGGAAATGGCTCAGAGGTCTCTTGGGCTCAAGTAATGATGTGAGAGTAAGGGAAAGGCAGTAGCTTTGGGGTCTCTTTCTCTGCTACAACAGCAGCTACACCAGAGCAGTTAAGTTAATTACCTGACTGTAATTTTGTTCCAAAGGATGAGAGGGCACTGAAGGCTCAGGACTCCTCTTGCTGGGGAGGAACCTGCAGCACAAGCATTGCATTGACAGAGGGGGCTTTGCCTGCTGGGAAGTAACATCCAGCATCATCACTGTTCCCTGAAAGCAGTTTAATGGCTCCCTGGCAGTCCTGCTTTCATACAGCTTAGTACTGCCCAGTGCCGTCTGCTCTGTGTGCCTGATGTTCCTGATTTTCTTTTCCTGCAGGTGTTTAAGAATCTTCAGCTGTTCATGGAGAACAAGCAGCCTGAGGATGACCTCTTTGACCGCCTCAATGTAAGCACATTGTTCATGATGAGGGTGCTGGAGCACCCTGAACAGGCTTGCTCTGCACCAGGCAGTAACAGCTGCTCAGTTCCAGAAATGGTTTCAGTGGAAATTTACGTCCAGAGCAGCCTCAAAGCAGTGAGAGTCTGTCTCAGTCTGGTGTCTGAATTGTCCACTATGCCCACAGGTTCCCAAAGCAATGGGCCTTGTCCTGCTGAGCCTGCCTGGCTCTGACCTGGGGAGGTTTTTTCAGAGTTCAGAGATGATGAATGTGTGAGGTGACAGATTTTCACACACCATCCCTGTTTGCACACTTGGCTCTGTGGGAGCACTGTGGTGGTCCAGGCATGTTTATTGTTGCTGGAAACCAACATCTCCACACCAAAGAAATCCTTTTTGGCCACTTGTGGTAGTTTTTACCGATGTAATACTTGTTGGTTCTTTGTTCGCTTTTGCTGTGGTTTCAGTAATGCTGTGGCGATTCTGTTGTGGTCAGGTGTGAGTACACCAGGCCTCAGCCATGAGCTGTGCACATCTGTGTCAGCCATGGATCCAGGGGCTTCACAAACGCTGGGGTCATTCGCAGTGCTCACTGTCACCTTCTTTCTGCTTCTTTAGACCAGTATCTTAAATAAACACCTTCAAGACCTTATGGAGGGACTGACAGCCAAGGTATTCCGTACTTACAATGCCTCCATCACGCTACAGCAGCAGCTCAAGGAGCTCACCAATCGTAAGTCTGAAGCTGTGAGGGGAGCAGATCTTACCCTGCAATACAGACCTGGCTTCCTTGGCTGAGCCACAAGTTGTGTTTCTGTTCACCACTTCCTTGTTACAGTTCTCCCAGCACAAATGTCAGGCAGCTGAGATCTGACCAAAAAATCTGCTGTCAGGCAGTCTTTTGGGGTAGTTGAGCAGCTCAGCACTGGGGCAGAACAGAACTGACTTGTGGCTCTGTTTGCTTTCTGTTAATTGTAAGGTGCTGTAGGTGACAGGGAAGACAGATGCATGTGTAACAGCCCCATGTTTCTTGGCTGCTCATCCACAACCCCTGTGAGTAGTGCTGCCTTGCACTTTGCAGCTTTACCAAGTGGGACTTGTGAAGCCCAACAGTGTCCTGGGCAGGGTGGTCCCTCTGTCCCCTACTCTGGCTGTGCTACCCCTCTGTTGAGTTGAGATGGTGTCAGTGGTAATGAGAAACATCCAGAAGGAGCTAGGGGCTGGGATGGAAGTGGCCAGGCTCAGGACTGTAGCTGGAGTGCAGTGTTGAGACTGGACACAGCAGGGGAAGGTTGGTTCTGCCGTGCCTGTGGGATGTCACGGTAGGACACAAAATAGGTTGACTCCATATAGTTGTCAGAAGAGAAAGAAGGCTTTATTTACAGTTCCAACAGTTTCTTTTATAAAATGCTGCACTAAAAAGGTCTATTATTGGTCCATGGGACTGACACTGCTCTCCACTGGTTAAGTAATAGGAAACAACACCTGGGGACAGTTGTTATGGGAAAGGGAACACTGTTTACTCAACCTCTTTTGAGAAATGGAGAGAAATGTTTCGAAAAAAGAAACTGTTGACAGCTTTCCCTTGGGAAAGGAGCTCTCAATGGGTTGGCAAGCTAAAATTCTCTCAGGCTCAGAAATATCGAGCCCACATCGGGACACTGGCTGGGGCACCACACCCTGGAGAACTCACTTGTTCACCACTCTCCTGTCCTTCACAGCGGATGACAACATCCCAGCAAAGATCCTCTCCTACAACCGTGCCAACAGAGCAGTGGCCATTCTGTGTAACCACCAGAGAGCTCCGCCCAAAACCTTCGAGAAGTCCATGATGAACCTGCAGAGCAAGGTACCTCCCCCTGCCCAGCTCTGGGGCAGCAGGGCTCTGAGTGCTGCGTCTCAGGAGGCAGCATTCCTTTCCCTTGGGGTGAAAGCAGGTCCTGCTTTTCCCTGTCAGGAGTTGGTGGTTTGCATCAGAGATGGGCCTGCTCGGAGATGAGCACTGGAAGAGGCTTCTCTGAGTTGTCTTTTACCTGCAGAGAATAAGACCAGACCCTTTTTCTGCCCTTCATCCTATAGCTGTGTGTTCTGCTGCCTTTGAAACTTGAAAGCAGCAGCCTCTGGCTCTGATCTGTGTCCCCTAAAGAGCCTGGAGTGGGCATCCACCCCTGTTGTGTGAATCCCAGACCACTGTCAGTGTGTACGTAGTACATTATGCCCCTCTGACTTGACCTCTTCCTTTGCAGATTGTTTCTGGTGAAGGCCATGAGGTCCAGAGGGGTTAGGTCTGTTCCTGGTCTGGCTTTAGAATAACCTTCACAATAAGGAGTTCTGGTTTGGCACTGCAGTGTCCCCTGCTTCCATAACACCTAACATGGCTGCCTTCGCCCTAGATCCTAGAGCTTGGGGATGTTTAAGGGGAGTGGTTGAACAGGGGCTGCAAAATGCTGAATGTCCCTGAATCCCAAGCTTACTGAAGAAGAACTGCCTGAAGTGTTAGCATCTTTCAGTGTGTAGGATTTGGGGCTGAGGGATCGGGGATCATCCTTCCATGTAGCCACCAAAGAGCTGGTAGTGGTGGGATGCAGTGAAGGCTGACAAGCTGCCAGGAGTGGTTTGTTGGCCAGGCCAGACGGAGCCAATTCCTAGGCCTGCATGGTTGTAGCTGTGTGAGAAAGCTCCCAGCAGCAGCTTGTCTTTGGAAATGAGTGAGGCCCTGTTTTCTGAGGGGGATCTCTCACCACACTTGGCTGTGCAGTGGCCAGTGGCCTGATGGCTCTGCAGGAGCAGATCTGACTGCTGGTATATTCTGAACATGGTCACAAACTGGCTTCCTGGGTCATGCTGCCCAGGGGTGACTGACACAGCTGTCAGCAGCTTGTTCTCAGTGCTGCCATGTGGTTTTTGCCTCTCCTAGATTGATGCCAAGAAGGAGCAATTAGCTGATGCCAGGAGGGAACTGAAAAGCGCCAAAGCTGATGCCAAGGTCCGGAGGGATGAGAAGTCTAAAAAGTAAGGCTGGTGTTACTGGGCTGTGCAATGCTTCCAGAAGGGGGCATTCACCCTGTATTCCACTTTCCTGGCCTGTGATTTGGGAAGGCTTTCTTTTGCCCTTTTCATTCTGTGCATGAAGAAATGGCCACCTGCAGGGTGGTCTGACATGGTCACTCATGCCCAGCCCGGGAGCTGAGCCCCCGGCAGCGCTCACCCACCCCGCTGCTGCCCAGGACCAATGTGAGCACTGCTCACTTCCTGGGGAGCCAGGCCCCACAGAATTCATTAATTGCACAGGCACCTGCCTCAGTTCTGCACTCCCTGTTAAAGCCCTCGGCACAGACCGTGTGCTGGGGCTCCGTGTGGGCTCTGCAGAGCAGCCCCAGGGGAGCTGAGTTGCAGGAGCTCTGGAAGCAGCATCACAGCATGACTTACTGAGGGAGAGATGGGCTGCTGTGGGAGTGGGTGTAGCATCAGAACAGTTCAGGCTGTTGCTTCCAACCCTTTAAAACAAAACTGCTGCTTAAGATTCCTGCTCTTCCTCTTGGAAAATGTCAGTTCATAATCGCATGTGCTGAGTGTGTTGTCACTGTCTGTGCTGGCACAGCTGCCCTGTGTGGCTGGTGGCATTGCTTACCTTGGGCAGAGGCCCCTTGGGTTCCCCCAGTGCTGGCAGGGCACTAGGAATTCAGTGCTTTGTTCTTTGCACCCCAGGACAGTGGAGAGCAAGAAGAAAGCGGTGCAGAGGATTGAAGAGCAACTGATGAAGCTGGAGGTTCAGGCTACAGATAGGGAGGAGAACAAGCAGATCGCTTTGGGCACCTCCAAACTCAACTATCTGGATCCCAGGATCTCTGTTGCTTGGTAAGCACCTGCCTGGGGTGTGCTGGGGTGATCCACCCCACCCCTTCACCTCTGTCTTGTCCCCCCACACGGCAACAAGGGCAGGGTCGCTGGCCTTCCTTTTATCCCTGACTCTAACAGCATCTCCTCTCCTGCAGGTGTAAGAAGTGGGGAATTCCTATAGAGAAGATTTATAACAAAACCCAACGAGAGAAATTTGCCTGGGCTATCGACATGGCAGAGGAAGACTATGAGTTTTAACCTGTTTTTATTGAGCTGAATTTTATGGGAAAAGGGAGTAGCCTGGTTTTTAGGGAGATTGATAAACTGTGAGCCTTACTTGTCCTTGGATGCTGGGGAAGGGGGAGGAAAGGGGCAAGTGAGCATCAGATATAACAGCCAACATCTTGCAGAAAGTATAACCTGGAAATATCTTAAAGGAGCTGAGCCAGTTGTCCTATGGACAACTTATTTAAAAATGTTTCAGAGATCCAAATTCTAGCTGTCTGGTTTGTGTGGTTTTTCTCTTGAGGCAGGGCAAGTGGATGGGGGATTTGTCAACCTTCCGCCAGGCAAATTCACCATCACACTGAGAGCGTGGGAATCTTTAGCTACTGTATACAAAATCCAATTATATTGGTGCGTTTTTACAGTTAGGGTTTTGCAATAACTTCTATATTTTAATAGAAAATGGACTCCTTAACCCCTGCCCTTCCCTTCCCCCTCCCGCCCCATTTCAGAATTTAACAAATAAACAAAACTTAAGGAACCCAACGCACCTGTTACAGCTGTCACTATAGTCATGGAAATACCCAAATCTTTTTCAATTTGTCACTTGAAACAGTCGTGGCATTGGAACATGTATTACAAATATCCACCACATTTGTTCAGAGCAAATCATGATGGGAAATCGGCCTCCTGACTTGAGTGTTCCTGTTTTAAATGTGAATTTTTATTTCTTTTTAATTATTTTAAAATATTTAAACAGTTTTCTTTCTTTATGATCTTAAAGATCGTCTAGGTTTGGGGAGCGGGTGGGGGGAGGGGGCCGTGTGATGGAAAGACGTGTGTGGAATTTGAGGATAAATGAAATTGGAAACAAATGACATTCCCATCACCCTTTGTTCTGAACACGCTCTGTACACTTCCAAGAATTGTCTACTTTTTAGGTTTGTCAGACTGTTTTACCTTTCCCCCCCTCCTTTTTTTCTAAGCCTCACTCCCCTCTTTTACTTGAAAGATTTTATTGTGTAAAAAGAAGTTTCACAGGTCAATAAAATTTCGAGGGAAATGAGCATTGGTCCAAAAAGGAAAATAATCAAGATTTTAGGGCTTTTATTTTTTTCTTTTGTAATTGTGTAAAAAAATTTTAAAAATTAAAAAGCAGAATTTTAATGTGAAACCTTTTTTTGCTATAATCATTAGTCTTAGAGGCATTGTTAGCGTAGTGTGTGTGCAAGACCATTTCCTGCAGCCTTTCCTCAACAAGTATCTTCTATTTTTATCATGAATTCCCTTTTAATCAACTGTAGGTTATTTAAAATAAATTCCTACAACTTAACTGAGTGTTGGTGTCTCTGTGTTCTTTCACCTCCAGCCTTGGACGTGAGGCCCTCGTGGTCGCTGGGCTGGGGGAGATGGTGAGGTGCAATTCCTGTTCCCAGCCCCAGCAGGAATTCCCTGAAGGATGTGGCCCATCCCTGCCTTGCTGGGATTGTGCTGCACCCTCTGTGGGTTTCCATGCAGGCACAGCTCACAGTTTGCCTTGTCCTGGGAAAAGCCCTGCCCAGGACAGCAGCGAGCAGGGGTGCAGTGACACCAGAGCTGCTCTCCCTGGTTTCTCTGCTGCCTTTTGTTCAGCCCCAGCCCTCTGCACAGAGCAGGATGGAGGGAGAGCAGCTCCTTCCCTTTCGTGCCTGGGAAGGGCAGGAGGCTGGGCAAGGACACGGGTGATGAGGCTGATGGATGCATTCTCCTCCCTGGCACTGGGAGCAGCCCTGGCCTGGTGTCCTTGGGGACTGTGGCGCATACACAGCCCTGGCTCCTCTGCAAGCACCTCCCTGTGACCCCAGAGCTGGCCTGGGCTCCCAGAGCCTCGAGGGTGGCTGTGGGGTCAGGCGCAGGCAGCTGAGGAGCCTCTGGGCAGCCCACGCCGAGCAGCGCTTCCTGCTGCTCGCTGCGATCTCCCAGGCACTTTGTTGTGGCTGCACAAACTCGGAGTTTGGCAGGAGTTGCCGTTTGCTCTCTGGGGCCTTTCCAAGGTGCAGCGGTGAAAATGCCAGTGGAGAGGGAAAGGGGCTCATTGTGCTCCCGACCTGCCTGTGCCTGAACAATGCGGCCTGTAAAAATATCATTTCTATTTATACAGCCCTCCTTCCCACCTGCAGACCTGGCCCAATTACCCCAGATCTTACAAATTCCAGTATCTTACACCACTGAACAAGGGATTGTGGAATGCAGTGGGAAGGGATGTTCTGCCACAGAGAGGGGGTCCCCCCACCCCAGCACTGCTGCTGGCAGATCCACCTTCTCCCTGGGCATGGTGGTGTGCTGTGGCCAGGCTGCGAGATCTGTGCTCTGCCTGGAAGTGCAAGGCCAGGCTGATATCCAAGGCTGGAGCGTGCTGTGCCTCTCTGTCAGCAATAAGGAGAAGGATGTTGGTGCAAAACCCACCCTTGAAAATGCACGCAGCTCCCTCCCAGCCCTGGGGAGCACGGGCTGTGTCCCGGGCAGGGAGCTGAGGAGGGTTTAATTGGTGCTTCTGCCTGTGGCACAGCAGGGTGAGGACCACACACCCCACGCTTTCCATGGAGAATTCCCAGACCCCACTGACTGCAAACAGAAATGGCCACAAACGTGCCACATCCTGTCACATCCGTCCCCTGCAGCGCCTGTGCTTGCCTGCCCCAGTGCCACCCCTCCACTTTGGCTTTCCTGTCCCACAACAGGGCCTGTGTTTGGCAGCCGGGGAAACTGAGGCAGCAGTGATATGACCGGCGGAGAGGGCAAAATGCAGGTTTGAACTGGATCTTGTGCATCACAAGTCCATGCACAGGGCCTGGCGGCCAAAGGGAGCTGCAAAACCCTGCAGGAAGCAGCCCCATCCCCCTTGAAGCCTTAAGGATTCCAGGGCTGAAAATTGAAACCAGGTGAATTCGATATTAAAAACTCGTGTGCTCCCCACGCAACACTGGGGAGGGGGGCCGGGAGCCCGGGGCTGCAGAGGGTTTCCCACCAGGTGCTGGTTGTCCTGCGGAGGGGACTCGCAGTGCCGGGCAGGGGCAGCAGGGGCTGGGGGAGGCAGCTGCGGGCACGGCTTTGCCCAGCTCCCCGAGAGCGTGCGGCACGGCACCAGCAGCCGCGGCTGCTGCGCTGCCCGGGGCGGGTCTGCTCCCCATCCCCATCCCCATCCCCGGCACAGCGCTGCGCTCTGTCTGCCAACACCAGCCCGGGCCGCAGGCAGCCCCGCACCGCCTTCCCCCGGGGCCCTCCACATCCTGCTCCCTGCGGCACCAGCGCAGCTCTTCCCCCGTGGAGATTTTCTCAGCTGGTGTTGTCTTTACCCGCCCCAGGCCGCAGAGAGCGGGCGGGAATGAATAAATAACCCGGAGAGGGGCGTCTCTCCCAGGGACTGCGCCGCTCGCTTGGATGAGAATCAGGCACCTCCTCTCAGTGCCTGGTGTCCTGGCCAGGAGAGGGAGGCTTCCGTTCCCAGGCACTGGGGGCAGAGGGATGCTGGGCTGCAGGGACGCCCCACGCTTGCCTGTGCGGTGGTCTCAGAGAGCTCTTTCCCTGGGTTTTGTTCCGCGGGCCTTGAGCATGCCTGGGGCTGTCCTTAAGCCAGAGGTCACCTGGCCGTTGGCCTGTTCCTGGTGGGAGGATGCAGCTGCTCCATGAATCCTGCAGGATATGGGGGATGGCATCCCGCGCTCAGGAACCGTGAAGGGGGAGGTGCTGGGGCTACTCCGAGGGGAAAATCCCCTTTTTCCCCGAGATGGGAGAATTGCAAGGGGAGATTGCAAAACCCCCAGGCTTCCACAGCCACATGATCAATGCAATCCAGGGAATTTCTTCAAAAGCAAAGCAGGAATATAATGGAAGTTTTTGCTGCCCTGAGGGGTGGCGGTGATTGTTCACAGCCTGGCTGGTACAGGACCTGGGACCACCAAATGGGGCTGTCAGGCAGCAGGCACACAAAGGCTGTCAAATTTCCTGCGCTGTCAAATTAAACAGTGGAATTCTTTGGTGTGCAGCGTCTTAGACAGCTAATGCAAGGCTGAAAGGTGATCAGATAAACTTGGAAAATAAAAAATATCCATCGCAAACAGCTCACTGTAAACCACATCCTCCACGTGCTGGCCCCAGCCACCTCGAGCTCCTGCTCTGAGGACACACCTCGCAGGGTGCTCTCCATCAGCAGGAACAGGCAGTGTTTGGGAGCGAGGGAGTTACCTTTTCTGCTTCTTCCGTGGCCACACTCCCTTCTCAGGTTTTGCCCTCAAAAACAAGGGTGTGCCCATAATGCTCAGCTATTTTAGGACCACTGGGAGCCGGCTGCTTCCTGCCGGTCCCAAGCGAAGCCATTACACAAGCCAGGAGCAACTTCCCCGGCGGCCACAGCAGCTCACCCCGGAGAGAACGAGCCCCAGAGCGCTGTGCCAGCACCAAGCCCAGGCTCAGGAAGCTCTGGCTCAGCTGAGCGCATCCCCGGCATCCTCCCAGTGCTGTCGTACGCTGCTCATTTCCATCAGGGCAGGTTTAGGCTCCCATCCCGGTGTGTCTGTCCGTGCCTGTGTGATGCCCAGATGCCAGGTAGGATCCTAAACGACCTGACAGGGCTCCTACCGTGTGTGCACACGTGTGTGCCCGGGATTGTCCCTGCGGAGGCAGGTGAAGCATTAGGACAGAGGGAGCTCTTCACATCTGGGATCCGCTCAGGGATGGGCCCCTCACTTAGACAGTGCTGCCCCTCCCAATCCCAGCCATGAGCTGGGGGGATGAGATGAGGACTGCTGAGCACAGGCTGCCGTGCCATGGGCCTGTGGACATGTGTGTATGTACATGCGTGTGTTCACAGAATCATTACGTTTGGAAAAAAGAACAAAATCACAGGATCACTGAAGTTGGAAAAGCCCTCTAAGATCATCAGGTCCAAGTATTAACCCATATTTATACGTTTATACATATAAATGGTGCCTGAGCACCCAGTGTGCCATGGGGTGCCCTGATGAAAGGAGGGCACGGGGAAGAAGGTCAGTGGCACACAAAGGGAAATTGCAGGCTTTAACCACATGAATGGAGCAAACTGCGCTGAAACGCTTCCCAATTCAACCACTTATCCCCTCGCTAACCCTGCTTTTGTGTGGTCTCTAACCCTGTTTTTTTGTGGGGCCGGAGAGCAGCTGGAGAGTGTCCAGTGACCCCCGGCATCCTCCCCATCCCCCAGGGGCGGGATGCCACACACCCGGCGAGCCCCATCCCGCTTTCCATGCCAGCACGGATCCAGCTGGGCTCGGTGTGGCGGAAACTACAGCAAAAGCAGACATGGCTCCATCAAGAAGCCACACCGTGGTGCCAGCAGCAGCCATAAGGAGGGGTCTGTCCCCAGGAAAAGCCACCGTGGGATGGAGCGTTGGGACCCCACATGCGCCACGCCAGGATCCCACGTAAACCCTGCTGTGGGTGCCAGGGTCCTAAGATATCCTGTGGGGTGTGTGGCACACCCTGTGGGATGCAGGGCGGCCCCCCAGGCGAGCTATGGGGTGCAGAGTGCCCCGGACCCTCAGGCGAGCCGTGGGGTGCAGAGTGCCCGGGACGCCCAGGCGAGCTATGGGGCACAGAGTGCCCCGGACCCTCAGGCGAGCCGTGGGGTGCAGAGTGCCCGGGACGCCCAGGCGAGCTATGGGGCACAGAGTGCCCCGGACCCTCAGGCGAGCCGTGGGGTGCAGAGTGCCCGGGACGCCCAGGCGAGCTATGGGGCACAGAGTGCCCCGGACCCTCAGGCGAGCCGTGGGGTGCAGAGTGCCCGGGACGCCCAGGCGAGCTATGGGGCACAGAGTGCCCCGGACCCTCAGGCGAGCCGTGGGGTGCAGAGTGCCCGGGACGCCCAGGCGAGCTATGGGGCACAGAGTGCCCCGGACCCTCAGGCGAGCCGTGGGGTGCAGAGTGCCCGGGACGCCCAGGCGAGCTATGGGGCACAGAGTGCCCCGGACCCTCAGGCGAGCCGTGGGGTGCAGAGTGCNTGCGCGGGGGATGCGCGGGCCGGTACCGCCGCCGCCCCCGCCCGGCGCCGCCTCCCAACTTTCCGCATCCCTGTTCGGCACCAAACTTCCCCGGGGATAAACGAGGTGTTTTCCCGGGTGGTGCCTTGGCGAGCGGCGCCTGAGGGCTGTAGGGAGAGGCAGGATTAGTGTGAGCCCTTTTGCTGTTGCACCTCGGAGCAACAGATGAGACAGAACGGAAAAGGTGAAAAAGTAGGAAAACCAACCCCAAATATTGTACTGTAGTTCTGTCCTGTTCCCTGCTGCCCTCTGCACATCAGCCCCGGGTTCCCGTGCTGAATGGGAACAAGGAGGACAGAGGAAAGGAAGAAACCCGAGTGTAAAACCAGAAGATGGGTGGGAAGGGGGTGAGATCCGGCATACCCTGCACTCTTAACCTTGGTGTTGATTTCCCAGGTTTTCTTAAATTATCCTTCCTGCCCCCGTGTGCACCAGCACGAGGACAGGGTCTCTTCTGTGCTGGGCATGAGGAAGAGGGGACGTGCCCAAAGGCCAAGTGGTGGCAGAGCTGGTGCTGGCCCTGGCCTTCCCCTGCTCAGGGATGTGACTGAGGCCCAGCAAGGCCAGGGAGGGGTTGTCATCTCTCCTGGCAAGTGCTGCTGGTCCAGGGTGGAAAGGTGGGATGATGAGGCTTAGATGAGGAAAGGGCATGGAGATGGTGGCCACATTTCTGTGGCAGGTCCCACAAAATGCCAGTTTGGGGCTTTGGTTTCCCCTAAGACACTTCAAGTCCTCTACCTTTCTGCCCTGTGGTGTCTGCAGGCAGATCTGGAAGGAGCCTTGGGCTGGTTTAGCATCATGAGAATGTGAAGCTCCCCCATCTCTTTCCCAGAATGGCCTCTGGGAGCGATGAGGCACTGTGAGAGGGAGGAGAGAGCAGCCTTCTATTGACCCTGAGCTTAAGTTGTTCTTAAACTAAGGCACAGCAAATGTTGGTTTTGCTGGGGAGATTCTGGTCTTGGGCAGAGCCTACAGACCACGTGTGCCCATGGTGGACAGAGGTCCCCAGCGGTGTCTGCATGGGTGATTGCTCTTGGGACAGACCTAGGTGTGTCCCTGTAACCTGGGACCTTAACTTGGGGGAAATCTAGAGAACTTCAGCTTCTGTACCAGAACTGTGGGCCTAACAATGACAAAGCCATCGCTGCAAGGAATTCTTGTGCTGTGCAGACTTCCAAGAGCAGACCAGTGAAAGCAAAGAGTCTCCCAGGGACTGAGATGATCGTGTTTCTTTTAATGCCGCAGAGGAAAATTCTTTGGGGCTTCTCTGCTGTGCCGCAGGCAAGTTGTCTGGCTGGTGGTTTTGGCCTCTGTGTTCCCTACGTGTGCCTCCCAACGCTTGTGGTGCTGCCACACTACACGTGACCGTCCCAAGGGGCAAGGTGGGTCTTGCTGGACGCAGAGGACATCAGGCTGAAGAGCTGCTGTATCTTCAGCCCCATCTCTCTGATGCCCCACGGCATCCTCTCTCACCAGAGCATCTCACCCTCTCCTCAGTCTCCTCCTCTGGTGTCACCCAGCACCCTGAGCTTGCAGGGCTGAGGAGCAGAACTTTGCTTTAACACTTCCTGGACAGAACTGTGGGGCTCCAGGTGGAAATATCAGCCTGTGTACACAAATAGTGACTGGGTTTCTAGGCAGGCAAGGCAAAGCCATGGGATCGATGGCTGGCAGTACTAGGTTCTTGGCCAGCTTCCCTTGTTTTATCTGGATGTGGTTTTGGGGCAGAAAGAGGATGCCTGGGAAAAGCCAGGTGTGTGACAGCTCCACTTCATGTGGCAAATACACCACTGTATTTCCCTCCTGGCTCATCCCCTTGAGGTCGACATTGGCTTGGCTGTGGTGAGAACCAGAGGGGGAGTAATCTGGAGTTGAGCTCATCACTTTCAGTGCAGGGTAGTTTCAGCCATGGGCAATCACTGATCAAGTTTTCCCCATGCCAAGCCATGCCAGCATAGGGAGCAGTAGGCTGGGACTGGTAGGAAGACTGGGTTTTGCTTTTTGTGGTGATACTGGTTTGGCCCCAGCTTGCACTCTAAGGAGAGTGGGCAGCTGTCAGGAGGTGAGATGTTCCTTCCCATGGAACAGCATCTCCACCAAATGGTGTCTGGGGACTTGAAGACAAAAGATTGCTGTGTTCATGGGTCAGTAATGGATGTTCTTGTGTTCCTTGAGAGCTGGAGGCCACCAGAGAGTTTTAGACTACCCTGGATACATGTTAATTGCCTAAGTAGGAATGATTCTGGGTTTTTATCCATTTTAGAACAGGTGAATATCCACAATATATCACATATGGAGGTTTTGGTTGCGGGGCATGTCCATGTGGATGGCCGTGTCTTGGAGAGGTCCGTCTCCATGGACACCAAGTACAGAGGATGTGTGCTCCTTTCTCTGCTCCTGCTGGATTGTGCAGAAAGGAGATGTGTGTCTGTCCCAGGGAGGGGTGGGCAAGGATGGGGGACCTGGCTCCATGGCTGACAGTGTTGGGAAGAGCACAGCCCCCATGGCTGCAGCTTGGGAAGCTCCTGTTGCATGGTGGGCAGTGCACGAAGGGACAGAGGGTCAGCTGGCTCCTCTGCGGGTGGCCTCAAGCACGTGGGCTAAAGCTGCAGTGTGCCAGGAGGAGAGGGCTCTGGGCACAGCCATGGCCATCATTCCTTGGTGTGGTGCTGCTCATTCTGGAGCTTTGCCATTGCTGTCAGAGGTGTCATGGAGCAGCTGCTGCCCCAGGATCTGTGGGGGCTGCTCTGTCAGTGCTTCTGATCTCTGCTGAACTCCGGGGGGTTGTGACAGGCAGCCAGTTCTTGGCCTTAGAAACAGTGTTTGGGTCGTGCTTGGCTTTCTGTGCACACTGATGTGAAGCTTAGAGGGGAGCAGAGCCTGAGCAGGCTGAAGGTCACCCCACTGCTGGAGAGAGGTCCAGGGACCCCCCGTCCTCTGTGCCTTTGATGCCTCAACAGCGTGGTGCTGTCAGTCGAAGTTCCCTCTGCCAGGCTGCTGTGCCCAGAGATGATGTGCCACCCTCTGTTTCAAGTTACTGAAGCCAGAAGGGTCTGACTGGCCTCTGCAAGGAACTTTTGGCACTTCAGGGCGAAGGCCTCTCTGTGCTTCAGCGTCTCCTAAGAGCAGGGAGGTTGGGCCAGAGGGATGCTGGCTAGGGAGGAGTGAGTCTGTGTAGATATGGCACCTGGGGACACGGTTCAGTGGTGGACCTGGCAGTGCCGGGGTAATGGTTGGACTGGGCCTAGAGGACATTTCCTACTGTAATGATTCTGTGAAGGGTTGGGTGGCATCACCACCAGGGCTGTAGATGGGCAGGTAACCGGCTGGCCTCATTGGCCACCATGAAGCTGCCCAGCCTTGCCTGCCCATGAGCCAGGAGGTGCAGGGGGACTGAGAGCAGGGAGCCCTGGCTGGTGTGACAGCCTCTCCTCGTGCCCTGCTTTGTGCCCCTTGTGTGGCGCTTTGTCAGCGCTGCATAAAGACCCTGTGTGTGACCCCACATCTCCCTCCTGAGCAGCCCTGGCTGGGCAGCAGGCAGAGCAGGGCCTCCAGCCAGCTGGGCTGCCACGTGAGGAGCCTCTTCTCTTGGACAGGACCCTGCTCTTCGTTGAGCTCTTCAGCTCACTCCAGAGTGGCAAGAATCTCCATGAGCTGAGGACTGGGGAGGAGGGGTAAGCTCCCCTGGGCAGGAAGCCTTTCCCTTTCCAAAGCAGTTGCCTCCTTCTGTACTTCTTCAAAACTGCAAAATGCAGTAGGAATGATTCTGGGTTTTGCAAAATGCAGTCCTGGTTTGTGCCAAAGGAAAAAAAAAAAGGCATTTATTTTCAGTTAATACTTTTTTTTAATCCACAGAATTCCAGCCAGGTTTAATTACCAATGCATTGCTTTCTTGCTAATCAACTCTGCAGAGGGCCTGGCTGCTACAATAGGAAGAGTGCTAATAATTTTCTATTCCTTTTGTTAAGAACCCAGAGCAAAGTAGACCTAATCCCTCAAGTCAGTTGTCTTTTATGCACTTATTTTCTTTTAAACTTCCTGTGTTAACTGATTCTTTATTTTCAATAAAAAAAGGTCTTGCATTCTTACTTTTTCACGCTGGGGGGGTTATAGGCCAGCTTCAAATTGAACTGTTTGCCTTGAAACATGTCAGAAAATTCAGAGAGTTTGCTCAGAGAGTGAGCTGAAAATTCGGAGCAGATGTTTGTTTTATAGGGGAGAGAGAGGAGAAAAAAAACTCCCTCAAAAAAACTCTGGTTGCATTCTTGCTTTCAGTGAAATGAGCTCAGTCCCTTGGAGGTGGAGAAAAGCCATTGCCTGTGCAAAAGGAAAGAAATGAGCTGTAAAATATTAATGCAAAGTGGCTCTGAAGTGTGGCTCATACTCGCCTCAGCCGTTTCAAGGACCAGCCTCTTTCATTAGTCCACTGGGGCACAGCTTTTTTAATTATGTTTTTTTGGGGCCATTTGCTTAAGCTGAGGAGCCTGGAGCTTTTAAGAAGTGAGCGAGGCAGAAATGGTTTTCAAGGATGAATTAACTTCAGAGTGAGGTCCTCTTGGGGTGCAGGACGGCTCTTACACTGGAGGGTCCCCTCCTGCTCCACCACCCGCGGATGCAGGATGCAGCCCCTGCAGTGGGCAGGAGCAGCAGGAGGGGATCCCCCTGAGGTGCCTGGAGCAGGGGGCTGCAGAAGGGCTGGGGTGGGAAGGGGAGAGCGTGGCTTGTGACTGTCGGGATAGTTGAAGCTTCCCTTGCTGATGCTCAGCTGTGGGAGTTTCTTGAAGGCAAGTTTTTGGTGTCCCCCTTCCTGTTTACAAGGGCATTTGTGCTACACACAAAGCAAGCGAGTTCTGCCCTGCCGTCACCTCCAAACTGAAACAGCCTCTCGCTTTACTTCACATACCTTTGTCATCCCATTTTTACTCTTGGTAGCAACTTGCCGGAGGAGCAGGTTAGAAACCCCCTCCCCATGCAGTAAGACACGTTAACCTCCTCCCTTGGCATCTCAAAAGCTTCTCTGCAACCTGGAGAGCAGCTGCAAGTTGGCTGGCTTGGGAGGCCAGTGATTTCCTCTAGTACCTGCACCCACGTCATCCATCCATCTGATTCCTTCCTCTGCCAGTCAGCCATGTGGAAGGAATTGGCTTATGGGGTTCAGTCCCACTAATTAGAATGCGCTGGAGAGGTTTTGCAAAGTGTTGGACTGATTATTTCTCACCAACATCAAGGGGCTGAGTTTTTCAGGGCCTGGCTTTTCTCCTTGCCTGTTGGCTGGCCACCATGTGTGGCAGCAGGAGCACCTGAGTGAGCTGGATCTGAACATCTGGCCTTGCAGAGCGCGTGCCAAGAGGTGCCACGCTCAGCTCCATCACCTCCCGTCGCCGGGGGCTGTTCTGCTGTGGGATTTTATGCAGGACTTTCATGTGCCCTGTCTCCAAGCCGAGGAGCTGAGCCAGCAGTTGCCCAGCCCAGTCTGCGATCTCTGTGCTGCTGTTTGAGCTGCCTTGCCTGCACAGCGGGGATGGCCGTCCTTATCTCACAGCGTTTGCTCGGCTCCGTTATCTGATGGCAGTGGCTGCACTGTGAACATCCCCAGGACATGCTGACTGTCAGCAATGCCCCTGGCCTGTCCCCACGTGAGCCGGCGTGTCACCCCCTGCCTATCTTACAGATCGCAGACACAGGAGGAGAGGCTCTGCAGCCTTGGTGGGAGTCAGTGCTGAAGTCCCTGGCCCTGAGCACTCCTGAGGTCCCAGTCCCCGAGTGCTGTGTGTGGCAGAGCAGGCTTGGCCACTGAGTTGTCCAGGAGTGCAGACTTGGTGTAAATTCTGTGTTCCTGGGGCCCTGGGCACTGCTCTTTGGCTGGGACCTTCCCCTCCAGAGAGCACTGGGGCTGTTGTGTCCATTTGGAACTGACCCCTCTCAAAGTGTGCTGTGATGGGCAGCCTGGCCAGGATGTAAAACCTGGGAACATTTGGAATGGAGCAGGAGCTCTCAGAACAGACCCTCACTTGTGACTTAAAGTTTTGGCTACATCACACAAACTTCTGCTTGAGTTGCAGGGTTAATGATGAGCTGCAGCAGCTCAGCCTGTGGATGGTGACTTCAGAAGCTGCTGGGAGTGGAACACGTTTGACTGTGTGTCCAACCCCTCTGTCTCTGCCCAAGTGGGATCCTGCTGGGGTTGGTTTGACAGAGAGTTTGTGCTGAGCATCTCATCCAGGCCGTGGGGCTGGCTGGCAGGAGCTGTGAGATCCCCTCCAGATCAGCCTGTGATTGCTGTCCTGCAGGGCTGTAGGGATACCCCAGCACTTCACTGGTGGTGGGCTGTGCTCTGGTAGGTGAAGAGGCCAACAGTGACAGTGTGTGCTTAATGCTGGGTCAGCCAAGAGCTGGGCTGGTGGGTTTGGGCTCAGAGGTATGACAGTGGCTCTGGGAGCCGTGTGGCGTGGCAGGGCTGCAGCCAGCCCCTGTGCTGTGTCCCTGCTCCTCAGCTGCTGCGGGTTTTGTGAGACTCAGTGTAAAGCTGATCGTGAAGGAGGGTGTGGGGAGCCCAGGAAGAACTTGCAGCATGTGGTGAGGAGGTGTGGGCCTTTGAGCACAGAAAACCCGAGCAACTCTTAGTTTAAAAACCATTGGCTGCACCTTACCATACAGTAGGAGGAAATGGGTGAAGTCAGTGGAGAAGAATTTTTACTTTTCTAGTGTTCTCTGAGGTCCAAGGGCAGTAGAAATCAGAAAATTTTGAAGCTCTTACAATGCTTTTGACAAGTTCCCACCTACATCCTCCCATCCTCCCCTTGGCCAAACAGGCTTGGTGAGTGGATGGCAGAAGATGATGCCGGAATAGAGCAACTAGAGGGATACCTGTCTAGGGAAGGATAAAAGGAGACAGCAGCTCTGGGTGTTGAGCAGATGTACAGCAGCTGTATGGAGAGAGCTGTGTGGTGCCTGACACCTGGGGATGCTGGCAGAAACCTCCTGTGAGGCTCCTCAGCTCACTTGGTTGTGGTGGTTGCTGCTGCTGGTGCCCCATATGAGATCAGCTGAACATCTAGCACCTCCTCTGCCCCTGACTGTCCTGCCTGCACGGGGGTGGGTGGTGATCTCATGGCTTTTCCCTGCTCATCTGTTCTGCTGAGCGTGGTTTTGCTGCTGGAGGTGTTATATCAGACAGTGGTGGGAGGGTATCTTCCAGGCCAGGGAGAGCCCTTAGGAAGGGACATGGTGACAGCAGCCATTCCTAAAGGGACTTTAGGAATGGAAAAAAGCTGTTCTTCTAAATGGTTTTAATCTTTAAGTTTTGAGTATTCTTACTTTGCACAAAGCACTGTTTTATGTGGAAAAAGCTTTTTGACATTGATTCCAATGAAAAGCTGCCTTATTTCTGAGAATTTTTAGCCTTTCTGAAGATCCTCCAGCACTTGGAACTCTAGGCCAGGGATGTCTGCTTCTGATCTGCCAGGCTCATCCCTCCTGTCCCAGGTGTCCTTATCTCTGAGTACCTTGCTGCCTCTTGATCTGTCCTTGTCATCTGTTGGACACCTTGGTACACTGGATGGCAGGAGGATTCAGGATTGTGGAGCACTCTGAGCACCCAGCAGCCATGGGCTGATGCCTCTAGCAGAAGGTGGTCACTCTAAATCTGCACAAGTCAGCAGAGATACAGGATGCTGCCAGTCCATACTCTGAAAGTCTCCGTGATTTTCAAACGGCTTTTTAGCTCCATCTCTGCTGTCCCTGTGGTCTGGTGGCTCTTTAGCCTGATCTGGGGTCCTGAACTTGTCTGGCTGGGGAGCCATGGAAAGCCTTCCAGAACCTGGGATGGACCTCTCCCTCATTTTTCCTCTGCAGGTCCTCCCTTCTGTTTGTAAACATTTGTGGCCCTGAGGTTTTGGTCAGTGCCTTCTCGTGCTGTCAGTAGAGTGCCCCAGAGTGTTCCTGGCTGCCCAAGCATCCCTGGAGGGATGGCTGCAGGAGGGCCACTGTGCTCTGGGCGACACACAGCAATGCTGTGGATGCTCTGTTGCTCCTGACTCTGGGAGCTGCTCCAGCTGTCCTGCTCTCCATCTTTGCTGCAGCTCCTCTGATTCCCTCTGCGGTGTCCTGTGCTTCTCTCCTCCTGGGACTGCCCCGTGCAGAGCCCCATCCTGCTCCCTTTGAGCATCACCAGCCAGAACTGGAAATTCCCACATCAAGGAAGGCTGTCACTGCAGGCTGTGCTCCGCAGGGACGCTGGGCAGAACAGCTGCTTGAAAGTCTTTTTCCTGTTTACTTGCTCCTAGACGTGCTGATGGTTTGGTGATTAAAGGACATCCCCCCTGCATGTGCCGGTGCATCCTTCATCCCTTCTCCTCCTCACCTCTGGTGCTGTAATCCTCAGCCCAGGTCAGATAACGGGGCTGGCTGCAGGTGGGGCCTTGGCCATGCTGGGAGCAGGGAATGTCCGGGAGGACTTTCACCCCCTTGGCTCCCTGCCCTGGAAATCTGCACCCCATAAACCTGCTTCCCAGCTGGCGGGAGGTGGGGCAGGGACTGGCTGGGTTTGTTTGCTGAGCATTTGGACACTGCCTGTCAAGGTCCTTCTTGGTGTGAGGCTCTTGTGCCCCTGGGCTCATCAGAGCAGAACACAGAGCCTGCTGCCTCATCTCTCCAAGCTCCTGTGCTTGGATACTTGTCCCTTAGACATCACTCATCCACCTCTGGCTCCTCTTCCCAGGATTTCAGGGCAATCAGGATACCCTCATTCTCTCCTGAGCTTGCAGTCCTTGTCCTGTTAATCCCTGCCAGCCCACAGCCCTCCTCAGCTTCAGAAGACCAAAAAGCTGTGTCCTTGGTTCCAGAGCAGACCTCAGGCAGTGCCAGGGCAGTGAGGAGTTGGCTCCGTTCGTGTCTGTGTCCCAAAAAAGCAGCAGAAATTGATTTTTGTTGGGTTTTTTTCCCTCTTCCATGTCTCACATGTCCTGTAGTGCCTTGTGTCAGCCTGTTCTCAAGGTCTTGCTGCCAGTTGGAATATTGTCCCTGTAATCTCCTGCAGCTCGGGCTCTGGGGCACATTGTGAAAAGGTCTAGAGGTGAGGGAATGAAATTTCTGGAGCATTGATACATCAGGTTTGATATGAACTGTGGAGCACAAACAGGAAGAGGTCTCCAGTTCTAGGGGGCCAAATAAATCCCAGATGAGGTAATTAAAAAAAAAAAACAACAATCCCAAGTGGTTTCATACCATCACCACAAGCTTCTGCTTCTCCCCCATAAACTGAAAATGCCATCCCCTGCCAGGGCAGTGTGTGGCTTACATAGTGTCTGCTCAGTGCCAGACATCCTCAGTTGGATGGTGCTGTGAGGAAGTGAAATGGCTGATTATCCCCCAAAATCTTGCCTTGGCATTGGAAGGTGAAACCAGCCCAGGGGGCTTCCATGGTGGTTCGTGCAGATAAAGCAAATCTGATGGAAAGGAAGAGGAGAGTCACTGTTTCCATTTCTAACCACACTGGGACAGGTTCGATTTCACCAGCAGCTGCTCTGCTAACTTTGTGTCTGGTTTGTGTTGTGGTGGGTAGAAGCGACTCAGGTGGAGAATGCAAGGAGGAGGAAGTGACAGGAGGAGGTGCCTCCCTGTGTTTTTTGGTTGAGATGGTCCAGGCAGCGGCACAGAGGGAGATCGAGGAGAGGGCACACATCTGGAAGTCACATCTGTGCTCTGGCAAATACTCAACCCTGCCAGTCTCAGAACAGCTTTTGAGTTGAGCATGGGATAGGAAGAGGTCAGGCTGTTGTGGTGACCTCGAACAGCTCAGCAGCAGATGGGCTCTTTATCCCATCCCTCTCTTCCCAGTGTTGCCCTCACACTGCAGAGTTCAAGCCCTGGTAGGAACAGGGACAAACCATTTCCCTGCTACCCCCTGAGGGTCCTGGCCAACAGGCACCTCTGTTGTGAGTCGCTGTCACAGAAACTTGATTGCATCGTCTGGTGGGGTGGATGAAAACTGAGTCACAGCATTTGAACATCACTGACATTTGCTGCCACCATGACAAATCTTTTCTGTCCTTTGGTTTTCACTCCTCACCTTTGTGCCCTGTCCTGGGGGCAGTGTGTGGTCACTCTTGTCTCCAATTGCTTTGTGACAGGGCATGACCCGTGGGCATGAAAGTTGGGAAAGCACCTTTGTTGAGTACAGAACTCCCCAAAATGCTCTAAGGAGGTCTTGCTGGTGTTGGACACTTGGGTCCCCAGATCCACCTCTGCCAGGGCTTCCTCACTGGCCCTGTCAGGCTCCTGGCTGTCAGACTGTGAGCTGTGCATTCAGAACTACTGGATTGCTATGTCTGCCCTTCTGTCCTGCTTGGTTTTTGCCAGTCTGCTTGGTTCCATCCCCTTCCTCTCACTGGCAGCAAACACTCTGGCTGGCTGAGAGCCTGGGGACATCAGTGACCCTGTAAGGTCCAGGAGAGGGATGCAGAGCTGTTGCACAGCAGGGTTCCCTGTTCAGCCCTTCCATGAAGGACACCTGCCCAGAGAGCAGCTTCCTTGAGCCCCTCACCCTCTTCCATGCTGAGACACAGCATGTACAGCTTCATCAATCTGTTCCTGCCTGCCTGTGGGTCTCCTTGCAGCTGTAAGGGGATTGTCCCTGGCGGGAGGAAGAGTGGCAGAGGTAGGAGCTGTGCTCACAGATCTTCATCCCATCCTCCCTCCAGTTTATTTTGCTCCTTTAAGGTCATTGCATTTCTCACCCAGGCAGGGCTGAGGGGGATGGAACCTGCGATGCCAGGCAGAAGAAAGGTCACCCTGGGGGTGGATTGTGGAGCCTTGCCTAGACAGGCTGTCCAGAGCACCAGTGCTGAGCTTCCCCTTTCCAGATGAGTCAGTGGAACTTTGTGCCTCTCACGCAGGGCGATGACTGAAGGGTCTCTGCTGGCTGCCACCAGCCTGATTTCATCTGGGACAGGAACGCTAACATCTTCAGACCAGCAAATGTGCAAGCAAAAACTGGGACTTTGCCTCATCTGGAGCAGCTCTGCCTCTCTTTGGGGTGGAAATGTGCTCCCATGTCCTGGTGGGTGACAGTGAAACAAGACCAGGGCCCTCAGAGGTGCCAGCCTTGCATGTGGGAGTGGGTACAACCAGCAGCCCTGGATGCCCAGCTTGGGATTTGGTTCAAAACCCCACAGCTCCACAAAGACAAAATTTCCATGGAGGCCAAGAGGGAGCCCCAGTGCATTCCAGGAGGAGGATTGCTGGAACCCTTGCCTGGCATTTGCCATCTGCTGCATGTCTCCTTGAGCTCCCCACTACTGGCTGTGGGCAGAGGCTGTGAGGTAGCAGCATCCTGCTTTGCTCACTTGGAGGACCAGCTTTGGTTTTTTACTCATATTTCCTTGCAGCTGAGGGTGAGCGGGAGAGGTGTGCTGATGATAAGAGGTCAGGCAGCTGCCAGCCCACAGCTGTCTCTGGTTCTCACATCAAGAGGATGTTCAAGAGCTCTTGAAGGCCACCTGCGTGAGGCTGATGCTGGCAAGGCAGCCTGGGAAGAGGCCACCGTGGCCTGTAGAAGCAATGTCTGTGCAGGACCTGTGCCTCCCTGCTCCAGCCCCTAATGTGGGATATGTGTGGGGTGGAGGAGGGAAGGTCTGTTCCTCACATGTCTCGCCAAGCCCACGGAGCAGTGTGGCAGTGCAGCATCTCCTAATCTCCCTGCACATCTCCTGCAGCTTCCTCTGCAGGTGATAAGGATTTTGGGGGGGGGGAACAGAGGTGGGAGGAACAGGAGCTCAGAAGCCACAGGACATATGACTGGGGGCACAGCAGAGGTTGTGGCAGGCAGAGGCTGGGGCAGGAAGCCGCACAAAGCAGCCAGTGCATCCTTGTGTGCCCTGCATGGGCTGCCTGGGGCATGCTGCTGGCACTGCTGCCCAGGTGCCACTTCCCAGGTTGTGTTTAAGCTCTCTGCCAGATCCTCTCACTCCACATTGAGTGACAGGGATTGCTGAGAGGTGAGCCAGGGTCTGAGTTGGCATCCATTAGCCCCAGTCACCCTGGCGAATCAGGAACTCCTCGTTGTCCCATCTCCAGCCTACTGAGCTATTTTCCCCCCCAGCATCTCCTCTCCCAAGATAATTTCTGCATGGATGTTGCTGGCTCTGGGGTAGTGATATTGAGACAGTTGTTTCATAGCAAAATCCAGTGGCTTGGAGCAAAAAAAATCCAGTTTGCTCACAGGTGAGGTGAAGCACCTTGTTAGAGCAACCTGAGACACAGCTGGGCTGAGTCTGAAAGGGAAAACAGCTTTACCTGCATGTTGGAGCAACAAGAGCAGTGGGACCCCCTGGTTCTCTGGGCACCTCCCTGGGACAACAGGGGAAGTGAGAGAACGTTTTACAAGGATTTGAGCGCTTAACTGAAAGGGCAGAGTCGTCTTTTTAGTTCATAGAGGGTGAGGGATGCTCTGGGGCACAGGGTGCTGCTGGTTTGGTGATTGTTGGCCTCCGTGGATGCCTCAGCCGTGCTCCCCGTCCTCTGAAAAACCAGTTAAGGTCAAATGAGAGGCCTCAGCTGGTTTCTTATTGTCCTGTCTGGATAAGCCATCTGTTAATGGCCCTGGCTCTTCCTCTGGAAACCTGATAGCCGATGCTGAGCGGCGGGAGGCGGATGCGGTAACCTCGTCTCCGAGCAGGGATGTTCAATTCCCCGTTACTCTGTCCGCTTTAGGCTTGTCGGTGAAGGGAAGCCTGTGGCCTCGGGAGGTTGGGCTGGTGTCACCCTGAGCACCGACACTAACGTGAGGTGCACTCCCCATTCCTGGGGCTGACTGCTCGGCCTCTTGCGGAG
>WBMY01000883.1:0-13400 GCA_013397315.1 Donacobius atricapilla
CGGGGCCGGCCCGGCGGCGGGGCCGCGGCAGGTGCAGGCGCGGGAGGCGCGTCTTCCTGACGCGGGGCCCGCCGGGGGCGGGGGAGAGCCGTCAGCGTCTCCAGGGAATTTTAGGTTTGGAGATATGTTTATTATTATTCCCTCTTCTAATTTACTTTTGGTGACTGTTAATAGCTTCTATTCAGGCCATAGGCCTTCGGCCCCGTGCCTTCATAGTATTGTCTGTGTGTGCTTTTCAAAAATATTCCTCTCCCACTGTCGGTGCAGGTTCAGTTACAAGCCTGCAATTAGCACGATAGGGCGATTCCTGTGGTGGAGTGCCAAGAACATGAATTCAGGTCCCTCAGGGTACCTGTCAGCTTGGAAGTCTGGGAGGGAGGGAGTCCGTGAGTGGCCTCGCAGGGCTGCCAGGGGTGAGAAGCGAGCCAGCTCCAGGGGTGTTCAGCTCCCTAGCCCTCCCGAATGGGGCATGCTTGTGTGGGTTTCTCAAGCTGATGTTTTCTTAAAACTTCAGGACCATAGTCACACCACTGCTAGAACACACAGCTTGCTCATCAGTGATGCTTGTGTCATCCCCTGACTGCATCCTTATAATTTTCATCCTGAACAGTTTAGGCCTCCTCTTTAATACTGCTAGAAATTTGACTGTGACTTAGAATTTTGGCAAGTTAGTGCTTCATCAAGAACAAGTTATCTCCCATCAATTTCTTGTCTCCTGGTACTCCACTCTGTTATTGCACTTCAGCAGTAGGGCCTTTGCACTCCAGCTGCTAAAGTTCCTACCACAGTCTGCCTCACTAACTTGCTTTTAAGAGTCAAGAACAGGGATTGTGGATGGTCTAAAAAAGCACCAGTGGTGATCAAATTGTGCTGTGGTACTGGGGTGTAGAGGAGACTGGTTCTGGTTTGGTATATGCTGAATGTTACCTGGTTACTAGAGGAATGTAATAGATAGTAAACATGGCTTGAAATACTTACCTGTTTAATTGCCATCTGGTGAGTTTATGAACACTGAATAAATTTGTTGTTGTTGAAAGTGGATAGGTGATTTTTAGCTATTTTAACTGTCAGGGAAATTTGCCTTAAAAATCAAGTTATTCCTACATATTACAGAGATGATTATGGATATACTATCACTCACTTAAATGGTGTGCCTAAATCTGAAGATGAGAAATGTATACCATAGAAATATAATTTCTTAGTCTATAGTTTTAAAAGGCCCGGATAATCATTGCATTATTTAGTTATGCTTTGACTAAATTGCTCTTGAACAAAACACAGCTGTTGCATTCCACAGTGAGACTGCAAATTCATCACGTGCATTGAATCTTTGAACTTTGTGGAGCAGGAGTGATTCTGGGTGAGTGCTTTAAAGAACAGAGTAATGCCAGTCTTGAACAAATAGTTATCACATGGCACCCACTCTGCCACGTGGGCCAGGCTGATGCTCTCTACAGCTGATTTAGAGAGGAAGGTATGAGGCTGTGGAGTTATGGGATGTGTTACTCGAACTGCAGTGCTTTAAACAATCAGTATTTCTGAGCTGCATATCTGCTGACTTTCTGTTGTTGTCTATTGGGCACGTTAACAAGTGGAAACAGAAGAGGAATGATGGTTTTGCAATGCTTTCACCTCACCTGTCACTCCTGGTGTTTACACAGAGAGGAGCCTGGCAGTGTCAGAAGCTGCATTTTTCACATACCTGCCCTGCAGCCAGTTCTGACTCCACAGCCTCTCTTGTGGAGCTGCCCAAGTCCTGAGCTGGTAATAAAATAAAAAAGGAAGGGAAAGAGAGTTAAAAAAAGTAAAGCAGAATTAAAGTGCAGCAATCTACTTATTAATTCTTCTTTTCACAAAATGTTTGTGAAAAACAGAAATAGATTAGAGAGGTGTTTTTATAACTTGTTGTGGCTGGATGCAGGCAGCTCTATGTTTGGGTGAAGCAATGAGTTTTGGTGTAATGTAGTATGCTTGAAGGGTCAAATGTAGGGATCCCTGCAGAATTATAGCTCAGTTTTGGACTCCTGTGACAAAGAGAAACCTCATCTTGCAGTTGCAAAAAGGCTGCATTTTCCTGTTGGGTAGACTAAGTTCTTGCATGAGGAGAAAAAGGCTGATACAGCCCAAGGCCAAGACGAGAATCTTATGTTTTGAAATTGCAGGCCTTCTTATAATCCCTGTAATTAGGAACTAAAACTGAAGTTTCTGCCTGTGTGAAAAATTACCAACAATACATTTTCCCCCATGTTTGCTACTGTAGATCAATTCAAAATGCAGCTTTGAAGGCTAAATAAACTTTTCTGTTGATGTGAATCATCAGTAAAATAGATGAGGGAATAGTAAGAAAATAAGAGAAAGAAGGATCTTGAAGATTTTAAGAAATGGAAGAATAAGGGTGAGGAGTGACATTAGAAGACATTTAAATGTTTGTATAAAAGGTGTTGCAGATGCAGAAGTGGTGCCAGGTTAGTGACTGTGCAGGACGAAGCTGTAGTTGAGATCCAACGATCTGCAGGCTGTCATGGCAGCATCCCAAACACACAGATGGCAGCTTGGTGAAAAACCCGCACCCTCAAATATCACTGTGTTATTCCACATAGGTTTAACACTATGAAGGTGTTACTGGATGTATCTTGCTGACTCCAGGCATTGTTGCTTGAACTCTATTTCCTGAGTGTGGGATTTCTCTAGCACTTCAGCATCACAGAATGTATTTTACATGGTGATTAGTACTGATGAAGGATTTCTCTGTAGATCAAAGTTTTACTGGGAATCAAGTTTGATTCTCAGTTCTGCTGTTCTGCTTTTCATTTCTGTATTGTCAGGTACTTCATTCACACATGCACAGATGTTTGGGTCATGCCCAGAAGGGCCTAAGCTAATCAAGGTCCATAGGCAATAAAGGCCCAGCAATATCCTTGGCTCATGAGACAACATATGGTGATGTTTAGCTTGTTCTTCCAGTTGCTTGGAGGCACAAACCTTTGTGCCTTTGCAATGAGGAGTGTTGTTCCTCCACTACTGATCAGGATTTCTGTTGAGAAGAGAATGGGCTAAGAAATAACTTTGGTTCAGTCCAACAAGGAGTTTCAGAATGCTGTTGCTTCTCCAAGGCTGCACACATCTCTTTACATGGAAGCAGCCAGATACATCAGGCTAATTAATCCCTGAATGTCCTAATCTAAAATGAATTGTTTTAACAAATTTCTGCAAATGCAGCTACCGTAGCAAAACACCGGCTAAAACAGCAAAGCATTTTGCTCTGCTGGTAGGCCTTGCCCCTAAATCACTAATCTGGTGAAGCTTTGCAGCTGTTTCTACTTTGAATAGTTCATTTAAATCAATGGAACCGCCTGCTGCTAACTGCAGCTAAATACATACGTAACATTCTGAAGAATCAGAGCAGGCTTAAGTAATTTTGTCTTGCAGAATTTTAATTAACATACACTTTGGGGTAATAGCTGTGTTCTGATAGTCTATGAAAATAGGTGAATGTGAATGAAGAGGCCATTAGTTACTTCCCAAGCTTTAGAAATTAACCTGAAATATTCCTGACTTTCTCTGCAACAGAATGAGATTAAATCAGGCCCCCAAATATAGAAATTTTGTCTTCCCCTTGATAGGAGCTGAAACTTGTATGGCCATCTGTGACATATCCAAAGAACAATGTGAAATTCCTGCAGCCTTCCTGTTGGAGGAGATTTACTACAATAACAGTTGAGAAACTTGGGCTTCCTGTTCTGCCTCCTCCCAAGCGATCTGCTGTTGCCTCAGCATCCTGTTTTGTGTCTTTGTGCTTTACACTGTAGTGCTCACGCCAAGGTGTGGCCCTGGTATCTTTATTTCCAGTATTCCCTTCTTTTACAGTAGTTAATTCAGCAATTCTGATATTTTAATGTGATTTAAGTAGGAGGAGGAAAAGAAAATCTTATCTTGCTTCTGATTTCCCAATCTCTTCTTAAAATGCTCTTTAGTCTCTTCCTCTGTGAAAGCTACTTTCTACAGTGACCTCTGCTTTTAATAAATTCCCTAAAGCTTCCTTCCTTATTCCTAATTTGAACGATTTGATTTAAGGCACTGGTACTTCTTGCATGGGAACATGTTTGCATATTTTGCTCTCATAATCTATGTGAAACACCCTTTCTATTGTTGTTTCAGGATAAATACTCAATTTTGAAACAACATGTTTAGGGCTTAATTGAAAAGTGGCTTTTGTGGAATTAAGCCTCCCCTGTTCTGCTGTGGGATTTTTCTTCCTGTTGAGAATGAAATGGAAGTAGCAGGTGACTCTTCATTGCACATTTTTTATAAAAACTGTTCAGTAGTGACTGAAGGGCCTGAACAGATCGATTCTGGATTCTAAAGCTGCTGCTTCTGGTAGTTTCATAAGAAAAGCTGGGAGAAAACTGCTTCATGTAACCATAAGAGATGGAAATTCTGTGTGTGGCACTGTTTATGTATTTGTTTTGATTCCCTCTTGTTCATCTCCTTTAATGACCTGATGTCATTAGCACAAGAAACAACTTCCTGTGCATTGTAGAGTGTCAGATGTTCTCTCCTTAATGGAATACTTGTACTTTTCTGGCCACCATCGCCCTGGGAACTCTGAGTACTGCTCTAATAAATGCTAATGCTTAAAGCTGCTTGAGTGGAAACATTCTGTAGTTGATTATAAGAATAAAAAGGAAAAGGGAAATAAAAGTAGCAAATTGAGGAGAAAATACTGAATACAAGCAGCTTTTGTTTATGAAGAGACTTGTGACCCGCTATTATTTTGGCAATGTGAGAGGATCTTTCATTTGCTGGGGAACTGCTGGCATTGCAGATCTGCACTAAACCCACTGCTGATAGAGCTGTAACATGCTAGAAACACACCCTGAGTCTGCAGTGGCAGAGCTGTGCTGAATGTTACCTGGTGTGATCTTCTGCTGTTACAGAGCCCAGGGAGCAAATAAGGGCCCATCTTCCCTTGGATGTACGGCAGCTGTCTTATGCTAGAGCTTGTGCTGTCAGATATAGCACTTCTTTCTCCCCAACATGTGTGTGTATGCAGATCTGAAAGGAAAAGAGGATTGATGCTCTGGCCTGCAGTGCTACTGCTGCCTTGTTGCCATGACTTTGGTAATAATGTCTAGAAACAAAATCATGTCATTTTTAAAAAAATTTTTTAATAAAGATTATTTTATTTTATACAAACAGATTTCCTGTCAGTATGTGGGAGAATGTGTGTATTTAGGGTGGGGGGAATATGAATTCTTTTGCTTGTGAAATATGTAAATAAAAATGCGGAAGGCTTTTTGTAAACATGGGGTGTTTGGTGTGTCCTAGAGAGACTGTGTACCACCCTCCAAGGTGACCCAGAGCTCATTC
Organism: Donacobius atricapilla; assembly: GCA_013397315.1. Lineage (NCBI taxonomy): Eukaryota > Metazoa > Chordata > Aves > Passeriformes > Mimidae > Donacobius > Donacobius atricapilla. The sequence goes on from WBMY01000883.1 coordinate 5,371, forward strand.
CTCTGCTCCCAGTGCTGAGGAGCAGCTTTTTGGGGTCTGCCATCTGCTGCGCTACTCTGAGTCCTCAAAGCTACTGTAAGTTGGGCATGGAGCAGTGCTGGAAGTCTGTCAGTTTTTTTCAAGCCTTTGTAAAAAGTGTAGCTGTAGCTGAGGCTCCAGCCAAGGTGTAGTGGCCTGACCTTTGATGCTCTGGATGCTTCCCCTTTACCAAAAAAACTGTTTGCTGGAGATTTCTGAATGTACCCTCTTAAACTGGAGGGGAAGAAGAGTTGGGAACATCTTTGAACTGGTGACTTGTTTGCAACACTTGCTGCAAGTGTACTAGGGATTTAATGACCCAAATAAAAACCAGTAAGAAGTTATCTTATTGTGTTTCTGCTTCCCAAAAGAGCATGAATATTTTGGTTTTTTTCTTTCTGAAGACTGATACTAAAAAGGTCAGTAACAGTCTTATAATTGACCTGATATGTGATTATGTGTGACCATACGTGATTACGCTGTGGCTGTGGTGGTATGACAGCTGGTCTTTTGAAATGAAATAAAATAGGTAACTATATTGTATTGCAGAAGAGAAACAAGATTAACAAGAGAAGCAAGTTCTGGTCTGTAATTTATGCCAAATCTAAAATATGCAAAATATCACAATCACATTCTACATCCGTGTGTAACTTTATTTTGGCCCAGAGGTATGTGTATTAGCAGGAGTTTTGCATAGCTCCTTTTACCAGTACTGTGTGTGTCCAGTAGTTCAGAATCTTTCAAGGAGGAGGGTGGCATATAAATTTACATCTCATCCTTATTAGCATATGTATTGCTTTAGTCTTTAACCTACTTCTTTTATCTGTACCAAGGTTTTTGAAATGAGTCTTATATTTTACTGTGAGCAGCTGGAGGATACAAGCTCCATGTTCCAGCCACTGTTTATCTGACTTGAGCTGCTGGTGAAGCTATGATGCCTTGTCTGCGCTGTTACGACATGCTTTAATTCTTTTAAAATATTTCTATTGTGGTCAAAACACACCCTCTATGTTAGCAAAGAAATAGCCTGCAGCAAAGAAATTCAAGGTCTGTTTACTACTAGTCTGCATGTGCTGAGGCTGAGTGCTTAGTGTTGGGTGTCAGAGAAATGGGTCTAACGTGTTTCTTCTAAGATTCCCCTAAAGCAGCATCCTGTGCATGTAACACACCCCACCAGCTTTCCTCTTCTTCCCAATATAGCTGGTTTTCCACTTAGGAAACAGCTACAGTCTTCCTTCTGATTCAGGGGGATTAAATTATGCTTGGTTCAGCTCATCACCAGGGTGTCTTGGGCTTCTTTGAAAGGAAGATTTTAACAATAAGTGACATTCTTCTTTGCTTACAGGAAAGGTTTGAAGTCTGCAATGGTAATTGCAGTGGGTTACTTTTGCACTGGTTGCCATAGGTACTGTGGCTGTTTCCAGGTACTCTCCAGCCAAGTGAGACCTTGTAGCTCTCAACTAAAGCAGCAGTTCTTGCTCTTTTTTAATGACACATTTTGTTAACTCCTAAAGTCTCTGATTTAGAAGGTGAACTTAGAACTGGAAAATGTTGAATCTGAATGAAAGATGCCATTCCTTAGAGCTCTGTTTACTTGAGCTCAAGTGAAAACCAGTCTTGCCAATAAGGTGATGCTACAATAGTTAATAAAGTAATTACAAATATGTTCTGTTCAGAACTGAGATTGAACCAAAAATAGGTTGGGTAATTTTTAGACTTATCTTTTTTCAGTGTGTCAGAATCAGTTGTTTGATGTTGTTGCTGTCTGCATAACAATATTTCAGTAAACCACCACTTTCTTATGGATTTGCAGAACCGTAGAGTGGGAGGAAATACATAGGAAGCAAAGCTGAATGAAGCACATCTGTACTGAGGAATCACTGAATTTTTTTTAGGAACTGGGTGGCAACTGGAAAAAGTTGAAGGATGTGACCTAATTTGTAATTTTTTTCTTTGTTACAGGCATCCTGTAAGCAGAGGTTTATACAGAACTTGTGCATTATAGCACTTAGTGGATTTCCTTCTGTTTAAGCTGCTTTTTATGGACCCAGTTCAGCAATCCTGGACCCTGTAAAGCAGAAATGTTAAAGTTTAAAATCAAAGTATTAAGCCTTCTTCTGATGCTGAGCTGTGAACGCAGGCTAGATTTGATTTTTTTCTTCCAGCATAGCAGAGAAATTCTGAAGATGCCTGAAGCTCTGGCTCTCACTGTGCAGCTAAATGCATTGCTGTTTTCTTAATGTTTCTTGTCTCTATTTGTGGAGCTGAAACGTGCTTTGACTAAAGCTTCTGACTTTCAGCAGCATCAACAACACATCTGACATTGTTTGTGGAGCTTATATTTTCATAGTCTTCCTTTTTCTCTTATATGAACAACAGGAAGAGGGATTTTGGAGGACAGGGGTGCCATATCTGTTTTGGATGTGTTTCTTGCCTGACCTTTTTAAAGGTTTTTTGTCAGTGTCAGAGTCATTATAAGCAGGCATTGTTACTTTAACTAAGCTAGGAAAGGAATTGTGTCCCATAAACATATTAGCCTTAAAAAAGAAATAAAAAGCCACATTCTGTTTTCCCTTGATGTGGCATGACTGCAGCTAGCACTGAAAGGACTGCAAACACATTGCCATGTATTTGAAGTACTGAAATAACTCATTAAATTGGGCTGTCACTGCCACAGAATGTGTGGCATAAAGCAGGCCTGTTTTGGAGTCTGCTGACTGACACAATGCTTTCTGTTTGCTGCCACGGGAGGTACTCATACATGGCTGCAAGGACGTGACAAGGCCTGTCTTTCAGGAGCACAATGGCAGAATGCATTACAGCTTGTTGTCACTGGGATCTAAAACCCTGCGGTCTTCCGCTCCCTGCCCTTCTGAATGCACGAACCACTCATTGCTGAGCAACATCACAGACCAGTTGCTTCCACCATTTCGTACTCCCCAGTTTTATGCAAAATTTCTAAATGTTTCCTGGCAAAACAAAGTCTTGTCCTTGACATGATGGGGGTGCCTTAATGTGGTATTTGTTTTGGTTGTGTAATTCGATACCGTGTGGGAATCAAACACTGCATGAACAGCGGATAAAAATGGCCTTCTATGGATGTCAATGCTTATTGTGCTCATAGAAAATGGCTGCAACGTGTTGTGTACTGTAGTTGCTAGTGCTTGCCGCAAGACTATAGTGAGTATAGGAGTTATTTTATAGTAGCTTCCTTTTGGAGTTGGATGGGACTTGTTTACAGATTCAAAAACTTTGTAGCAGGTGTGTGCTTCTTATAAAGCATGTGGCATTAATAAAGCATTGAGTGAACGAGTCAAGAGACGGTGAGCAGATCATGTAGCATTATTGTCTTCTAGATGCCTACCTAAAAGCTTCGTCGAAGTCACAAGTCTTGGAGTCTCTTCTCATCCTAGTCCCCACTCTTAACTCTTTGCATCTTTTACCTGGGTGGTTTCTTTGGAAAACTTCCAGTCAGAATAAACTGAGTGATAAGGGCTGGAAGTTAGCACTAAGCATGACTTTTCTTGTGAAGGGGAGTTCCAAGTAACTTTTTTAGAGATTTGCATCTACCACAATGCTGAGATCTTGATACTGTCTGTGGTGAGATTGTTGACTGCATGCAAGAAATGCTGTGTAGTGGGTAGAAACTACATGTGTGTGTTCAGAGGCTGGAATTGAAGGTAGCAGTTCCCATCTGAGAGCTCAATAGAAAGAGGTACCATATGCAACTGGAGTGTGAGGCAACAGTTTGAAAATATGATTCATACACTTCTTCCTCTTTACATTCTTGAGAACGCAGTTGTCTAACTGAGGATCTTATCAGATTTGTGTGAATAAGTATTGAACATATGGTTTGCTCAACTAGTTTACTAATGAGGTTTGTGTTACTGTGTGTAATGGTTTCTAAGTCTGAGGTCACCAGCCATGTGCTGGAAGGTTGTAGCTCAGTTTAAACTAATGCATTCTATTTTGCTTTCCCTTTGCTTTTTCTTACCAGCAGAGATGTTTCACCACTTCTTGCAGCATCATTGATCCATGCTGCAGTTGATGAAGTTCTCCGAACAGACTTGACTGAATTTAAGCTGCAAAATGTGGAAACAGAGGGAGAAGGAAATGAGGAAAGGTTCACCTGTAAGTAACTTCTGTTTGTGGTTTTCCCAGAGGCTGTCTTTCAGAAGACTTCAGTGTTTTGAAATGTTTCCCAGATTTATTTGGTTAGGCTGCCTGACAAGCAGCAGTGAATGGAACTTCCATTTGTTTTTGCTGTGTGTCTGTGGGATGAAAGGAAGCTGTGCTAGTGTTGTGGGCAACATGCAAACACAGTGTCTGGAGCCCTGACTGATCCTGTAGTTTGGCTTTCTGAAAGGGGAGAGTGTGCCCTTTTCCCTTTGGTGGAGTGATTCTAGCTAATTACTCCTGTGTTTTGACATTCGCCATCACCAGTTGTTGTACAGCCAGACCAACACCTTCAATTCATCCATATAAACCATCTTGCCTTTGTCTTGGCAACCAGATTCTGGCTCCACCACATCTTGAGTATCCCGAAACTCCAGATCTTTCTCTTGGCAAGTTGCTTAATAGTCTCTGTCTTTATCAATGATTTCTTTTCTTCCCACTCTTCCCTATAAAGGTGGGATGCTTGCATGTGTCTTCTACCTGATGCCTGCATTTTCTCCTAGGTGAACTGGAGAGAGAACAGACCTTGGTGCCTGAGTACTGGGTTTGTGCCTTGTGTAACAGATGGTCCTGTTGCATTTACTTGCTGAAGTGTTTAACATTAGACTTTACCAAACCTTCAGTCCCGGTGCCAAGAATTTAAATGGAGCAGGATGCAGGCAGAGTAGAAGATAAAAATGGAGAAGAGATGTCTTAGGCAAACCAGTCTGTTCTGTAAGAGGAAATACAGACCCTTCCATTTCTCTGGGATGGCTTGAAAGGCAGTTCAGTGTGCCCCAAACAGAGCAGTGCAATGGCCAGGATTATGACACTTCCCAGAAGCCTCTTTCAGCATTCATGTCCAAGTCTGAAACGGCAGGAGGGGGAACTCAGTTAATTAAGTCATGCTGAACCCTGATTATGTCATCCCTCACCTTAATGCTTGTGGCCTTCACTCACTGCAGCTAATCTGGCCTGGAGCAGGACTCTGCCTGGAGGAGGAGCTGGCAAATATGAGTTCAGTGTGACCAGGTCACTGCAGCCTCTAGAGGAGAGTCAGAGGCAGCATATTGTAACTCACCTAGGATAATTACGTAGGTTTGCACAAAGCAGTTGCAAACTGTTATCAGAGCATCCTGCAGTCACTGTGCTGCAGACTCTTTGTTGAGCCCCATGTAATTACCTTTGAGGTGAACTATAGCAGTAGTATAAGACATGAAGTGCTGTACATTTGTGAACCTAGGATTGTAATCTGTAGTTCTATGTTTTAGGTAAATCTTGGGCCCACAAACCAAAATGAACCCTATCTGAATAATAAATAATGTTTAGAAACAAGGAGTAATGAGGAACTTTATAGGACATGGACATTTTCTTGGTCATAAGCATCTGATGTCTCTGGTAACTATATACTGGGGACATTTGTTGACTATTCAGGCTGCTGTTTTACTCTGAAGGCCATAAAGATTGGACTGGAGTCTACTTTTAAGATAGTGCAGACAAAGTTGGAAAATCCTTGAATGAGTTTCATGTTGAACTAGGTCACATTCTCCCTCACTATTCCTTGTTGACAAATGCCCCAGAGCCCTCCCTGTTCTGATCGCTGAAACTTTCTTCAATTTCCATTTTACCTGTTTCTGTCTATTTTGTTTGTTTGTTCTTATGTCGCCATTGCTATGTAGAAGAAATCTCTATTGACCATTCATTCCCCTATCAAATAGGATGGAAATCTGCTCATTGTTCAGGTACTTGTGTTGCCTGATCTCAGCAAGGAACCGCTACTTTAAAGGTGTTAATTTTTCTGCACCCTTGGACTGTATTTGTTTTCTCCTACCTTGTAATTGCTATTACATCACTTTACCTTTACAACTAGAAGGAAAGCTGTTCCTCACACTACAGCACAGTATGGACTCTTTTCCTGCACTGCAGTAATAAATCTGCCAAAAAAAGCATTCTTGGAATGAAAGAGAAGTGATTATATAAAAGCAACAGTGGGGGTGTGTGCATGTGTGAGTACCACTGTTTGTGGTACACTGCAGAAGCATTTCTGCTGTTAAAGTACTAAATTCTTTGTCAGATTTCACACGCTTAATATTTAAACAGCAGTATGTGTCTTCTGGTCAGTATTTGTCTAGACATTTACAAATATGTAAACTAACAGCTGTAGGCAAGGCTGTCTGAGATGCTGTCCTATTTAGTTATTTTGTGTATGGGATAATTTAATATTTAAAAATTTTTATAGCTTGCCCATTAACACCTACATATTAAGCATATCAAAAGTAATTTTGGTTAGTATGTAGTGGCTGCTAATCAAACGTGTGTTTAAATTTAATCTTTCAATTCTCCAGGCCCAGAGATGCATCTGAAGCTGTCCAGCCACTGTTGCTGAGGGGAAAAAAAAAAGCTTGTGAACCAGGAGTTATAAAAAGGGATCCTGAGGAAGCTTTAATGCTAGCAGTGTTAGCAGGAGTCAGAATAAAATAGGTATAGGAAAAACAGTTCATGCACTGCAGTTCTTTGCAATATACACCAGTGATCAGCAAATTATTTTTGCTCCATACACTTTTCAGTGTGTTTTGAAGTTAGTTGATTTAGCACTGGGGTAGGTTTCCTGCTCAAATAAAACTTTAACTTGTTACCTGTTTGGAGGGATACTGTGTTGCAAAGCTAGACACAATGCCAAGCACCAAGCCATTCAGTCTGATGAACAAATCTGGATTAATTGATCTTTGGGATCTATCCAGAAAAGGATTTGAGTGTCTGGCTGGAGCTTTTCACGCCATGCCCGATGGGTATTTACAGTTCTGCTTTGTAATGACAAAGCTGGAGAGTAGTGGAAGTGTTCTGTCCCTGCAGCTCCTACAACCATGAGTATTTAAAAAGATAAAGATAACAGCTTACAATTCTAATCTGTTCAGCTCAACTATGAGTGGAGCTATTGACTTCAGCAAACATTTTCAGACTCCCTTGTTGTTTCAGTGGAAGTGGTTCAGTAGGACATAACCTGACCCAAAAGCCGGGCCAGTGCTTTTTTGAGCCGTTGTGTCCAAGACAACAGCAATCACATCTTGAAGGTTTTTCTGCCCATTTGATGATTCCCTTTTATTTTTCAGTATGTACAAACTCCTACCGCTATATCCTCCTAATTTCACGTGCATAATAATAACACTCATGTCTAATATACTAGACTGATTTTTTGGGGGACTTTGTTATGATTTTTGTAATGTAATCACTTGCTTGATAAACCTTAATTTTGTAGAAGAACTAGAAAGTAAGCAAGCTGCTGTTGTCCTTAATGTTACACTGTTTTCCATTGCAACTTTCTCTCCACATTATTCTCAGGACCTAATTTTAATTCTTGCAGAGCCTGTGAAGGCAAGGTGCTAGATGCGTGTATGCAGCTGTAGGGAAAGAAACTTGAAGGAAAGACAGGCCAAAAGATAAGTGTAGGAAAGTGGGACACAGCACTTACTGTTTTGTCTCTGTTCTGTCAGTGCTGGATGGGGAGTCGCTACAGCGCTGCTTTTTTAACAAGCTGCGGGACGTGTGCTCCGAGTGGCAGAAGCGGTTGCCACTGCTGAGGCCCCTGAGGCGCTTCCTGCTGGTGTCCATCCACGCCATCCGCAACGCGCGGCGCAAGATGGAGGATCGCCACGTCCTGCTCCCGGAGTTCAATCAGCTCTTCGGTCTCTCAGTGAGTCTGGACACAGCAGGGGAGGCTGGCTGGGCAGCTTTGCAACATTGCTGTAAGCACAGGGCCCTGGTGATGGATGATCTGTGAATTTGTTGCCATAAGTTATTTATCGTGTCTGCACTGGAGCAAGGACTTAGTGACTCAGATTGCTGGGGGGGGGGGGGGG
>WBMY01000883.1:13413-44162 GCA_013397315.1 Donacobius atricapilla
GGGGGGGGGGGAGGGGGGGCAGCTACTGCCCCGATTAAGAAATGATACAGGGAGGATCTTGAGACTTTGGGATTCATGTGGTAAGTTGTGATATGGGAAGATGGGAAGTTCACCTGGTGTTATGTTGCTGGAGTTACAATGTTCTCATGACTGACACAACTTATATATGGATTGAGAGCAGTTCTGAGGAGCAGAACTTGGGGGTGTTTTTGGATGTGAAGCTCAATGTGACCCAGTGATGTGTGCCTGCAGCTCGGAAAGCCAAACATGTCCTGGACTGAATCAAAAGCAGTGAGGGCAGCAGCCTGAGGAAGGGGAACCTGCCCCTCTGCCCTACTCTGATAAGACTCCACCCACAGAGCTCTGTCCAGCTCTGGTACTCACTACATAAAAGTGAGATAGGCCTGCCGGAGCGAGTGCAGAGGAGGCTAGAAAGACAATGAGAGGGCTGGAGCACCTCTGCTGTGCAGACGGGCTGAGAGCTGGGGTTGTTCAGCCTTGAGAAGAGAAGGCTCTGGGGACACCTTATAGCAACTTCCAGTGCTTAAAGGGGCTACAAGAGAGGGGCTTGGAGCAACCTGGTCTAGTAGATGGTGTCCCTTCCCATGGCAGATGGGCTGGAATTAGATAGTCTGTAAGGTCCCTTCCAACCCAAACCATTCTATGATATGAAGAGCAGCAGTTGTACAAGTGCCAATTCATGAAACTGCCAGAGGACTATATAACCAGCAGTCTACTGCTTCAATGCCAGGTTATTTTGAAGGACATTAAGTGACTAACAGCAAACAAAGAATAGTAATTGGTCTGCAAAGTACTCCTTTTATCCATTTTGTATATGTGTAAATGGACTTAAATTGCCATTTGTATGGAAGAAAGCCCAGAATAAAGAATCTTTGCTAGTTGGTACCAGTCTGTGAGCTATTTTGGTTTCGAATGTGAATGTCTTCCTCTCTCTCCCTCCCTGCAAAAGGATGACGTTGATCGCGCTTACTTTGCGGTATTCGATGGCCATGGTGGAGTGGATGCTGCCAATTACTCAGCAACCCACTTACATGTAAACGTTGGGTTGCATGAAGAGATTGTTAAGAATCCAGCTGAGGCCTTGAAATGCTCTTTTCAGAAGACAGATGAAATGTTTCTTTTCAAAGCCAAAAGAGAGGTGAGGGGGTAGAGATTAGTTCCATTGTATTTAAATAACACTGAGAACTGTTGGACAGTGTGGTATTTTCCAGAAAATTCTGACAGTACCATTTATTTAAATCACCGGCTTCTTTATGAAATTATGCTACATATAAAGGTTTTGTTTGATCAAATTATTTCTTATTTTGAGGAAAACCAGTGCTTGGGAGTTCAAGATGAGTAACTGAAAAGAAATGCTAAAATGATTTAAATTATTCTGACATATCAATATTTGAGAGAATACTGGTGCCTCCTTGTCTAAACTAGGCAGCCTATAGATGTTCTGTTGTCCTAGTTCTTACCTGGAAAAGAGATTTCTTTCTTCCTGATATGGTTGCTATCTTCCTCTTTCTTGTCCCACCATTAGTGTCACTGATGATTATAAGTAAAAAATGTGTTCTATGACTTAAATCAGATGCCTCAATTCATTAAACCTATTGATTCGACTTTGAATTAAGTTGGTACAATGAACATTCTTTCTTCAAATCTACATTACACTGTTTGCGAACTCTTATTATAGCAGTGCTGTGGAAGCACTCGATGTCACTATCTTCATTTCTGTCAATGAGGTACGAAAGAGGGACCAGCATTTCATAAGGTCTGACTCTCATATTTATGGGGAATCTAGGACAGTTAGGTCTTTTTCCTTTGTTGACATTCTCATTTAAATACCCAAGGATAAGGAGATCTGTGTGGAGCAAGGTATTGCAGTTGCTAGTGGTAGAGTGGAGAATGTGAAAGGGATTGGAGAGACATGTCTGTTTGTGAAATGTTCATTCTACTGAAATTCAGATCCTCATGCTTTTCTGTATGTGTCTGGTTTAAACTGCAAAGCTCTCAGTCTCCTAGATCAGTTTTGGAATTAATAGCAAAAGAAGGAAGAATGTAAAATACAGTATTAATTACTTGCATATTAGAAAATATGTTTATAAATAGTTTGTCAAGTCTCTCTACTATCTTGTACTTTTTTTCAAGTACCTGAATTAGGATTAGCAGGTCTAATCTCTACTGCATTTAGTGTGATTAAACCTAAGTTTTCAATATTGCCATATATCCTAGTAAGGCTTGTTGAGTATTCACCTGACACACCTGTTTTCCTTCTATAGAAGCTGCGGAGTGGCACAACAGGTGTGTCTGCACTGATTGTAGGGAACAAACTACACATAGCATGGCTGGGAGACTCCCAGGTGATGCTGGTGCAGCAAGGGAAAGCTGTGACATTAATGGAACCTCACAAACCAGAAAGAGAAGTAAGTCTAACTTATTTTTACCTCTTACGTGTGTGATATCAGATTCTCTTGAAACCTTTTGGAGTCAAGCCTTTTTAGGTGTTTGATGCTTTACACAATTACATGTGCTGTATGTTAAGATGCATGGAATTAACAATTTCTTGGTTTGCATCCACTCCTATGTCTTGACAAGGTCAACCCTTACACCTTACCTGCTTGGAAGTACTAATGAATGGTACTGTTAGTCCTGACTTCAGTTCCTGCTCAGGCTATTCAAAATTTGCAGTAAAGGCTTTCACAGAATTTTTCTGTGTGAATTTAAATCTACCTGTTACAAAATATTTTAATATATAAATTTAAACTATTTAATTTGAGATTAATAGCAATTTAAAATGTTAGCATAATGCAAATCATTCATTATATGCAGTACTGTCATTGAAAAGCTAATGCTAATCTACTGGCCTAACTGGCATAAAGTGCATTGCATTTCCTATCTATTTTAAATAGCCAGATATTTTATTCCATGAAATTGGATGGGGACTTTGCAAGTTTAGCTGGCATTACATGACCCTTTGCCTTCATTGCGTGAATATATTTGTAATAACTTATATTCCTAATATTTGAGTAGTTAAAGGGGTCTCAATGAAAAGACTATTGTTACTTATTGTTACTGTTACTAGAGTTATCATGTATTTCATTCTGAACATTGATATATTCACCCAGTTGCTGTATGGAATGGGAAGAAGTGGCAGGAAAATTTACTCATCCATACAGGAAAGCATAAGATCATACAAAAACTTGAGAATTCTGCTTTTTTTGTGGGCAAGCCATAACAGGGATGGAAAGTAGTGGCTTCTTCCCAGTAATACTATGAATATGTTTCTGTGCTAGATTCTGATATGTGTTGGCTATATTCATTGTAGAAATACAGAAGCTGAAGCAGCAAACAAAATGTATTCCACTGTTTTTCAGGATGAAAGAGCAAGGATTGAGACTCTGGGTGGCTGTGTAACCTACATGGACTGCTGGCGGGTTAATGGTACCTTGGCTGTTTCCAGAGCAATTGGTGAGATAAACCATCAGAATCAGTACACTTTGGATTACATTTGATTGAAACACACCACCTGAGACTCTGTGTTTACTGGAAATGGGGTCTTGTTCAGTATCAAACAAATACTGAACAACTTACTGTCTTTCCCATAAGACAAGGACTTACATGGCTTGCAGCTACATCAGCTTATTGGTTTTACTGTGAGCATAAAATGTTGTATTTTGCATACTAGCCATGATAGACCTATTTTTTTTCTACTACTAAGATTTTGCTTCCTATAAATGCCTAAACTACTGTAATGTTTTACAGTAGTTTAACAAATATGCAGCATTTAATTTGTAAAAGTGGAGGAAGGAATAAATGTTTGCTTAGACTTTATGTGCTGAAATGTCTGAATTATGAGGGAGTTTTGTCCACTTTAATATGAATGTATCTTTCTCCTGACTGTGGATCTTTCTGCTTAAATCAAATCACTGCATTCTCCTTCAATATCCAGCGATTTAGGGCATTTTTATTGTAGTGTTCTCACAGTTTTATGAAACAAGCTTACTTTGCTAATTTCCAATTAGGGCAAAAAGAGAAAAAAACCCAGGGCAATGCAGTTGATAAATGTAATATATGAATGGGAGCAGATTAGTATGAAATTTGTATAATGCCATTTGGATCAGTAGCAACCCATGTTTGCTAAGTATGTCCATATAAAACTGATAAGCTAAACATAATGAGCAGATTCTTAGGGCATTGTGATGTATATCTGGATAGCTGAGAAAAATCTTATTTTCATGGCATTCTGAAGGCTGTACAGGAGGCACTGCAAAATGAAGGCCTGACTGTCTCCTTGCATAAATATACTTCTGAGAGAAAAAAACTAAGGAATAAATTCCTTATTTTCCCTGCAAAATTAGGGGAGCATAAAATAAAGTAGCTTATTAGAAACCCACTGGATTTAGGTAGGTTCAAAGCATCCTTAAAGAAACTAAAGTCTTCTGTGCTTATTCCATGGCTTTTGGCTGCTCTTGTCCTGTATCAGGTACCTCTGAAACATGATCTGGCCATCTTTCAGGATGGTAAAAGCAATTGGTGGATAAAGAAGTACCTGTTTACGTCTGAAGTAATAAAGTCTTTGCTTTGCTTGTTTGTCTCAGGTGACATCTGCCAGAAGCCCTATGTCTCTGGTGATGCAGATGGAGGTTCCTTTGACCTGACTGGCTCAGAAGATTACCTGCTCCTTGCCTGTGATGGATTCTTTGATGCCATCAGGCCCCATGAGGTTGTAGACTTGGTCCTGGATCATTTGATGCAGACCAAAGGAGTTGGGCTCAAAGCAGCAGAGAGACTGGTGGCTGCTGCCAAGGAAAATGGATCCAGTGACAACATCACTGTTCTGGTGGTGTTCTTGAGGGATCCTCAGGATATCCTGGCAGACTGTATCAGAGACTCTAAGAGCCCTAGGGCTGATGGTGATGCTCAGAGCTCACCCTTTAACTTCCTCAGCTGCAAGGCAGCAGCCACACAGTGACAGAATCTGTTCAGTCCAGAATGTTCAAGTAAGTTCATGTAAGGAACTGCTTTCTTCTGAAGAAGCCTTTAATGCAGTGGGCAAAATGTATCAGGAAAAAGGACAAATGGACAAACGTGGAACAGAAAGGCAAGACCCCATTTACTGAGTTCCCACTGGTATTTTCCTTCTCCCTTTTTTCCTCCCTCCCCTCAAAAAACATGCAGCATATGTGGAGATTTGTACAGCTATTTCATCTCTGGGAGCAGACACTAAAGTGTGTCCCAGGGTGTTGGTCATATCCCTCTGTCCTGGAAGTGGTAAGAAACCATAATAGGTATAAGCTAATGTAAGAAAATATGCATTTCATGAATTCTGAGTGAAAATTTAAATTAGTGCTTAAAAGAGCACTGTATGTTGTACTCAACTGTGATGTTACTTTGGAAGGTGGAAGGAGAAGCTGTCCCACCACAGAAAAGCTTCTTCCTGTGTGTTCTGTAGGAACAGGCTCGGGGTGCAGGGACTGGGTGACACCAATGTGCTGTGTAAGGTGATTCTGGTTTGTACCAAAGAAACTGCAAGAACAATGTGGCTTCTTTATTCAAACGAAACATTTAACATTTTGTGTAGGGAGGGGAGAAAATAAAACTGGATGCTCCAGAAAAGCAGGAAAACTAACTAGAAATATCCCAGGGAAAATGATAGAAAATCAACTGCTTTCTGGGATGCTCTGGTTTATAAACTGGAATCTGATATTTAACTGCATTGGATTATTTCTCCCTAACAAACATGCTTATTGGTTATTTGACAACCTGATGTGACCCTTCATGTGGTATTTGAGAGAGATCTACAGTTTGTGTGCTCAGGCAGGCAAATGTGCTTTTCCTGCCACTATTTTGTGTACTATAACAAAGGAGAAATTTATTTTTATTGTAAGTGTTTATTTGTTAATTTTCTGAACTTTACATTTGGAGGAATGTTTTGCAGTGTTACTTTATTTTGTTGTGGTTTTTATTTAAAGTGGAATTTTGAAATGGCTCTGTCTTTATTATCTGGTGTAAAAAAACTGACTACCCTCAAGTGCCTTAAATATTCCATCCGAGGATTGCTGGCTGCCTATCATAGTCTGGTGAGCCAAAATGTGACTTTTTGTTTTCATTGTTGCACTTAAATGTTTCAGTGTGTGAATTATTTTAGTGGTAACTAGGTTTCAAGAAAACATCTCTCACTGTTGCCAAATCTTGTTGTTTGTAGTAAAAGCTTCATTTTGATTTACTCCCTGCCCCGTGCAGAAAGCTCTTAAGGTTTAATAATAATATAACAATATGAGTAATGACTTCATTTAAAAAGAAGTAACTTCTGGCCTTCACAAGAAGATTTAGTAACACGAACTAGAAACAGTTTAGTAACAATTTTTTATTAATTGGAGGTTAATTTGGCCGTACTTCTTGAACCTATTGGGTCTGGATAACTTTCTATGGCGCTGTGAAGCTCAGAGAATGAAAGAATTATAATGAATATGTGATTGTGTTGCACAACTACTCTATTCATGATGTGCTAGAGCCTGTGGTTGTGTTTTGTGTTGTCTGGCTAGCAGGACTCAACAAGATCTGAAGGCTCAATGGTAAATTTGTTGTGAATTTCAGTGTCTAAACAAAAAGTGCTTTGCATCTGGCAGCAACATTGTATGCCGCATTTAGAAGCACATGTCATTGCAATATGTCAGTCCTGTTGATTAAAATATGGTGAGCATTAACGTTGCTTGGGGAGGAAGTTTAGGTAGAAGAGCTGGGATGACTCAGAGGAAGAACAGAGCGTCATTGTCTATGTCCACAGTCTCTGGCTCCTTCGCTGATGTGGGGTGATGCAGTGACCAAAGGCTTTTGCTGGAATTACTGTGGATGATCCTACAGTTTTTAATGTAGGAAGTCGTCAGTGACCTCCTCTCTCACTACACAGCAGTTCAGACCATGACTGCCTTGTTTTGCCACAGGAGCTTTTCTGTCATAAAATACATGGGGAAGGATTTCCATTATGGCAACCTGGTGGGGTGGGCATCAGTGTATGTAGTGAACCTTCTTCAGTTAAGGAAGCCCTCAGACTTGTTCAGTAATCCCCTTGGATTTATCAACTCCTCTCTCTTCGATTTCTAGCAAGATACTCAATTCCACGCTAAATCTTCATGACCACTAGTGCCTCTTGGTGTCTTAGAAATAGTTCTATTATTAATATAGTCAGAATCATGCAGATTTTTTTTGATTTCATTGTTATCTGAGGGTTATCAGGAGAAGGGGAAATTGTATTTATGAAGGAAGGTGTGAAATGTTGGTAAGTTTATGATATGGTTTATGGTTTTGCCAAATTTCCTCAGAGGTGAAGGGGACTGAACAAGCCACACTCTTTGTAATAGTTATTTTCAATCTTTTCTGGGTAGATTTGCATTACAGAGGAAAGAGAGTCTTAAGTCCTTTGATAGATGCTTGCTGCTATGTGAGCACATCCTTTTCTTTTTCAAATTTGATAATTTCTGTTTTATGGGAGCTAAGTGAATTGGGCCTTTAGAAAGCTGTCTGTGGCAATCATAAAATCTAATTCTCAAGCAGTGCTCTAGGCAAGAAATTCTGCATTTTTAGAAGCTGTTCCCTTACATTTGCATTCATTCTGACTGACATAGTGCTTCATTTCTTTGAGATGTAAATGGATAGGAACAGTCTTTGAGAACTCATAGAGATTACAGCATGGATTAAAAGTATTTCTCTCATTTTCAGAGACTTCTTACTAGCTTTAAAAAGTCTGGTCAGGTCAACAGAAATTGTAGTGGGTCAAAAAAGGCAGTTTGTATTCCATTACTAGAATAAGTAATTCCTAATGTGTCATCTACAGGAAAATCCCAAATATGGTTTGGGGGAAAACTGTAGAAATTAGCTGAGGGACTCAAGACAAATGTTGAATAATTTTCATGTCTTCCTGGACTCCAAATGAATATCTGCTGCTACATTTTAGCACTCAGCAGAAGAAAAATTGCCCTTTAAAGGAGCTTGAATTTTTAAAACAGAGCACACTTAAATTCTTTTGTTGTTTGACTGGAAACTGGCCACAGTTGTTCTGTGGAGTGGGTATCCAACATCTCTTTTGTTTATGGGTAATTCATGCTTCTACCTTTCCTTCCTTTTCCCATCTTCTCCTTCCAAGCCACACACCTAAGACAGTAAGTATTCTGGAAGAGAGAAGATTAAAATTTTACAAATAACA
Organism: Donacobius atricapilla; assembly: GCA_013397315.1. NCBI lineage: Eukaryota > Metazoa > Chordata > Aves > Passeriformes > Mimidae > Donacobius > Donacobius atricapilla. The sequence goes on from WBMY01000883.1 coordinate 21,623, forward strand.
AATATTTACAAATATTTGTGGGGGCAGGGGGGTTATTTTGCCTTTTTTTTTTTTTCTAAGAATACAGATGATAGAAACACAGGCAAAAAATTAGAACAGAGGGAGATTAAGTAAAATCCACCCTCTGAGAGGTGGAGGAGTGAAAGAGAGAGACGGGAATGCATAAGTATTATTAATGCCTATTTTAAAAAGGAAGTGGGCTGGAATATAGAGGTACAAATGTCAGTTCTTTAGAGTGAAATACCAGTGCTTGAAAGAATTAGAAACACACCCATTAAAAAGGCAGAGCTCAGCTGTGGTAACTTTGTCTTCAAACAGCCAAAGAAGGAATGGCACTGAAAGTGTCCAAGGTGACTTACTGTAACCCCTCAATGCTGCCTTGCAAGCTAATGCTCCTAAATGGATTTTTACAAACATCCTTCCCATGTAAAGTAATGCTAAGGGGGAGCACCCAGCCTCTGCAGTTCCTGGTCACTGTGCAAGTGCTACCCTGAGTTAACCTGGAGTGTGTTAATGAGTGGAGGGGATGGGGAGCCCGTAGGATTAGTAATTGGGCACCGAGTGGTTACAGCAGTGCTGGCAGCAGAGTAGTGTTAATCACAGTGATGACTTTAATAGATGCTTCATTCAAAGTCAGATGGGATACTGCACTTTTAAAAAGCATTTCCAGTGCCATTAACCTTCTGTCATGAGGAGCCACCAAAATTTCCACTTTTTTGTTGGATGTCAGGAAAAGTGCTTCTCTTGTTTTCTGCATCCTGGTGATAAGTTGGCTGCTGCACTGGAAAACCTGTATTCAGTTGATAGTTCTTTAGGGTTGAAGCTTCCCTCCAAGGCAAAAAAACCCACCAAAAACAAAAACCCCAACCAAACAAAAAAACCCCACAACAACCACCAACACCTAAAAATTAACCTAAGAAAGGTGTTTCCAAAACAAGTGGTTAAAAACTTTTTAAATGTCATCGCAGAAAAGGTAACCAGCAAATACCCTCAATCTATCAAGGGCATAGACAATAAAGTCTAAGTTAACATTTCAGCTCTACTCTTAGTGCAAGTTTGACTCTGTTGGTTAAATTATTTGTATTCTTATGGATGCAGGTACTGAATGTGCAGCACCAGCCATTGTCTGTTTCTAGTGTTGTAGTACTGAAGTATCAAGCAAATGCTTTAGGGAGAAGGTATGGGGGGATGTTAGCTACAACAGAGCAGATTAAAGATGATTCATGTATAATTCAGCTCTGGTTAAGCCTGAATTAAATTTCCCTGCTTAGTTCTAATACTGTCCCTTTTGAAATTGGGCCTGTGCCTTCAGACAGATTCCTACAAGGAAAAAATGGTCCATTCCGCTTTTTGAGGAGCAAACCCTTCTGATGAACAAAATGCCACCCAGAAAGATTGGAGAAGAGAAATGAGCTTTCAAGTAATGCAAAACTTCCCAATCTACATGAAGTTATATACTCTCCTTATACACAAATTTATAGCAGGTCTGGTTGCATTTGAGTAGTGCTGGAAACCCAGAGGCTTTCTGCTAAGCTCATCATAACCTTTCAAACAGCATCAAAACCAAGAGGCTGGTTCTCTCTGCATTACTAAATCGAGCTACTCAACCAGCCAGCCCTATCGAGTATTTGTTTTGCAGCATTGACAGCTCATAAGAGCTAAGCCAGACATGCTTTGTGCATGTGTTTTGGTTGGGCTTAATATATTTCCTGGATTTTATTTAATTTAAATCTGTTTTTATTTATATAAGTCATGTCAGCTGAGAAGTAAACAAATGGAGACTTGAAGGAGTGACTGCACCTCTGCACATGTATCTGTCATAGACATTTGTTAAAATAAAGCCTTAAAATGAGCTGGTAGGCTCTTGTGACAAATAATCTTATCTCTGCATGGACCAGGAAACCAAAATCTTCCAGAGAAGCACTGAGACCTTTTTTTTGGTGTGACCCATCAGACCAGAATGCTCACAAGCTGTTCAGTGTCCCTGGTTTAATGCATGTTCGAAGCTGCACACATTGCTGCTCCTGCACACAAAAATAAACAAGGGACAGCTGTGTTGACCACATAGAAAATTTAGTGAGATGCAGCTTTTGTTAAGCAGGAGAGGACAAAATCAATAGGAAATGTTTTCCAGCTTCTTGGAATGCAAGCAATGGAATTAAGAAAAAAGCAGCCTAGAGGAGTTGGCACCGCACTGTCAGCTGAAAACCACTGTTTCAAGCAAATGAATTTGGCTGCTTTGTAATGTCTGTTTTATTTTGATAACAAACTCCTCTCAGTGTTTTATGTCTTTTTATGTGCTTTTTAGTTGAAGAGACAAGATACATTCAGCTCCTTAGAAAGTTAAATATATCTGGGCTTTGTGACTAGCTAGATCCTAATTATTGAATTTTCTTTCAACTATTAAGCCTGATTACTGATTTCCAGGAGATATTAATAGATCAAATACTAAAGTTATTACTGATTAAATGGTTCTGGATTTCCATGCACAGGAACGTTGTTGGTCCTTCCTTCGAGTGGATCACTCCTTGAAGTTATTTATCCCTTTTGAGGCTATACATTAGGCAAGTAAAAGGCTTGTTGCTTTGGCAAATGGAGCTGGAATGTGTGACCATCATTCCTGCCCGGAACTATTTATCCTTTTATCTAAGCAATGATGGTTCTTTTTGGATGCCCAAGGACGAAGAGATAATAGCTAGGAAACCAGGGTGATCCTATGGGGACCTTCTCAGGGCAATAAAAATCCTTACTTTTTTCGTGGTGCCCCTTATAACTCTGTGATAAGGCATTCAGCTGAATATTGCATGATTAGTGCTGCTTTCTTGTCTGTTTTTCCCATTTTTTTTCTTCCGTGTATTTAATAATTTGAAGATACTTGTTTTATTTGAGGTCAGAACTTTACACTGACAAAAAAAAAAAAAAGGCCAGTATAAAGTTTTTAACTCTAAGTTCCTTTAACTTAATGACTTTAATTACTTTTAACTTCCTCTTCTGAAAGTCAGTTCTGCTCTATGTCCTCCCTATTTTCTTCCCAATTTTCTTTCTCGATCTTCTATGTACTTCTACATTGCCACCCTCTCCTGCCCTAAAATACTACTTTCTAGGCTATAAAATCTGTTGCCTGTTAAGTAAGTTTAGTTGCCACTTTGTAATTTTCACTTCATCTGTGTCCATAGTGAATTTGGTCTGATCTTTGGAGGCCTGCAACACCAGGAATGTGAAAAGAACCTTGTCAGCTAGGAAGATAAGAGACCACAATAATTGTTGCTTTGGCATAGACCAGTATTGGATATGTAAGAAGAAAATCCTGTTATTTGTATGTTACTCCATAGGAATACTTAAGCTAATTTCAGGTAACAGTAGTTCTCACCCTGATTACAGGACTTTAGAAACGTTGTTTCTATCTTTCCTTATTCCTGCAGATTGTTTGTGTTTTCAAACATTTGCACTGTTGAGAGTGGGGGGGAAGCTTTCTGCCTTCCTTCCCCTCCCCAGCTCTCTCTCTCTCCTGCCCCAGCTGGCTGAGCAGTCAGGGTGAGAGCAGCGGCACAGCCCGAGGCTCAGCGACCTCTCAGTCAGTGCTGTTCTTCGGGGTCTGCCCTGTACTGTAATGCCAGTCCTGTGCTTGAAGAGTGGTGAGACCTCTGTAACTACTCCTGCTGACTTAAAAATGTATCTTCTTATCAGTATTAAAACAGCACAAGAGCAGAGCTGTTGCTTTAGGCACATTTCTTGCCACTGTGTTGGCTGATGAACCTTAAATGAAAGTAAGAGGGCCAGTGACTTTGAAATAGGAGCTGTTAGCCAAGTTTTGTAGAATCATAGTCCTTATTTATTTTGTATGCTAATCTGCACTTGTGACCCTGAGCAGAAAAGCTGCAGTACAGCAGGTTTTATAAGCTGTGGCTTAACCAGTGATCTAGGCTCTTAAAACTCTTATTTAAGATGACTGGTTTTATGTACAGGTTGAAAACCTGTTGTCACTGATCATTAAATGCTATGCATATTGTACATTAATTTACATGGATTGTTCTAATAGTGCTTGTGTGTATTTGCTTCATTACCATATTTTTAAATATATGTATGTATTGCATGATGTTTAATTATTAAGATATTTTGTACTGTTACTTTTGTATTCACACAGTGCCTCATGTATCTATTTGCATATTGCAAGAAGTTGTTTCAGAACAGTGATTGGAAACAGGTGGGGGATAAGAACTTCACACTGTAGGACCTGCTGGTTCTGAAGAATTAATAAAGTGTAGTGATTCAAAGCACTGTTTGTTTCTTTTCTTGAAGATCTGTTTCGTTCTAATATTTCAAGTACCTCATGTTGCAACATTTTTTCATGTAGGTCACCTTGCACATCTTTGAGTGGTTATCCTGTATCACCGTGTTACCTTCTTCCATTGGGCTTTTCTGGGAAAAGAGATCAGTGGAAGTATTAGAAGGAAACAATCCTTGGGATTACACCATGTGCTTACTTGAAAAGTCACTGAAACTATTTCAGGACTGTGTACCTCTAATTCCTTGATTTGATCTGTTCCTTCTTTTTCCCAGCTGACCACAGTGACAATGCAGGCTACGTGTGGTGTACTGCCTGTGTCCTCCAGTAACAGGATAATGATCTGAAAGACCCTGTTGCAGCCAGACATGGTGACTATTTATTTATTTACATACTTGTTAAAGAAGTGGTCTTTGACCACTGAAGTGGCAGGCTGGAGAATGAATTCTCAGAGTATGTTAAAGCTAATTTACTACAGAACATAGAGAAAGTTGTAAGAGGAATGGTAACCTGAAGTCCAAGTAAGGCTTGGAAGCTAAGCTAACCTGTGTGATTGTTTCTGAAGTGCAGGTGTTCGTATTCTTGGGAGAGGAAGACATAAGGTGAGCAGGACAGAGACAGGAAAATTGACAAAAGGCAAGCTTTAAGAAGGGCATCTGAGAGATGCAATCTTTCAAGAAGTTTGTCTAAATCCTTTTGTATTTATCCTAGAGAAGAGAATAAAAGTCTACAACAACCCAGAATGCTGCATCACAGGAAACAGATGAAGTATTTCTAGAAATACAAGAATATAACCATAATGAATCATCAGGTGTATTCTGGTCAAGATGTTGTGGGCATGCTTGAACCTACTTTAGATCAAACCTCAAGTCTCTTAAAAATATCTTCCATTTCATGGTTCTATATGTCTTTTTTTGGTTTGTTTTTATTTAATTTTTAACAGTAAGAATTGCAGGGGTGAAACTTCACTTGTAATAATCTCTTAAAAAGCAGCAAATTCCCAGAAAAGTGTAGGCTGGGGATTTGCTTGACTAGGTTTAGCAGCAGCGTTCCAACCTGTGATTCACTGGGCTCACTAGGGAACACAAGCAGCAGCTGACTGCTGCTGTTCTTCCATGGTTTTGTAAAGCAGCTGTGGGAATCTATCAGCCAGGTAACTCCACAGTCCAAAGGCAACTACAGCTGATCTCTGCCAGTAACTGCACAGAGCTAAACAAAGTCGCTGCAGTGTCTCGTGCAAATCCCTGGTGCTTCCCAACAAAGGGCACTGCCTTCCTCTAGGTCTGTGCCCATTCCAGCTGCAGTTGAGAACAGGACTGGACTTCACTGTTCTTTCTCCTTGCTGGTGTCCAACGTTGGCTTTGCTGACTCCTTTTGAATTACTGGAGATGAAATCCAGGCACTGCTGATTCTTGGCAGTGCTGTCATACTCGTGACTGTTTTCCTTCTCATCCAACAGATCCCCACCACCCATGTGTTAACATGGGACTCAGAGCCAATCTTCTGCTCCAGGATTCCAGTCATTGCAGGCTCTGTTGCTGAAGGGTTTGAGAAAGAAACGGTCAATAAGCCTATGGAAGTGAATGTAAAGGACCAGCCCTTTGGCCAGTTTGAGTCAGCTATTCTAGTCATGCTCCCTCCCAGCTTCTTGTGCACCTCCTCACTGGCAGAGCCTTGGAGACTGAGATGTCCTTGATTTAGAGTAAGCACTGCTTAGCAACAACTACAGCATAAATGTGTTAACAATATTATCCTCACACTGAATCTAAACTACAGCACTGTACCAGCTACTAGGAAGAAAATTAACCCTATCCCAACCAAAAGCAGGATTCTGCCAACAGCCTGGAAATGCCTATCCCCTCCACCTGGGAAATGGAGTGAGCAGAAGTGTTTCTTCAGAGACTTGGAAAACTTTAAGAAATATGGGCTCTCCTAGTAATGCAGACTTCACATCTCTGCTGTTTGGTGAGGGATAGATAGAATGTTTTCTGCATCTAGGTCAAGTTTGCTATTCAATGTGGATTAGAGGCTTTCATCTTACTGTCTCTAATTTTTTTATTTTTTTTTTAAATCAAGCATAACCTTGAATATGTCATGCAGAAAGTTGTTTGTGAATTGTGTAGAGACTGTAATGGGTATTTACCTGTTTCACCAAACTGATACTGCAGTTTTGCTCATGTAACTGTGCAGGTCTTTTATGGTCAATATCTCTTATTTAAAAAAAAAAAAATCAGCAAAAAAACCCACACCAAAACAAATAACCTTGGTGGGTTTTTTCAAAGTTATAAGCTGTTCTTGCTCTCTTCTGGTTTGGATCTCTAAAAAAAAATCCATTATTGGTTACACTACAGCGAATTCTTAATATCTTGTTAGATGCTTTTTGATGCTTGTGTTTTCTTTTGGATGTGGTTTAGTTTTGGTTTTTTTATTTACTGGAGTCAAAATGTTTTGAAATTTGGGTTTGCCACATTCTCATGTTATGTTGAGCTGTTTGGAAAAGATCTTCTTATTAGAATGAGAAAATATTTAAATGTTTAAGTGCTGCAGCTGTTACCTAGCCTTCAAATAGAAGTAGCTCTTGGAAAGAACTGTTTTGAACAAGCCTTGACAAAGATAAACCTGCTCATTTCATACAAGAGTTCACAGTATGCTTGTGGCACATAGTAAAGGCAAAACCAAGTCCTTTTTGCATAGCCTAGAAGAAAAAATTCTAGCTATGCTGTGTTGAGGCAGGCTAGCCCCAGAACTGCAGTCTGCATTTAGGTGATGTTCTGTTTCCCTTGGAAGGATTGAACCAACCACAGAAAAGAGACTTCTCACATCATCTTCTAGGCGCTGGAGTAAGCACTTCCAGGAAAAAGTCTGGGTCTTCCTTATCCCCAGCCTGATTTTCTGTGTAGACCTTCAGCTGCTGAGCCCGTGCAGCTGCCAGGGCAGCGGTCCTGCGCCAAGGGAAGGCAGGAGGGGCTCGGCATGGAAAAGGCGAATGGCTCGGCAGGTGCCCAAAGTCCCTTCAAGGGCCCTGTGTGCCACCCCTAGAGGGCTCCCGCCTTCCTTCGGCTGGAGCGAACTAAAAAGCCTGGGAAGTGCGGGGATTTGGCAGTGGCACAACCTGCACAAAAGAGCCCCCTGCGGGTGGTGTCCTTCCCTTCATGTTTTCACCTTGCTGGTGGGCGCTGGAAAGCCGAATGGGAAACGTTTCTTTGCATAACTCCTTCCTTCCTCCCCTGTGTCTTTTCAGAAGTTGCCATTTTTCTAGCATTAATTGTGTAGTTTGCTTTTTACTGGTTAAGATTCAAGCAGCTGGTTCAGGCTGAGGCCCAGCTGTGCCCAATACCAGATCCCTGATAACAGCAGTAATTTGGGGAGGGTGCAAAAAGCTTTTTAAATGGGAGGCAAGAAATAAATCATTCCTATAAGGAGTGGGACTAAACAAGTGTAGGTTAGAATTATATTCTTTTTTTGCATCTCTTAGTCAAGATTTAAAAATTCTGAAGCCTTCTTTCTCTTTCTTTAGGATATAACAGGTGCTCCTCTGTGTTCTTCTACAAGAGATGCCTCTTGTTAAATCTTTTAGTTGACAGCCCAGTTCCTATATGAAACTACATTCTGTTGTCAATGCAGGGAAAGGAAAAAATAATTTTAACAATGGATGAGAAGACACTCCAAGCTTTCTGCATAATTAATTATAGTCATTTAAAATCTTGAGCAAAGTTTATGCTTGGAGAAGTTCTAAGTTATAATTAAGCCAAGCTGCTAACGATGGATCTAATTGTTGGGTTAGAGACAAGCACAGGTAACATGAGTTGGGCCACTGACAACAGATATTTTACCCAATTGTTTTCTGTTGATGCAGCTAATTCCACACAACTGTTCCAGCAGCTGGAATGACCAGCATAGGGTGAGTGTGGATGCATGTCAAGAGTTTTCCCTGACAGACTTAACTGGCCCAAAGTCATTGGTCTTTACAGGTACCATGTCCTCCTTGGTGCTAGCTGTCAGAAGGCTCCCTGGGGCACACCTGCTTTAGCCCTGCTCCTGTCGAGCCCCTGCCATGACAGAAGTGGAGATAGGAGAATGGATCAGCCACTGAGATGACTCTGCCAGTTCCCTCTTTCTACCCCATATCTTTCTGAAGAACAGAAATGTTGCCATTGAGATGAAGATCAAATTCAACAGTGCAGGCAGGCTTTGGTGTTGCACTGGTGAGTCTGCTTTTAAAACCAAACAGTAATCCTCTCCCTCTCTCTGTCCCCCATCCAAAGGATTTCTAACTCTTAAGAGTGATAGAAATAGCAAATCATACATGGACAGACTTTCCTCTTACTATAAATCTAGCACTGGCTGCTTGTACCATTTTTAGTGTCCTGATGGATCACAACACTGAAGTGAGTATCAAATTCCAGGCATTCATTATTAAGGTTACATTTAAAGTCTAAATACAAGGTGTTTGAAAGTTACCAGCTAAACAAACCACTGAGACAATGTTCCTGCTGCACAGTGCAGTGATACCAGAAAATTTTAAGGAAAGCATTTCAAGTGCTGGATTTTGTATTGACACTAAAACCTTTGGAAAGTAGTTTGATCTTCCTCCCTTCACCAATTATGTTCTTCCTTGTGGAAAAGTTTATAAGGCTGGGTTTTTCTGAATTGTATCATTTCAATTTGTTTTGATTTTGTTTGCTTGCTAAGGTAGAGATTATAGATCTGTATTCCCAGTCTTATGCCTTTGTAATTGGTGGTTTGTACTTTTTTATTTCCTTGGTAATGCTAGCAAGAGATTGGGAAGGGCTGTTTTCTGCAGGGCAATTTAGACATGAAGGAGATCTGAGCAATTAAGTGATTTTTATTTTTAGGTAGTTTAAGGAAGAGCTAATGAATAAGCCCTAACACAGACACTAATGAAAACTGTTTGTTTCTTCCCCCTACTAATAATTACCTTTTGTAATGGAAGACATGTTGCAGAGGCTGCCCCAGCCATTAGAAAATTGTCTTCTAATATTTTCTTGTTAATGACCTTTTAAGTCAGTGAGCTATTCCCACTAGCAGTTGGCCAGACCAGGATGTGCATTAGCAGGCTAATGGCAGGCGTCCTCCCTTGCTGAAGGCTGCGCCTCATGGCAATCCTCTGGAGCTGGTTGCATCACTCAGAGCACTTAATACTGGCTTTAGTTCTGCTAAAGCACTTCTTGTGCTCCCATCACCTCCTTTGGGAGACTGCTCCATTGACTAATAGATCTCACTGTCAGGAAGCCTTTCCTGTTCTTCAGTCTTACTGGTCTCAGCTCCAAAATATATAACTGTAACTTCTTTGACTACTCTTCAATGAAAAGTTAAAAAAGAAAAAAAGGAAAGAAAAAAAGTCATCACACTTTTATTAAAAAAAAACCCAAAACTGAAACTAACCTGGTTTTCAATCTTCATTGTAAAACTTGCAGAACTTGGGGTTTTAGTTAAATGCTGCCTGCATACATTTTTGGCTAATGGCAGCAGGATCTCAGAGCTGGCTAGCATTAAATCCACTCACAAATAAAACTACCGTGCCTTTCGATCTTCCAGGGACCAATGTGTGTGCCTGTGTCATGTACAAAAGCTGGCAGCTGATGAAAGCCACACAGAGCTGCTCAGGGAAGTTTGTGAGGTTACACAATGCACAAGCTGAGATGTCACAGGAAAGCCAAGGGCTGGGGGTGTGGAGGGAGGACCACTGGGGGCTGCATTTTGCAGAAAAATGGTGTCAGCATGAGAGCAGTCTGCAAAGCTCCTGGGCTGGGCAGTGGCCTTCAGCCCTTGCCAGCCTGGGAGAGTGGCTGGTGTGCAGGAAGTAGCCTGAGAGAGGTTTTCACAAGAATCTGTTGTTTGGTTGCACAGATTATATCAGTGTTCTGGCTACTGAGAGGGATTTGGCCTTTGGGTTTTGTTTTCAGCTTTATTTATTTTTGCCTGTTCTCAATTCTCTTTGTGAATACCAATATTCTGAGTCACCCAGAATGATTTCTGTCTTCATTAAAGATTCCTTCCAGCTCCCCTTCGACTGCCTGTAGGCTGGTGCCTGCCCCTGCCTCCCCCTTTGCACTATGCTGCACATAGCTCTCAGTATACCATCACTTCTCAAGTGCTGCAGCTCTGGCACCTGAGTACCTTCAACTACACTGTACCTTTGGTTCTTTGCACAACTTGTGTTCTTCACCTGATCTCATCTGCACTGTCCCATGTTTCCCAGCATTTGAGATATGGTTTGAGGCCACAGTTTATCCCACTACTACAGCAGCTCTGCTTAGAGGTGATCGAGTGAAATGCTTCAACTCGAAAACTGGGCATCCAGAGCCTTTGGACTGTTTCTGTTACACAGCTCTTTCTGTGTCACCTTGGATAAATCAATTTACCTATTTGCCTTTGTTTCTTTGATATACATTGTTGAAATTGTCTATTGTATCTACACCAAACAGACAGGGCCAAGTTTCTCTAAAACCAAAATTAAAAGATGCACTATACAAAAGATGTAATTGTACAGTGCTTTAAGGGGTGTTCCTACATGAATTGCTGAGCTCTGTCACACTCTAAAGCTCACTCTAAAGTATAAGAAATTCCACAAATCAATAAAGAAGATAAGCTGGGAAGGAGGATGGGTCACTGTCAATACTATAGGTGCCTTAGTGCTTGTTAATGACTGTCCCTCATGGTACTCAAACAATCTACATTTGCTTTAGTTTTTTTCAAAGTCCAGATGAGCTGTTCAGAGCTCTCTTAATGATGCGAATTATTTAATGCTCATTTGTATGCAGTATGTTCCTGCTCTGAAAGTACTTCACAGAATTGGAGCCAAATTCAGCCTTGCAGCTCCACTGAAGTCAGTGTTTGTGCATCTGTTGGTCGCTTCTGGTTTTGGTTTTGCTTGAAGAATTAACTTCTTGTTATGCTGATAATATTTTTTTAAAGGTAATACCTGCAAAAAATTTTCATTGCTCTTCTCCCAAAAAATGCAGCTGTAAGTACAGAAGCAGTTCTGCTGATTCTCACAACTCCCTCTTAGCCCCTACAAAAGGAGGACAGGCTAAGCAGAATACAATTTTGGTGTTCTTTCCTTTACTTTGCATCTCCTAAGCACAGTTTCAGTGATATCTGGCACTTCTCCTGAAAATCATCCTGCAAAGAATCTCTGCCATCTGATGTATGCAAGATATTCTCTGTGGCCCATTTCTGGTTTAACATAACATAAACTGGTGGAGGCCAAAGTCTTGTACAATTCTGCCGGTTAGCTGTGCTCAGTATAACAATGTCAGGATGTATTTTCTTGTGGTTGAGAGCAATAGGCACAGGACCCTACCTGAAATTTTGAATTAAAGCAGCTGCTGAAAGCTGGAACAGACATTCTTAGTTCAAGCACATACTCAGTTTTAGTTAGACTTGATAACTACAATATTCTTGTAATGTAGTTTTTCAGTCATCCCAACCATGTTTTTAATGCACACATTGAAGAAAATAAAGAATCATTTGCAAAAACATTGTTCACTCCCTCTGGGTAATGAGTAGGGCGTGATTTTCAGCTTGCAGCACAGACCCACAGCCATCTACTGCCTGCACAGAGAAAGTGGGAGTAATGGAAAAGCATCCTTTCTAGATGTGCATGTCACTGGAATGGGCAGAGATGTTTCTTGTCAGGTGTTAGAGATTTGCTGGCAGCACAGGGATGAGTGCTGAGATGTGGGAATAACGGGTTCATTTCCAAGCTCCACAGCAGATTAGTCTAGATGCCCTATTGCCCTATTTTACATAATGGAGTATATGACTGCTTCCCCTCTCCCTTTCCTGCAGTACTGCCTTCCAGCTCCTGCCTGGGTTAATTTGGATGTTCTCTATTGCTCACTCATTCCCTGCTCCTCTCAACTCCTCCCTCCCCACTGCTTGCCGATCCCTTTAGGCCTGCATCTCTTCCCTCTCTCCTGCTGGGGTGGATGTAATCCCCAGAGGAATGTGGCCCACAGGCCTCTGCAGGACTTGGGCGTATGACTCTGGAGAGCCACTGATGCTGGGGAAAAAAAAAAAAAAGCAAAGCGGGGGGAAAAAGTAGTCTCCTATCGCCTGGCAGCACAGGGAGGGAAGTGCTGGATATTTGTGGGCTGTTCAGTGTGCCTGGATGTCCAGACAGCTTATCAGATGAAAAATAAAGGCCAGATTTTTTAGCTTCGTGTGCTGTTTCCCTATTCATTGTGTCTGGGTGATGTATTCTTTGCATGTGGTTTGAATAAATATCTTTCATAGCTACTTTCTGCTTCAGTCCCCCATGGGACAGCTCTTTCCAACTCAGTTGCATCACTGTGCTGAAGATGTAAAGTCCAAGTGTGTGGAGCAGAGGAAAGAGGAGAGAGAACTTCATGCAGAGCATCTAAGAAGTTTTGGCTTCAATTATATGTCTGTGAAAGCTGCTGCACATAACACAAGCCTCACCTGCAGTGTAAGTCGCACACAACTCTCTTAGTCATGACTCTTATTGCCTTCCTCTTTGTATTTATATGTCCATAAAGCATTCAAAAGTATTTGCAAGGAGAATCCCAAGCCACTGATAGGACCCAATCTTGTGATGGTTTCTTATAAGGCTTTGCATTTGGGATGTTGCTGTGTTTTAGAGAGTATCCTGGAAAAGTAACAGGGATGTAACGAGGGAAAAAAATCACAATTCTGTGTGGGGAAACTGAGTTTCGTTTTATGTAGTAAGTACCCATCTCAACCCTGCTAACAGGGTTAGAGCAGAACTAACCCCCTTCTCTAGCAGAAACCCAAGTTGTTGCTAATTAACGTCTTGCTGAAAACTAAGTCTTTGCCATCTGTTCTGCCATCTCACTATGAATGCTGCTCTCATGTTGATTATGTAAGTAAAAATGAAAATATATTTTGGTAGAGTACTGCACAGCACTGTGCTGATTCTTCTCCTGTTTCTATTTACCATTCTCTGCCCCCATCCCACAAGGAAAGGAAAAGGCAACAATTGTTTGACTCCTCACTGGCTTTATCCTGGAGCTGCCGTGCTGGCTGCAAAGCCCTGTGTGTTGTGGGAGCAGCCACCTCACCCCTGCTGCATTTGAACCGTGAGCCCTGAGCAAACCCTGCTTATTATTAGGTTATGAAAAAGCCATGGTGGGAAGATGCCCCTTAAGCTGAAGCTGCTCTAAATTCTTTTGAGGGGTTAACTTGAAATGCAGAAGAAAAGTGAAAAGAAAGGCCAGGTTACTCCATAAGTGATAGCCTGACCTCTGGGAGCAGCCTGCTGCTCCTGTTACAAGTGTGGCCTCTGTCAGTCCAAGGGTGGAGAAGGAGAGAAAGAGGAGGGGTAGCTTTCCTGTAAGTGGTTTAGAGCAATTACTGAGGTCTCTTACAGCAAATGAAGTTGTCAGTGTGAGTCACATTCCCTTTTTTCTCTCACTGCCAAGTTTTAGGCACTAACTAGACAGAGGGAGAAAAAAAAAAAAAGGAAAAGCAACAATGGGGAAAAGTTGAACTGGAACAGCCCCTCATTCAGGGTATTTGATGTTTTAGCTCTGATTGCACATAGAGATAAAGGATCTATAAATATCCTGTCTGCTGAAATTCCTTATCACAACATTACCTGTCAGCTGAACAAATAGGTTAGGTTCTCAAATAATACATAATTATGTATGGAAATACAAAATTACATATTAAGTCCCTGTAATGCCACATGCAATGGAGCCTCATCACTGGAGAAGACATTAACCTCTTCTGGTACACTAGAGCTGCCTCGGCCTCAGGACTGCAAGTGGCACATGCAGCTGTTCTGCTGAAACAGCAGGAGCTCAGAGACTGGGCTGGTATAAGCAAGGCGGTATTTATCTGCATGACTAGACTAGATGAAAGCATCTTCTGACACTTTTTGAAAGTATCTGAGCATTTAGTTCTGTTTAGCAAATGTCTGGAAGCTTTTCTGCTCTGCTTTAGAGCTTTTAATGAAGCATTGTGATTCCCATTGCGGTCAATTGTTTGACACTTTTATTATTACTGGTATGCAGAGCATTTTTTAATGTTTGACAGCTGGAGAAAGAAGTATTTTGTGCATTGAAACTTTTAGCACAAAGCTGCTGTTTTCCATTCTGCCTTTGTCTTTTATTCTTGCTGATGCAAATCAACGAAAGACAGAACTGATTAAATTACATTTGTTTACTTCTTCCTTGATGATAATAAGACACAGCCTGCCTTTTACAAAAGACAGAAATAGAGAATGTGACTGTTTCTACAGTATTTCTAGAAAGGCGCTTTTTTCCCCTTACAATATAAAGGCATTTATTTGTTTCTAATGTCTTGATTTACCAGATAATGTGCATTTCCTAATGTGTGCGGAACAAGAATAGAGCTATGAAGGACAGTTAGCAATGGAATCCATTTGGAAAGCTTCTATCTTGTTATTTTTATTAATCCAACAGTATAAATTAGCAGAACACATCACAAAACAAACACAGCAAGATACTTCTGTCCTTCACAGTAGGGCTGCTGATCATTGCACAGAGCAGTGCCCTCCATTGCAGGCTCTGGGTTTATACAGCCACAGTCCTGCTACTGGATCTTGAAGGCAGGATCCTTCTCTCCACTGGTACCACTGGAGAGAAAGGAGAGGCACAAACAGGATCCCCAGGATTGTTTTGGTGAGTAATGTGCATGTCTTGGGAATTGTGTAATACTTTTTTTTTTTTTTGAACACTTGTCCTGAGAAAGGAGGACTGGGTTTGTCTGTCTCATTTGTGCAGTCTGCAAGGGAAAAGATCCTGAATCAGGAGGGCATTTCTAGTGGAAAAGCCCTCCTGATCCAGGCTGCTTATTGTCCTGGTGTAGGACAATATCACCAGGAGCACAGAGAATTACAGCAGGGAGACTTCGGGAAGCGTAAATGGCAGAAGCAGGAGAGGCAGAAGACAAGCAGAAAGGAGGTGGTTAAGGAAGCCATTACAAAACTGCCCTAATGATTGCTTTTTCTTGCATTTTTCCAGAACAGAGAAAAGTGCAGCAAAGGATAGCAAGGGCAAGAGGAGTGTCTGAAGGCTTCTCAGCAGTGCAGTAAAACCTCCTGATTTTACAGCTGAAGCTAGTCTTAGGGAGTGATATCACCTGGCAGCTGAGCCAAATCTAAAGGACTGCTGGTATCAAAATGGTGCTTCTGCTTCCAGTCCTGCTGCTTTCTTTGTACGGGTCTGGTGCTTGTCTGACTCTTTAATGAGCTCATGCAGCTCAGTAAACTGCAAGAAAATGAATTCAGTAAAAAGTATACCAGCCCAGGAAAGGAGAAGAACACTGGGGATACTGTGAGAATAGAGACTGCAATGAGTGGGAGAAGTACGAACATCAGAACATTTGGGGTGTTTTGGGGGGTACCTTGCTCCTGGTTGATGCTTAACCTCCCACTTCACCTCCTAAGTGGGGCTTCCCTCAAAAGGGTACAGGAAGAACATGCCTGAGCATGGAAGCTGACTGGAGAGGTGAAGGAAGGTCAACCCGCAGCACTAGCCCCAGGGAAGAGAGAGGACTGAATGGGACTGCAGCAGCCCAGCAGGATGTTGGCATGGGGAAGAGTGTAGGGCGAGAGAAACCAAGAAGGAAAGGGGACACATGCAGAGTAACCACAGACGTGACTGCACCAAGCACTGGAAAAATGCTTGAGTATAGGGCAATGGTCCCATCTTCCTAATCTAGCTCTTAAAGGGTTTATTCTCATGTGTCCGTGTAGTTGCCCCTGAAAGTGCTAATGTCCCTTAATTTAGCCACATATTTCTCTAAACTGGGTTTTGGTAAGAGGACAGCTGCTGCATTTTTATTATCTGTGATAAGCAGCAGTAAAATCTGTTTAGAGTTCATGATGGAAATGTTTCCATATTACTGGCATTTTTCCAGCTGCACTTCACAAAGGTAAATGGGACATGAGAATGGTGCACTGCCCCCTTTTAATCCATTTTCTGTAGATGGGGGCACTTTGCCTCTCTGCAGGAAAGGCCGGCACAGCTACTGTGCTAGTAAACACTCATTCCTCACTGCAGCATCTGCACTTCCCAGACTCATAAATCCAAGCAACTTGTAGTTGAATAGCAATTAAATATCCACGTGCATTTCCAAACCACGGTCTGGTGCACAAGGCATAGGCTAAGTGGCTGCACGTCTGCTGTCTGCTCCCCCCACATGTGCTGCCTGGCAGAGTGCGATCACTTAACCTTATTCTACACCATTAATGGTACATGGAAATTTGGATGCAGAGCATTATCCTACAGATATTTTGCCACATCTTTCTAAAAGAATTATGTTCTTTTGTGTGTGGTTTGTTGGTGTGGTTTTTTTTGTTTTTTTTTTTTTAAAGCAGCCTTTATTGTCTTTCTCTCAGAATTTCCAGCCCAGGGATTCAGGTGGGCTGTTAATATCAGTTGGAAATGAGACATCATATTGAAAAGTTAGTTGAGATTCAGGACACTGGTATATCCTCACAACAATTTTGTGTCACTTGTACAAAACCCAGAGACTTGGTAGTGCATTAAGATAAATGTAGTGCCTGATTACAGTGGATGTATTGCACTTATAAAAGGCATCTCTTATCATGAGGCTCTGTGTATCTGCAATAATAACAACCATATGCCGGGTAAAACAAAGATAATGTGAGCCAGATCATTTTCCCATTGTGAAAACTTTCAAAATCTGAAAGGGTATAAATGTCTTAATTATTAATTCAATTTTGCTGCATCTAGTCCTGGTAGCTGGAGGAAATATCTTTTTGAGGTTCAATTTTTCTTCTTGTCCAAGTGATAACAGTCTGTGTGGCAGTTTTAAATGCTATAGCCATTTAAAGAATTAAGATTTGTACACAGTCATTGCCCATGTTGCATTTCCATGCAGCAAGATTTTACCACATGAAACTGCAGCTCAGATGTTCCTATCTTGAGCAAGCGGATAAGCCTTGTAGTTTGCTTTGATCTTAAAAGTGAACTTAACAGTGGTGAAGCTGTGAAGCTGTATGAGGCACCAGCCTGTCTTGTGTCTGACTGTACAGTGTTGTTGTTGTACAGTTACCTATCAAAATGCTTATTCCCCATGGAACGAATTCCCTCCCCAGCCCCCACCCTGTGTGTCTGCCAGCTGCAGATCACAAGAACATCCTGAATCAGTCACAATAATTTACATTTCCTCGCCAAAGATTTTATCTGCTGGGGGTACAAATTGTGCCATCAAGGTTGCTGGTGTTGAAAAATCTGCACCCTCCTGCTTCCCAGCTCTTCCTTTCCCATCTAGGTTAATTTACCCAGAAGAATTAATTGAGGCAACAAAGCTGTTAAGTGAGAAAGGCCACACAGCAAGACAGCACCACTCTGAACATCTGCACAATTTTTGTATTTGATTAGCTACCTCAGCACTGGTAGGTTGTTGTTAAAAGCAAGTATTACTTTTGCCATTTTCATACAAGACTCTCTGCTGCAATTCTGCAGATGTTTGTTCTCTGTATACCCACATTGTTTAAAAAAATGACGAATGATGATAGTAAAAATTACGCTTGCTCATTCAAACATCTTGCTGTTTACATATAAGAAGAATCATGTGCTGGTGTGCAATGACCTAATGAGAGATGCAACATGACCTTCAGCAGGAGCTGGATGGGGCCCTCAAAATCTGCTGCTTTCACACAAATTGTCCTCCAATATATGTAATGAAAACCTTCTTTTGTTCATAATGACAGATGCCACAGGAATTGTATATTTGGATATTATTTTTTTCTCTAGGAGAGTTTGTTAACAAATGCTTGCAAATTTTATGATGTGGTGAAAACTATATCTCTCATGATAAACAGGAAGTGCTCAGAGGTATTGCATTACCCCATAATGCAATGCAGATTCCAACAGCTTGGCTCTTTGTCTCAAAATATGGTGATACTGCTTTCTTTAGGAAATCTCTCTTCTCTTCACAGCTTCTTTTTGCTACAGATATGCAAAACTGCAAAAGAAATATTAGGTTTTTAAAATGATGATTCATCAGTTTTGGACTGTAGGAGCTGATGTCTGTAATTTATATAAAATCTATTAAAAATAAGCAGTAAAGACCCTTTGGGCTGTCAGATCAGTGGATTGAACAAAGCGCAAGTAAAGAAGGCTGATATTTGCCCTCCCTCCAGCAGCATGGTGTAGACAGCAAAGATGCATTTCCCTGCAGTCATAAACCTGGAGCTGCCTCTTCAGCAGTTCCATGTCAGCAAGGTCAGGATCTGCCCAGCAGAGAAGAGGGAATGTTGTTTCCTTGTCACATGCCAAGGAAAGCTCAGTGTGACTGTATGTGGAACCTTCCTCCAGTATTGCCGTGCTATGGCCTCCAGCTTGCCCCTTAAGACTGCCTTGCATTTGTCATGGGATGTACAGCCATTAATGCTGGCTAAATGTTCAACCCCGGTGAAAACCTCAGAATGCCATTAGTGTACTGGCCCCTATCACTTGCTTCTCTTCAGCCATTGCCCATGGTTGAGATTACATCTAATAACAGCAGACGAGTAGGACGTATACTTGTGCCATCAGAGTCATCAGCCACGCGCATTTGTGATGAACGTCACTCCAACAGATGCCGATGTCAGGGAAAGCAAGTCCTGGTGAGCTCTTTTTAGAAGGCCTGGCATTATTCCCCAAACTGGTTCTCCATGAACAGACTTGTCTGTCTGCCACGGGCTTCACTTGCACACAGCCAGATGCAGTAGGGTCTGGATATCACCCCTCTGACTAGGACCCTTCTATTCCCACAGCTCAGTCCCACTACCTGTTCATTTTACTTTTAATTTACATTCCTCCCCCCCATATTCTCTTTTATTCATTCTTGCATCACCCTTTTTCCTCTGTCCTCACATCAGCCAACCTCTTCATTACAAAAGTTCCCTACCCTTTTAGCTATGAGCAAAAAGCATTAAAAATGCAGTATTTGGACAACATAAACCCCTAATAATCCTGTTTCTACATGCTTTGACTTCTGCTGGAGGCATCACTTGTCCTGCCTACACCTGAACCAAGAATAAGTGTGGGGGAAACACACTGCATGTTCTAGTATTTGTAAATTATTAGACTTCTGAGGTTATGTAATATTTTTATCTCCTTTTTAAAAAAAAAAATTTCTTAGCAATCAGCCATACCAGAAATGCAGAGATAAAGAGACTGATATTATGTACTAGCTAAATCTTATTGTGAGAACTTAATAGCCTTCCAGTGTATAAAGCTTCAGCACAAGAAAACAGGGGTCATGTAGCAGGACCTCAGTGAAGATTCACAAGTTGCTGTAATATGTGTGTAAATACTGAATATATGTATGTTTTGTTTTGCTTTGTCAGTCCTGTAAAATAACTTATCGGGTGATTCAATTATCTTATCATCCCCAGCTTGTTTACTGAATTTTAAGTCTTGGGCAAGAGGAAGCAAGCTCATGAGGAATAGCTGGTTTTCAAAAGATACAAACTCCAGATAACCGAGGACAAGTAAAGCACACAACAGTATTGAAATCGCTCAGAGTTTTATTGCAGCTGACTGAGACAGAGTGTGCTTTGAGGCTGGGAAATTTCCATTACTGAACTGCAGGACCGTGCCTGGATACTGCTACTACTGCAGTTGAAAAATAAAAGCAACTTAATTTTATATAGACAGCGACAAAATGCCAGTATATTAATTAAAATTGCTAGATTTATATGATAAACTTTCAAGGTTGCTGTAAAATGGATCCTTTAAAAAATATTTAGAGTATGCTTGTAAACTGCTTGTTCAAATCTAAGGAACATAAAAACTACTTGAAATTGCAACTGTGTTTTCAAACCGTATTTGTGAACAGCAAATCTAACCAGAACATGATGGATAATACAAGACATCTCCTACAACAGTGACAGGTTCTGACAGTGACAGAATGATATCCAGTGCAGGATCAAGGCTGTTACTGACAGAATCTTTGTGCAGTTAATAATCTTTTGTGCTCCCCTTGGCATGCGCAGAACAACCACAGCAATCTGTTTACTCATCTTAACTCCATGGTGTCTAAGCTACTGTAAGCTCCATGCAAAGTCCATCAGAATGTTGAATGCAGAAGAAAGGAAATGCTGGAGGGAAAAGTAAATTTGTTCTGGCACCAAGTGCCCAGCAATTTGGATGAGAGACTGCTTTTAACCTCCCAGCAGTCCAAGATTACAGCGAGAGCCTCATTTTCGTTGAGGTCGCTTTACGCTACCAAAGCAGTGGTTGACATTCCCATGAAGATCAGTCTCAAGGGATTTCTGCTGTATGTCACCCATTCAGTCAAACCCAGGTAGGCACTGACTAGAAGTTATTACCAGCTGATACTCTTTCTGAATCTTAGGATAGTTCCCTGTGGATCAGAGCTCATATCTAAGCAATTTGAGGAACCATCACCATGGTTCCTGAGTGCTTTAGAAGTTAAAACATATCTTTATAAAACATTTTAACGTGTCTTATTTCTCTATCATCACCCCCGCACAAAGGCTTGAGGTCTTCTTAAATAATTCTGGTAAAATTGTGTATACTTAATGCCTATGTTTTGTTGGGATGATGAGGAGGTTCAGGTTCATGCTGACATACTCATACAGCAGCTTCCAAGAAAGCCATGGCTGCAATGTCCCACGCAAATCACACAACCAGTATAATTATGATGATCTTAGGAGATGTGGCTTCAGTTTTAAATGAGCAGAAAGATCTGAGACGCCTCCCACCCCCACTACGGAGGGGCATTGTTGGGCAGCTCCATGGTGTTTGTCCTCAGCCTGACCCAGCCCTGCTGATCCCAGGGCTTGGGGGCATTGTGGTACAATGTTCCCTTTTCAAGAGAACTATTTACAGAACAAGAACTAACAGTTAAAGCAGAAACGAGTAACAGTGCAGGGAATTCTAGATCGTGGTAGTAGGATGAACCCATTCATCTGACTCCTGAACTTGACTGAAAAGGGAGACAGCCAAAACCATGGTGTATTTACACTGACTTAGCTTAGGGCTTAACTATTCCTGTTTCTGCTTACACAAACTCTTCTCAGCACTGCTTTGATTTCTGTTTGAAATAAAAAGGTTTTTTCCTCCTGCTTCTTATTATCTGTTATCATTTTTAGTAAGTAGCACCTCTTCTCCCCCAACACAGCCCTTTATTTTGATCATGGAACTCACAATTTTCTTGAAACATGTCTGTGCTTCCAGAATTGGAAGCTTTCCAGAATTGAGGTTTCAATGTCACCTTGTTAAGGCAAAAGACCCAACATCAAGTGCAGGTAATGGCAGCATATTTAAGTAGGTTGAAAACCAGTTGATACCACTCCATCTGCTCTGCCTATCTCAGTAACTGCAGAGCTTCACTGAAATACTGCACCAAGTTCTGTCATGGGAGAAGTTGTTGGGAAAGCCAATGCCATAGCCTCTGACCACTTATTAGGGCTTAATTGGATTAGACATATATCTGAACACAGCACTCAAAGGAGCTGACAGTCCTTCCACAATTTCCCGGCTTGCCTGGTCGGTTTCCTTTTTGATCAGACACATCCCAGTGAAGGTAGAAAATAATCTAGATACACACCAGTTTTTAATTAAAATTTGGTATGACAGGCTGTGTTTAAGCTACATTCTTCATAATAATTTGTTTTGCATTTGCTGATGACTTATTTATGTAAGTAATCAGAACTGTAAGCAAATTTTCATTTTTAGAGTTAACAGAACCTTTAAAATAATATTTTACTTGATTTCAGAAAATTTAAACACTTGCATTTACTGCTGTCTAAAATTTCTGAGAAAAATAATGCTGTGTTTCTGAAGTGCAAAGCACATCGTGAAACAGAAAGCATTATACACACATAAAAATGAATACATCAGAATTATCCCACTCAAATACACAAAACCATGAGCTGTAGAGTTGAATGCCTGTTAAATACAGAGAGGAGTTTATTCGATTTTGGTGCTCGTGCCTGACAGCTCTGCCTCCATCAGCCAGGGCTGGGTGATACCCGGAGCCAGCCCCGCAGGCCCAACCCTGCCCCAAGGGAGAGGCCTTGGGGACACCGGGGTGTGCAGCCAGACCCGGGCACTGCCTTCCCCACCCTGGGCAAAGCTGGCCCGGAGCCCCGGCCAGGCCAGCGAGAGGGAACCAAGGGATTGCACGGCTGGAAGCGGCTGCNGCGGCCGCGCGCGCACGTGACCCACCGCTCACCCCACGTGACCCGCGGCCGCCGCGCCCCCTCCCCAGCGGCTGCGGTTACCGCAGTCCCCGGCC
>WBMY01000883.1:46452-99941 GCA_013397315.1 Donacobius atricapilla
CCCCCGCCCGCCCCCATCCCTCCATCGGTGGGTGCAGCTGAGCGTCTCGTTTCGTTTCGCTCCTGCGTTTATTTTCTTTAATATCTTCTGCCTCTGGAGTTGGTCGCTCTCGTTGTTTCCTCCGTCTCCGTAGTGCGATTGCAGACGTTCAGGAAGGGGGGGAAGGTGGTAAATCCTGCTGGCAGCCCCGCGTCCCTCCCAGTACCCTGCGAGGGCTCACCTGGCTGCAGCACCCCGAGGTCGTGGGGGATAAAAAATGTGAATCTGAGCATAGGAGTTGCTGCCGCTGCCTGACTTTGCTCAGGACGTGCTATCTGTGCTGCAGAGCCGGCTGGATTAGTGCCTACGTTACCGTGTGCAGGTGAAAGTTCTCTTCAGCTGTCCTAGCTCTAAATTATATTGCATTATAAACACTTAGACTGAGCGTCACTAAAAAGCGGTCATGTATGTTTGCTGTGGGTAACATCGGTCTTAAAGAGCGAGGTGAATACACTACGAAAAACGTGAACCAACCGGATTAAGAGTGTGAGATGGGATTTTTTAGCAGCGTCTATGGGCTGGGGTGATACTGTGTGATCTGGGTGTCTAATGACCCGGTTATTAACCTGGCATGCTCAGTGACCTTACTTAGGATTTCATATTTTGTCTTCCATTAGTTAAAAAAAACCCCGTAGTCCTGAAATAACTTAAGGGATGTAGATGAAAGACTCTTTTCTGTTGCTGTTTTATCAACTTTCTTGCAACACTGCCTCTGTTTCTTCAGTATGTTTTTTGACCAGCAGTTCTACAAGCGGCTTACAGGCTGTGACTTCGTGAAAGCTTTATCAGCATTAATTTCTCTCTCTGATGAGGAATCTTTTATAAAGCAGTGCATTTCTCAGCGAGGACATCTCACAGCCTTCAGCTGTGCGTTACAGATTTTTATAGCTGTAGGTTTTTGCACATAGTCGCTGAACTGTGCTGGCCTGTCAGGATGAAGTCATTGTGTGTTTCAGGGAGGAAGCTTTCATCTAGGCCTGAGTTTAGCTGGGAGACTGAGCCTCTCTCAGAGTTTTGTGTTGCGGCCTTCATTTTTTTTCTTGCTGTGGGAAGAACCTTCAAAATGTAAATCAGAAATCCCGTTTACAGTGTAAAAACATCTTTGTTATTGTTTCAGTGTTAGAAATTGCAACAATATATCCTCTCCAAAACTTATTGATGTAGCTTCTGGTACAGGCTGTATTTTATTATGGTTATTTTATCATCTGAGCCAGGGCAAGGAAATGGGTGCAGATAATCTCAGTAGTGGCTGCGCTGGTTTGCACTTACAGTCAGGTTTTCGAAGGTCCTGGAAAATGGCATTGCAAGGTGTGTGCTGGGGACAGTCCAGTTCACATCAATGGGGTGTTATAAACTGTGTTTCACAAACAAAGTGAAAAGCTAAAATATTTCACCGCAGGTCAGGGACTGCAAGAAGCCGCACAACAGCAGTTGGTGCCCTTTTTTGGCATCCCCGTGCCAGTGAGCAGATACAGGGGAAACAGGGCCACCTCTGCCCCTCCAAATGGTGTGTGGTCAACTTCTACACTGAAGCTGTTTCCCCGCCAAATCCAAAAGGTTATTTTTTATTTGAAAATTTCTGATACTTTGTGGCTGCTGTGAATGCTGTACAAAATTACAATCAAAATTTCCAAATCTCCTCTTCAGTTGAAATACGCACTTGGCTCCTGTATTTTCTACTCTAAAATTATTAACATAAAATGTCACATTATGTATTTTGTGCTCTTGATTATTGCTCTTGTGCCTTGGGTGAAGTGACAGGGAACTAAGTCTCGGTTTATAGCATGTACTTGGTCAGGAAAGGGTTGCATGCGCTTGTAGCTAATGCCATAGCAGCTGTGCTGCACTGTAGTGGCTGCAATGAAATGTGATTACCTATCAATCCCAGCCACTCAGAGTGTGCAGTTCAGTGCTCTGTGTTTCGTGTTTTGCACTGGTTGCAAATGCAGTGAGGATCCACAGAAGCTTTTCCCTCAGGGAGAGGGTTAGAGGGCAAGCTGTGAGTGTGCAGATGGAGATGTTTCCTGCAACTGCAAAATCCATTTAAATTTGTACACTTTAATAAAGGAAAGCTAATCAGGCCCTGATGCTTTTGTTTTAGATCCACAGCTAATGTGGACCTCTTCGGAGATGATGGTTATTTACAAGTGCACTGTGCCATAAGGCTTGTTACGTGGCAAATGGGTGTCTTTTGACTCTTAAAATCCTTCACTCTCTTTCTCATTTTTATCCTAATTCTTATGTTTCTAGATTATTGGATTAGGGATTTGAAAACAATAAAATGCTTTCGATTATATGAGTAAAAGGGCAAATGAAGCATTCTTAGGATAGTGCTGTTACAGTCAATCTCCCATTTTAATTTTGCAGCAGAGAGAATAATGTTTGAGAAATATTGATCGCAACATAAAATACCAGTACAGGAAATAGAGGAAGATGTTGGCTGAAGAAACTGTACGTGAATGTTCTCTCATCTGGATTTGAAAATCCTTAAAGGCATTTAACTGTTTTCCCTAGTGCAGTCATTTTTTTACGTAATCAGGTTTTGAGTAAAAATAAACTCAGCAGAGCAGTGTATTTACTGCTGTGTTGTGGTTGCACTTTCTCAGCTTTGTAAGCAGAAAAGGCAAGTTATCAGGCCAAACCCCATCCTAACGTCCTCCAGTTCAACTCTGCCAGAAACGTTCAGCCTGTGATGCAGGCTTGTGCCTTACTCTTGTAGCAGAGAGTGAAATGGTAGGAGGTGGATCCCTGTCAGAGCCCCTTTCGAACCCCTTTTTGTTTCAGTCATTCTTCGTGTGAAACTAAGGGCTGAGCAAAGAGCTAAGTTTGAGCCAAAATCCTCTGCATTTCCGAGGACTGCAGGACATTCTTTGAGCAATTACTTAGTCATGCAGTCATGTTTGTTACTCTGACTTAATTTATCCAAATATATATAAATGTCGTGTTGTCTTTTTCCCCACTGCTTTCACTTAAGAATTGTTAGTTGTTTTGAGGGGCATTGGTGTGAAGTTCTTTAAGTGACTTTCCCTTTCATTCAGTGATAGGGACTTACCAACATCAGAGTCAGATGGAACCCGCTTTTAGACCAGGTCTGAAAGTTTCAGAAATACCTTTCAGACACAACAAATGGAGAAAGGTTGTTGGAGTTGTTTCTTTCTCCCTGTATGCGAGCTTGGTTTTATTATTATTAGTATTTTTTAACAAAGCAGCCTGTTAACAGGCCGTACTTCAAACACACTGGAACAGCAATAAAAACATGATAGAGTTGAGCTTTAAATTTCCAACATGACTTATTCTTCATCCTGTGGTAATTAGTGGTCAGTGGTAATTTGGCAAGGATGATAATTTGACAGTAAAAAACAAATAATCATTTTAGAAAGAAACTGTGAATTGAATGTGAAAGGGATGTTCTCATTTTTATCATAGTTTTTGGAAGCTTTTTTTGTCATCAAGCTTATATGAATGTGAAGTGATATCAGTGCTGCAAATAACTGCTTATATATCAGCAGTTGAATGCAGATGAGTGCAGTTGGAAGAAAATAATGTGCAAGCTCAAATCTTGGATTTCTTGCTCTGAATTTGCTGTGTTACAAAGAGAGCTTTATGTTACTGATGTGCTGTGGAAGAGTGATATTAGAAGTTTAGGTAGTCAACAGATAAATGTTAAAGTAATACCAAAAAGAATACTTAAAACATTTGACAATGGATTCTTTAAAGTTAGACTTCTCTCCACTGGCTCATGGACCAGCCCTACTTTTACAGAATCAATAAATTAAAATGAAGAGAAGCATTTTAATAAAGAAACTAAAACCAGTAAGAAGTCAGAACTAGAACAATCTGCAATGCCTAGGTATTTCTGTTAAAACAAAAACTTGAATGGGATTGATGGTTGTGTAACAGTTTCTTTCGAGTTTCTTTCGACATAAAAAGGTGGCTTTTGCATCCTCTGTGGGGTCAGAGGTGGCTGGGTGGGCTGCTCAGTGACAGTGATGAGAAAGGGCCTGTCATGTTTCTTCTGTTAACTCTTGCCTTGATCCAGACAGACAGAGAGCCCGTTAATGATGGAGCCGGTGCAGGGATCCGTGCCCCTGAGTGCCTGTGCTTTTAAGGAGCGCGGGTTGGGTATGGGTGTCGGTACCGGGTAATTAACATGTTCTGTCTGTATGATAAGGAGAACAGGGAGCTGATACAACTTAGCCAACCCGCCCCAGTGCAAGGATCAGAGGAGGGAATTACGGAGTGTGATTGGTGGCTAGTTATCAGCTTCTTCCCTCTGGGGAGTAGGCAGATGTAAGCACTTCCCTTCAGTCACTCAAGCTTCTAGCACTTGCCTAACCTGATGTGGGAACCCAAAGGAGAAATTAGAGCTGCTTTTCCTGCTCTCCCCGGTGATGGACATGTGGCCCCTCACAAGCTGTGCAGCAGAGATGGGCAGCAGCCACTCGCTCCGTGTCAGAGCTGTCTTCCAGCTTTATGGAAGATGTGAGGTAGCAACTTTTGCTATCAGCCCAGAGCAATGGGATACTGGCTTAGCTGAAGAGTGCAGCTCATGGACACTTGCATTTTATAAATAAATAAATGTAGCACAGCATGATCCATCCTATGGAAACAGACAGAGATAGCTTACGGGTTTTCTTTGAAGACTGCTTTTTTAAGGAAATAAGGCTTATGTTCACAGCATGTGTGTGTGGCTGCATCAGTCCATCTCCCATACCCCTACATACAAGTCTAGTACCTGTTGCCTGCCTTCTATCAAATCTGACAGATGGTAAAAGTCTTCAAGATGGAAAGTTATTCTGCAGGTTTTGCAAAAATAGGTATTTTGCTTGAGTGAAGAGATCCTGTATGCTGCTCCACTGGGGAAGAGACTGTATCAGGTCATATGTGAGGAATCAGACTCCCCGAGGAGACATGACATGCCCCAATTTTACAGATGGATTTATCGGTACTCCTGAGACTAGAAATGTGTATTTGTAGGACACCAGGCTCTGTAAGTTCAGTGGCTTCTTGTTCAGGGGTGGGGATCTACAGCCCACAGAAGAGTTGGTGCTTTACCAACTGAGTAGGTGTAGAGCTCAGCTTGTGTTGAAAACGAGTACTTCGCCAACACAGTAATTTTTTTAATGCTTTTTCTGTTGATACTTTGTCAGTTTTCAGCCATGATCTAGGAATGAAAATAACTGATTGATTTGGTATTTAATGAAAACGTTTTATGACATCTTGCAATGGAATATTTCACAGCATAATGTGGGTTGAAAGGGATTTTCTGAGGTCATTTAGTCCAACCTCCTACTCAGAGCAGGGCTGATGTCAAAATTAGACCAAGTTGCTCAACGTGTCCACTCATTATTTCCAAAATCTCCAGGGATGGAGATTCTCCAACAGCTATGGGCAACTTCTGGTTTTACTGTTAAACCGATTGTCCGGTGGTACTTTTCCCCTTAAAAACACGAGAGTTTGCCTTGCTGCAACTCGGGCCCATCCCCTCTTGTCCTTTGTACTCTTTGTCTCTGAGAAGAATCTGGATCAATTTTCTCAGTGATTCTCCTTTATGTAACTTAAAAGAACAGTTGAATGTTTTCCACCACTACCCATTTTTTCCCTCCTAACCCAGTTTCTTCAATTCTTTTTCTTTTATGTCACATCCTTCAGCTCCTTATGAAATCCTAATGGTTTTCTGCTGGATTTGGTGCAGTACTGGGAGGGAGGAAAACTGTATGCAAAATTCCAGATGTGCCCTCACAGCAGGAATCAGTTCCCGTGACCTGCTGGCTGTGCCCATGACACAGCCCAGTCCCCGCTCAGCCTTCATCGCTGGGAGCTGGCACTGCTCGTGGATGAAATTGGATGTTCTGACAATTTGGAGAAGGCTTTCACTTAAAGTGAAGTATTTTAGGAACTTTTAAAATGATATCTTAAATAAACCCAGAAACATTTTGTTAAGTGATTTCAATTGTATTTGATTTTGATTTCCAGATCACTCAAATGAAGTGTTTGGAGCTATAAATGTATTCAAAAATATAACTTCTATGCTATTGTGTTGTAAGGTAAGTAAAAATAATGATTTAATAGTGTGAAATTCAGCAGTATAGTTCATTTCAGGTGATGTAGCTGTGTGAAATCTGTGTTCTGTTAACTGGCAGGACAGTTATTAAAGATGCAGGTTTGCTTGTGGATGAATCTTTTCAGAAGAGAGCTTGTTTTCCTTTGCTTTTGTCCAACTTTTGGGTATATGAAGAAGCTATTCTCAAACTCATCTTTTTGCAAGGTGCACCAAAAACCAAATACAGTTCATTGTTAGCTTTGAGCAGGTAGATGAGTAATATCCAGCTCATAATAAATGTCACTGATTCAGATGGGGTTATTTGATGAGCTATAGGTCCTTTGGCAGGGTTTCCTGTGCTCTGTCGGGGTGCAGGAGTTGGTTTCTGTTTCACAAGCATTCCTGTCTCCACCCGTTTCCGCTGAGGAGAGCCAGCGCAGGGACAGCCTCGGGTCCCCTCAGCCCCGGCTGCCTCCACACTGCCGGGGCCTGTGCTGTGCCCCTCCAACCCAGTGACCTCTCAGTGGTGGATTAAATACTGGTTTGTGTGTATATGTCTTGTAAAAAGCCTGTAATAGAGATATTTTTCTGTTCGATTTGGGCAGAATCTTCACAGCAGTCCAGTTTTAGCAGAGTTGTGCACATGCTTTTGCCATCCATCTGTTTGCAGTACCCAAAATCACAGCGGTCCAAGTTCCCCTAAGAGGAAGTCACTTCTCTTGGAAGTTCTTTTGTATTTTAAGAAAATTTTCATAAAATACTGAAGTACTCTATGGTGATTAGGATGCAAATGAGAGTTTTTGTTACATCGTGGAAAGTAATTTGTCTGTGTTGTGGGTATGTTTTAAGTACAAGCAACTTGCAATTAGGCTTACAGTTTATATGTGCAATTACTTCATTTTGCAGTTTCTCTTAAAATTAGCAACTGCCACTGCAGTACCTTCCTTCTTGCTTTTTCAGAAAGAAGGCAGATTGTTTTACCAAATATTGCTGATGTGCTCTGAGTAAAATTTCAGGTCATTTGAACACTCCAAATCAATACTCCCCAAAATGCTTCAGTCCAGAATTTGCCCGATTTTATTGGGATTTGGATGTTGCAGAATATCCCAAATGACATTCAGGTTGACTTCTATATTGGATTTTTTTGTTTGTTTCATAATTGTGAAATAGCTTCCTTTCAGCTACTGTAGCCAACATGTTCTAATGCTGATACCTCCTCTGAACAAAACATCAAGCTGTGAATAGGCTGAGGGTTTACAGTTGGCATGTCTTGTTAGAAATGTGGAAAAAACACACAGAAAATGCCTGATACAAAGGGACATAACTTCTGTTAGTGGTGAGATGGACACTCAGTGCTAGGTTTGGTTTGGTTGTTTTGTTGTGTTTTTGTTTCCAAGTAAAATACTGAACTAACAGAGTGGACAGTAGTAATGACCTTATTTTCGTCAGTGCTTTGGGTTAGTTTTCATTTTGTACCGATGTTTCTGCATCAGGTTTAGGAAAACCTCTGCATTTGAGTGTACATGGATAATTTTCTTCTATTTTCTGTTGGAATGAAATTCTGTAAACTATCCCTTCTGAAGATTTATGTGGTGTGGAATCAATTAAATAAGCTATTTATATGGTGTGGAATCAATTAAATAAGCTGATTTTAGGAGGAGTATCTGGGATATAAGTCAAATTAGAACCTTAGCAGACAAAAGACTCCACTGGAGGATTTGTTAATCCCATCACCACTCACAGCTCTCTGGTAGTGCTCTCCCTTACCTCTAGGAAAGTGGAGATGTTTCCTGCACACTTTTGTGATTCCTACTTTGCTACTTGGGGATGTGGTGGTTGTTTTCCAGGCTCTGGAGTAACAGTGGTGATGTTACTGACCTGTCCTTTGCTGTCCTGGTGGCTTTTTGTTGCCCCTTGAGGAGCCTCAAGCACAGGGAGACGAGGTGGACGCCTCATGGGCTGTGTGAAGGCTGAGCTCTCCTGGGAAGGCCCAGACACCCGAGCTGAGCTTTGCAGGGCTGAGCCTTGCAGGCTGACCTGCACTGATCTTGGCTGTGCTACTGCTGCAGGGGCAACTTTTCTCTCCATGCCTCTGCTCTGTCATTCCTTCCTTCTCTCTTGTGCTGGGGCCTGCACAGCTGGAGTATTTGCTGTGTTGGAAAGCTGGTTTAGCTGAAGAGTGACTTCATAGAAAAATACAATTGAAAGGTGAGAAGTTGAAATGGTGGACACAACGCCCAGTAAGTGCTGGTGCTGACACAGGAAGGGAATAGGACTGTGCAGGTAAAGGCTTCTTTACTGTTCCTGCTTCAACTTGGAGCTGCTTTAGTTCTCTGAACTGACACAAAACAAGGCACTGCTCCAACCAAAAAAGTGAGAAAGGGCAGGGATGTGAGGCATAAAAGGGAGAGTGAACCACAACCACTCCTTTGAATTCACAGAGACATTAGGTTGTCTCATGTTTTCAAGCTCTTAAAATTTTAGCCCAAAATTCATTCCCACAGGAATTTATATACAGAGGAGAAAGTTAGTGATATTTAATATCATTTTATCAAAAGCATTGGGTGCTTTTGGAATGAATCTATTTCACAGATGCCAAAGGCCTTTAAATGTAGTGAAGTTTGTTAAATTTGGTGTCGATGCTGTCAAAGGAAATACTGGGAGTGGAGAACCAGTAAACCTCTAAAATAAGGAAGTGGGAAGAAAAGAAGTAGATAAAGTGAGATGTAAGAATTTTCTATTTTCTGAAGACTAACTTGAAGTGGCATTAAACAGAGTAGGCATTTGTGGTGGTTTGAAGTCAGTGTTCTACAGCTATAGGTATGGAAAGAAAAATACATATTAGAAGAGATTAGGAGAATTGATTTTTTTTCCCCAAACAACTAACTTTAATCAAAGCACCATAAAACTAAATAGCATCTTTAGCAAAACGGTACAGAACCTTGGGTGAAATAGCCAGTATTGTTCTAGTGCCAGTTTTAAGGTGTAGTTATAGAACTGCTGCTTTTCGTAGTTCTGTTTAGTAGGTGCTAACAAAACACAAATTATCTGGTCTGCCACACCCAGGATTATGAATTGACTGAGCTTCTGGCAAAAGTAATTAATTTAACAGACTCCATTTTGCATGACTAGCTATTTGTTTTCAAAATACTAGGAGTGATCGCAGGAATTGTACTATTAAGTAATTATTATGTGCATGAGTAACTAAGTAGCTTAAAATTGAATTTTTTGCAAGGATCCATCAAATACTGCTTTTGAAATTCTGAAAAATAAAATTGTGCCTTTGTAACCTATAAGAGCCTAGAATGGTTTGACTTGGAAGGGACCTTAAGGATCAAATAGAGCCAACCCCCTGCAAGGACACAATCCACTGGACCAGGTTGCTCCAAGCCCTCTCCAGCCTGGTCTGAAACACCTGCAGGGATGGGACATCCACAGCTTCTCTAGGAAGCCTGTGCCAGTGTCACACCAATATTAATTAGAATTATTTGAGCAGATACAATGAAATGAAATGAAAGCAAATCTCCTTAGGAAGTTAAGAAAGTGCTTTCAGAATTTGTGGTGTGAAGGGCAATAACCTGTAATAATCAGATCTGAGTAAAATCACTTCAGAGTAATTATTCACCTTTGCCATGGGAGGAAGGAGTTGGCGTAATTGTAGCAGGAAGCTTTACTATCAGGATTGGTTTGGATTGTTAAGAGGAATATGACTGAGGAAGTAGGTGGTGGAGGTGAAGGCAATGCTGTTCCAGTTTGACCCAGTAAGCCTCAGAGGTTAACTGAAAGCACAGCAGGGTCTGCAGGGGTCAAATGAGCACCTTGCTATGGACTTGTGGTAAAATAAAGGGCACTGATTTAGAAACTGTATTTCTTTTCTCCCTCGTTGGTTTTTTGTTTGTTTGTTGTTTTTAAAGAATCTAACAGTGGGGTAACTCTCCATTTTCATGGATTGCTGACTTTCCTACATGGTAGGAGTTAGTCTGTAAAACTAAATCTTCCATGGAGAAAAGTTTCTATAGTTTATTTCTGAATTCTCAGCTGACAAACCTGAGAAATGCTTAGTTATTGAGAACCTCTTCTAGAGAAAGCTGAGAAATCAAAATGAAACTGTGACATGGGGTGTCTTTTCATAAACTGAGGTTTCTTGAAACACAGCAGATGTATCCCAATATGAGTAGGCACTTGTTCCTTTTCAAACCAGGTGTTGATTTTGTAAATTAGTGCTAATAAAAAAGTCTAATGAATAATACACTTGTCTTCAAAATATTATGAATAAATGGAGGAAAGTAACAAATATTTCTAGTAAACATAGGTGTTAACAGTTGGCTACAAAAAATACATTCAACAGTGTAAAAATGACACATTACTCAGTGTCCTCAAATAGTCTTGGACTATTTTTATCCTTTTTCCAGTCTTTTCTCTTTATTAAAAAAGTCATACACTGTAGCTGCTCTCTGTGGTTTAATCATGTAAAAGAAGAAACTAATTATTCTGAAGAATCTGGAGGGGTTAACATCTGTTTATTAAACAAAAAAACAAAAAAAAACAAAAAAAAACAAAAAAAACCAAAAAAAACCCAAAAAAAACCCACCCCAAAACATGCAAAACCCTCTGCAAATCTGCACTTCTGCAACCACCTTCCCCCACCCCCAAAAGTTGTAGAGAACAGTCTGTTAGGGTAGTTGTTACTGTGTCATAATATTGCATTATTTTATTTACAGCAGTCTTAAAAATAAGTTTAAGCTACTTGCATTGTAACTTGATAAATGTCAGCGTGTTGTGGAAACGTCCATGATTGAGCTAAAAGTAGACTGAATGAAAATATTAAAGATCTCCATAGATCAGCTTGCTTGCTGGGAATTATTTTTGCCTTCTCTATTCTGAGTGTACACAGAATTATCCAATATCTCAGAAAAATTCTTATCTCTGGATATGCCCTTGGAATCCTGTTTCCACAGTAACACAAAGCTACTGATAAAAAAAAAATCCTTTTAAACTTCAAATCAGTCTTTTATGTAGTTGTAATTAGGCTGTTTGCCGGTAGCGTTGTGTATTTGGTGCATGTGTGCTGAGAGCAGCCTGTGAAACAGCCACGTGGTGAATAATCCTCGAAGTGTTGGAAGAACATCCCATGGTGGGGGAAGCCCGCAGGCAGTGTGGCAGAGGAGCAGGCAGTTGTTTTTCAGTGTGAAGGCCCAGCCCTCTGTGGGCTGCAGGGACTGCCAGGAGCTGGCTCCTTTCCTGCCGGCAGCTGCAGCGTGCTCTCACTTGTTCCCGTTCTGCCCCAAATGAAACATGCGAGGAATAGGGATGGGTGGAAGAGCATGCAGCAGGCATTGTGGGCAGAGCTTTGGCACTGGGCCACACGTGCCTGGGGAAAGCTTCCCTTGCCGACCAGGAGTTCATAGGAGAGGGACACATGCCCGGGGCCGCCTGAGCCGGCAGCGCTGCGGGCTCAGAGCTGCGGTGCCTCCCTGGTCGCTGCTCTTGGAAGCAGCCCCGCCCTGGGCTTCTGTTTAAAAAGGAAGTTGGTACCAAAGAGTAGAAGCCAGTAAAACTGGCTTTGAAAGTTATGTGGTGCACCTTCTTGGGTTATAAATGCTTGTTTGTTTATTTTGTACAGCTGTGCCTGATGTTTCACTTAGTCAAAACTTTGTTATGTATTTACAAGATATTTAAAATTTCGAGTGATGAACTCTACTGCTGGGACTTGTATTGACTTTCACGCAATGTTGTAAAAGTGTCTAAATAATGGTGCAGGTTGTCACAGGTTAGTAACCACAGCTTGAAGTAGGAATAATGTTGTGGCTACAAAGTTGCACAGTTGCAAAATGTATATGTAAATTTATCACATTACAGGGATAAATAGCACTCACAGCTGAATGGTTGCTTCAACTTGTGAGGCTGCGCATGATTGGGGTGGAAATAAATCATTCCTTCTGAATATTTAAAGTGTTGGTGACTAGATTCATCGTAATGGGACAGTTCTGTGGGTGATATCAGTACATGTGCTTACCGATTAGAAACTAAAACTATAAACTGGCACTCTAGGAGTTGTTAATATGGGAACTGTTATTCCTACTTTACAGATTTTTATCTCCTCTGGAAAAAAGTCAAGATAATTGAAACTTCCTGACTTAAGAAGATGTCCCAGTTAACTGCTTCATTGCAAATATAACCAGCTCTTGGGAGGTTTAGTAAAAGCTGACAGCCCAGACAAATAGGTTACACTGTGCACAGTGGGACAGCACTGCCAGAATGCAAATAATCTAAATTTAGAATGCACTGGGAGGCGGATGGGAGGTGCTGTGGAGCTGATCCTGGTCGGACTGCTGGGGGAGCACGGATGATCAGGAGTTGTAAAATGAGATCAGTAATTGCGGCTGCGGCTGGAACCCGCAGAGATGAGTGGGTGCATGGGCTGCAGGGGGATGCACCAGGGCCTGCATTTGCACCTTCAGAATGGTTTTGTTTGCAAATACTGGAATGCAGACTGTGAGCAGTGTATTTCTTCAGCAGTGCTCTGGGGAGGAGTGCATGAATCGGCTGCCTGGTGGCAGGCAATGAACAGTTGGATGGAGGGAGAACTTGAGAAATGCTTCAGTCTGCCTAACAAAGGACCCAGTTTTGTGAGTTTAAGGTGTTTCCTGCATAGTCAATCAGTTATTTCGGTAGGGCTTCATAGGCCAAATGGGGGTCTGGTTGTAGCCTGATTTCAGTTCCACTGAAGTTCAATCTAATGAGTAGCTTTTACACTTTTCTATAGCACGTGCCAAATGGAAGAAGCATTTTTGAGGGGTCACAGGGTTTACTTAAAGCAATATGTGCTTTAAGGGCTGTGGCTTAGACTATGAAATGATGTTAACTAGATAATACAAATTTCAGTGCACCTGTATTATGCATGACATTTAAAATATTATGCACCAGCAAGTGTACCTGACTGCTTGTATGATCAGCTTCTTGCTCATAGAAGTTGAGATAATCCCTCAGATATTTAATCAAGTTACAGAAAGGCTCATCTTTCAAAAAGTGTGACATCAGAAATAAATCCAGTGTCCCTTTTAATGTTTCAACTACACACTATTTCAGTTTTGCTCCCCTCAGCTGAGGCAGTGGAAGCTTAGCTGTGTTAGTGTGGGGAAATCTGATACCAACAGAAAGATGACCGTTGGGGGAAGGTACTCTAGAGAGGAAACTGACTGCGTCTTTATTCCAAATACGCAGCTTTTTTCCTCAGCGAATCATTTGTATTATAGTTGAACCATCAGAAAGCAAAATTAGCCATCCTTTGCTAAATAACAGCATAAACCTTTTGCTAAGACAATGCTTGAAGGACTGTAGGAGAGACAGCTACAAGAATAGAAATCTCGGTGTATTTAATTGATGAATTCATGTTTATTTAATCTGTACAAGGGAAGATAACGTATTTTCCATCAATAAGCAGCCTTTGCTTGAGAAGCAATAACTGATTTATCAAATATTGTAAGAGACTGGAAGCTTTCATTTAAGCAGCGTCAATGGGTAAATATTGGCATTTTGCCTTTTGGTACTCTGCATAGCTGCTGCTGTCCAGTCCTTTGAAAGGAAGTACGATTCTGCATTGTGGCAGAAAAAAATGCTTGGGTCAGTACAAAGGAGAGGAGGCAGGAGGTTTGTTTATAATGATGAACTGGCCGATAGGATTCTTTCAGTTCTTTCCCAAATCCAGGTTGTTAGTGCTTCAGAGTTATTTCTGGGTTTTTTTTCTGCTTCTGACCGACCTCACTGGTCTATTGTAAACACCACAGGTGATGAGCTAAGAAGATTAGTGGAGCCCAAGTGCTCTTGGAGGCGATGCCAGGTTCCACTTAGGCACTGGTTACTATCTATTTTAGGACTGAGGAACTGCTAATGTGTTATCTATACATATGCAGTAGCAACAGTTGTAATGAATACTTGCTCAGCATGTGGCATTTCAAAGCTTCCCGTGGAGCATTTGAGTTCAGTGTTTCTAGGGGCAAATAAATGGTGCTGTTCGTGGGTACAGGCCAGGGTTGGGGGTGCAGGCAGGTCAAAGGGATTGTGTGGGGAAAACCATGTAAAAACATGTCCTTACCACCTGCATGTGCTGTATGAAGATCTTACTGATGACCATAATTGACTGAATTATATGTCCATTTTAATAATGAAAGTGAGAGATTTCAAGCAGTTTTGCATCTACTGGTGACCGTACCAGCTCAAAAACACTTGTTGCACTATATCTCTGCTTAGTAGTAGAAGAAGCTTGATGTGACCAGGCATTTGAATTCCTCTGAGGTCTCATTTTCTAATTGGATTTTTGTATTTTATTCTGCTTTATCTGGTCACTGGGTACCCGGACATCTTGGCAGAGTAAGGCCAATTAAAAGAGTATCAAAGAAAGTTCTGGGACTTAATTATAGATAATTGGTGGGATATGAAGCCTCCTTGACTAGTATGATTATATTTTTATATGACATAGTTGAGGCTAACTCAAATGTATGGAAATGTGTGGAATGGAGGCTTGATTAATTTTTAATTTCCTAATAATGCAGTAGTGAGCTTGAATAGGGACAGGAATCGTATAAACACATCTAAATTCTAATTAATTAAATTACCATATACTTGCAATACAATAGAAGTTATAATGAGATGCTTTGTCATTCATATAAACAAAACCATAGAAAACATACAAAAACTTGTTAGGATTCATAGTCCAGATTTTAGAAAATTAGGTATGTTTTACTGAGACTTCTAATTAGATTCAGGCTGTGATATTCTTCATGAATGCGTAGGCACGTTGAACAGATATACTATTTATTGAGCCTATTTATTGGTGTAGCTAGGAATGGAGTTCTGAGCTCCTGGAAAGAGTCATGTAAATGTAGGAGGCATTGAGTTCATTACCGTGGGTCACAGTCACTGTGATCCTCATTGTGCTGCTGCCTGCCTCCACACCATGTGTGCACCTGCATACAGCTTGTTTTCCTCAAACTCTTGCTATCATTGGAACTGAACTTGGAAAGATGTTGTCACAAATTCTCCATCCCTTTTGTTTTTCCATGTCTGTTACAGAGATGCTGACAGTGTAGATTGATGGAAGCATGAAAGATTGTGACAACTGGTATTACTTGTGGGAGCTGCACACAGGATGTGAAATTCTGCTGCTTAGAAGATGATTTCTGAAGGTTTTTCTGCACCCCAAAGTGAATGGGTTAACTCAAGATGAACTTTCTCAAACTTCTGACAGTTGCAGCATATAGAACAAACCTCAGACTTTGTTGTTACCCAGGCTGATAAAGAGGACAAATACCTTTCCTTTGTGCAGTAGCCACAAATCAGAGACTTCAAGTCAGCTAGGAAAGCCAGTGGTTGTAGAGACCCGAATAGGCTGGTGAAAGAACAACGGTGTTTTGTCAGTTCACCAAACTAAAAGACTTGTCACTGTCACCTCTCCCCATGTGATAAAAGTAAATGTAAACCGAATGCACCACCCCTGTATTGAATTCACATTCTTTCTTTCTGAATTGAATGAATTTAATGTTCCTTATAATCAATGTTATTCTCTTCTAGCTCTGCTTATGATAACGTGAACAAAGTTCGAGTTGCTATAAAGAAAATCAGTCCATTTGAGCATCAGACGTACTGCCAGAGAACTCTGAGAGAGATCAAGATCCTACTGCGCTTCAGGCATGAGAATATTATTGGAATAAATGACATTATCAGAGCTCCAACTATTGAACAGATGAAAGATGTGTATCCTTTCAAATGTTATTTGGCATCATTAGTAATAGTTTCCTCCTCTCTTTTGATTGTTTCTTCCCCTTCATCCTCTTCCTTCCTAATAAAAGTTGGCTTCTATTATTGTAACTCAAAAGGGAAGTTAATAGTATTTGGTCAGTTTATAGATTTGATGTAGATGAGCACTAGTTTTATTCTTTTCAGGAAAAGAGAAGGATGTTAATTTCTATCTTCCAAGGCAAAGAACTCAACATTATAGAGAACTTACATTTTAGAGAAGATTTAATTTAGTCATATAATTCTAAAACTGTATTTGCTCTTAGTAGAGCTGCTGTTAGAACTGGTTGCTTTGAGGAGAAAGTAAAATGGCCAGACTCTGCTATAGTTGTCTCAAATTTTGTTGCATTGAGGGGGGAAGAAAATTTTACTTAACTCATTCCTGTCAAAGCAAAACCAAGAATCCCTTCTTTTAATATTCATTGTAATCTTACTAAAAAAAATCATCTAAATGAGTATATTGGGATTTAATTTTGGTAAGAGAAGGACTGTTGTATTCAATGTAGCATAATATATATAGTAGAGAAGAGCAGCTGAATTTTTTAAGCAGGGAGGTGGTAGAAAAAAATGATCAGAAATGATGAGATCTACATTCCTGCTTTTATGCAACTGCAAACAAGTGTCTTGGAAGCTTATTATTCATTAACCAAAAGGCCACCCTGTGTTTCTTGGCAAGAAGGATAGGAATCAGATGAAATTAGGATTCCAATAAAAGTCAAGCTCTTCTATGAAGAAACAGAGGTTTATGATGATTAATTTGAGAGCATCACATGCTGGTGCTTTTTTATTCTATAAAGGGCTGCATCTTGTAACAGGATTGATTGGATTCCAAACTTCTAAAGCAAGATTCAACTACATGGTTTGATAATTGTCATCAAACAGACAAATAAGAGAGAAAAAAATGTTCTAGGAGTTTCCTTGGGTACTGTATGTTGATGTCTGACATGACACCAAGTTTTTATGCTGCCTTACATCTAATGCTTCGCAGATATATTGTGCAAGATCTTATGGAGACAGATCTTTACAAGCTCTTAAAGACTCAACACCTCAGCAATGACCACATTTGTTACTTCCTTTACCAGATTCTGAGAGGGTTAAAGTATATCCATTCAGCCAATGTGCTTCATCGTGACCTCAAACCTTCAAATCTGCTGCTTAACACCACGTGTGATCTCAAGGTAAGTTGAAATTTCTTTCAGGTTTTCCTGCCGTGGTCTTCATAAATGAACTGCCATAACCATGAATGTGGGATTTTTACTGGGTATTAATGTGATTTTTGTCCTGGAAAGATTGCCAAAACAGTATTTGGTTTGATAAAACAATTATCAAGGTTTGAGTGACTAAGAATCTGTTAGACTGCTGTAATGGGTGCATCACTGTTTCCATCTGGAGGCTGACTTGGAAACAGCCTCTTTGAAAGCTGGGTGAAAATACAGATCTGAAGCAGCATCATGTGTACCTCAAAAGTAAGCTCAGAACTGTGTATGTTTCAAGATTTGGTTTCTCTGTTTACACTGTTAATGTTTTGTTGTTGGAAAAGGTCTTTGTATTAGTGGGCAGCTAAAGCGGCATGTGAGATTCAGTGCTGATTAAATGCACGGCAATTACTTAGGGAGAAAATGTTCCTAATTTGCATTTCCAGTGATGGGCTCTGTACTCGTTAATACTACAGAAGGATGAGCTTAGAGCTGTTATGATTCTTGGAAAATGTCAGCTCAATGCTTAGTGGCATTCAGTAAAGCAAACCAAGTGTGAAGAATTAGAACAGAAATAGAGAATAAAGCAGAAAACATGCCATTCTGTACCTTTCAGTTGATTTTGAGTCTTCAGTGTGATCATAATTATCACACTTCTCTCTGTGATATGAGGAGAGTAGGATTTCAAAGTACTGCTCTCCGTATCACGAAGAGCTGTGTAGCCTGGGATCTCCTCTGCTGGGAGATACTGCATGAGGAACAGAGGAATCCAACTGAGTTTGATAACATGGATAACATTGTCAGTGGCACAGGGACGGTGAATAGGGAGCAGTTGTGTTCACTGTCCTTACCTATGGAAAAGGCTGGGGGAGGAAAGGAGCAGGTGAAGTTTACTTGCAGCATTGTTAAGGTGTGGAATTTGGCATCACAGAGTGCTGTAGATATTGCAGTTTTTAAAAATCCACTAAGCAAGTTAGCAGAAAAAGCCTTTATTGAGTGCTTCCTGTGGTTTAGGGTCCCACAGTGGCAGATCCATGGAAGATGAGGGAGGCATTGGAATATGTTCTCTTTTACCCTGTACATCATGTATTTGCTGCTGGCCACTGATTGAGTGGAATTGCAGAGTTTACAGTGCTTGATCTGAGGTGGTACAATGGTGTTAGTACTGTGTTGCTCCTAATTACCCTTTTTTTTTTTAAGTGTAGTTATAACTTTCTCAATAAACAAACCACAAAAAAAATACCCCCTTCAAAGTGTGAACCAGTTGTGGGCTGTACAGGTTTGTCACAATTCCAAGAGTGTCACACAATTCCTTGCTATTCGTATGCTGGTCCATTCTAAAGACTGGATACATGATCAATTCTGTCTGCATAATGAAAACTCACAATTATTAAAACGATCCAGAACTGTTACCTACTGTGACAGGCATGAAAAAAAGGTGATGTGGGAGTGATCGTTTTTAAGGAAAACTGCAAGTTAGTGTTTGTTTCAGGATTTTACCAATTACTCTGGAGATGCAACTATTTGAACCACCATCTTATCAATAACGATTAAACATAATGTCTCTGATTCCTTTTATAAAAATACACAGAGGCACAGGCTATTCAACAATACAACTGCAGATATTTCAGTATGTTAGTAGTATTGTTGGTGTCTTTTCATTTGCTTACTAAAAGACTGTATGTACGTGATCCTCCTACATGTTCCCATCTGCTTGATCGCTTCTTCCAATTTTAAGCCATCTCTGTTTAAAAAACCTTGATAATGATAGCAAGTACATTGTTTTCAAGAAGCGGAAGCTAAATATATGAATAGAATGCTGGGTTTTATTTATTTATTTATTTATTTAAATTTCTTTAGCTGGGAATAATTTCTTCTGTCTCAGTAGCATCTGTTCTGTCTCTCCAAGACATGAAGCACTGACTGACATACCTGGGTCTTTCACTATGCAGTTTTTTATTCTCCACTATGACTTAGTCAAAATGCCAAGAAAATTGTCTGTTATTATATTGCTCTCATATTATTTTTTTATTTTTATTGTTTTTGTTCACATGGAGAAGCCTAAAAATCAAGTCCTGGTGCTTTTCCTGGTAGGCATCATCACTTGTCCGAGCACAGTGGCCCCTCCAGCAGGGCAGCTGCTCTCAGTGTGCCCTGCTGGCGTAGGGTGAGAGGTGTCTGCCCTCCCCAGCTATAGCCAGAGCTGTGCCCTGTCTCACCCGGGGCTGCAGGCAGAGCTCTGGATATCCAGCGTCCCTTTCACTCTGTGCCATCACTCCTGTCAGCTCTGCAGCCAAAACCTCTTCCTTGCAGCTTCAACCTTTAAGTCTTTCTCACTAATGGTGTTTCTGCTTTTCTGCTTAACCTGTTTCTGCTCCAGTCAGCAGGGGCTTTTTGTCATTTTAATGAGCTCTCTTTGTCATTATTCTTCTTTTTCGTCCCATGAGCATTTTTCTACTTGAGTTGAGAGGTTCAGAGACATCTTCTGTAATTCAGTTCTTGCTTTTCACTGTGGACCAGAGTGTTTTTCTTCTTTTGTTTTAATAGTAACAAACCCTAGTGCTTTGCTTTTGTGTAATACTGAAATTCTGCACAACTCTCCTTGCTTGTAATCTTATCTAGCTTTTTCCAAGGTTAGGAAGAGATTACAAGAGATTTTGCCTGCTCCATAATTATTTTCTGAAGTCTCTAAGCTGTCCTCTGCAATTTCTTCATTTCTGTCTTTAGAGAAGACTCTTCTGATTGTTTGTACTGAGTGTCTATGTAAGCTGTTAATTGCACACAAGGCAGCTGCTCTGTTCCTGTAGCCTGGGAGAACCTTGCCATGCTTTAAAAAGGTTCTTTTTTGGGGCTGTTTTCTAAGGATTCAGAGAGATGGGTTTATTTTTTTAATATGTAGCTGAAGTGATGGCATGCAGCTTGGCTTATGACATTCATCATTGCCTTTTCTTCAGACCCTCTGTGTAACAGTCAGCTGCTGAATCTTGTCTTTTAGATGTAGCTTTTAGGCAGCTGAAGTATTTCTTCCCTAACTGATCTATCAGTTATTTCACTGACAGGCTGTCCCTACAGGAAAATTAAGAAATATCTGCCAGAGCAAAGTGAGGTTTCTGTGGTTTACCAGAACTATTTTCCATTACTGACTGTATTGACTACAGCCTATTTTCACTTCACATTTTCAATATAATCACTGTACACAATTAACCATCTAAGTGTAAATATTATAAAACAGATGTAGCAGAGGAACCTCACACTGTTTGCCACTCCTACGTTTGATGCCTGGTTTTCCTGAGGGTATGCATTCTTTCACGGAAATACACTTTGTGTGGCAGTCATAACCTGGTGTGTTTTGGGGGGCAGCACAAGCTTCTGAATGTGTCTAATGTGCCACTCCACAACCTTGCCATTGACCCTTGGGATTGTAAGAAAGGAACAGCTGCTCTGCTCTACAGCAGTCTATCTTTTCAACATTTTCAATTTTCTTAATTTCTCTCTAGACACTAAATAGCTGTGAAAGCTGTGGAGCCTCCTTACCAGAGCATAACTAAACCCACCTTTTTCTTTTTGCTGAACTCACTAGTCTAAATCAGTGTTTGGTTTTCTTTTCACAGTTAGATAAAACTGTTTTCCTGGTAAGGAGTTAAGAAATATTTTCTTGTTTGTGTTTCATTTTGGGAGGATTTTTTTTTCTTTTAGGCTTTTGCTTCCTTCAACAGCCCATAATCTCTCCAGTCTACCATTATCTCATGATTGGATAGGTTGTTTCTCATGCAAAGATGCAGT
The DNA here is from genome assembly GCA_013397315.1 of Donacobius atricapilla. Classification (NCBI taxonomy): domain Eukaryota; kingdom Metazoa; phylum Chordata; class Aves; order Passeriformes; family Mimidae; genus Donacobius; species Donacobius atricapilla. The sequence continues at coordinate 67,309 of WBMY01000883.1, forward strand.
TATGATGATAGCTTTTGTAAAATAGGGTTGAACTTGGTTACAAATGTGTTGGTTGCTAATTATGTTTTCTGGAAGTCTTAATTGCTTTTTGTTTTCTGGTAAGTTTCTGAGAGGTTGGAGCAGTGTATCTTTGCCTGTTTGGCAAAAGTGCTGTAAGCAAGCCCGTAGTGGAACATAAACTGTGAACTGTTTATTCTTCCTGGCCCTTGAATGGTAGTTGGATATTCTTTGTAACTAATCCAAAGCATTTTTCTTCACTTTTGTGCAAAAATTTGTTTCTGAAAACATAGGTTGCCATCACTGCCTTTGTGGGTGTTACATCATTGATTGGGGAATGGTGAATTAGTAATGTTATAGTATTGGAAATGTGTGTCTAATGTGCCCTTTTTTATTATTTACTTCTCTAAAACCAGATTTGTGACTTTGGATTGGCTCGCGTTGCAGATCCCGATCATGATCACACAGGATTCCTGACAGAGTATGTGGCCACACGTTGGTACAGGGCTCCTGAAATCATGCTGAATTCTAAGGTAAGGGCCACAGTGAGCTGCTGGGGTGCTGCTGTCACTGCTTATTCCCTTGTGAGTTCCACCTGTACTTCCCCCATCTGTGTTTTTAGGATCAGACTGCGTGCAGTCCTGGGGAGAAGTGGGCATGGGTTTCCAGTAGAGCTACTGGCTTGCAATAAATTGTGATTCCAGAATCAGTTATTGGGTACTAGAACTGAGTAATCACGTGCTTGACTTCCCACACCTCCAGTTCCTTTCCAGTCATGAGACTGCTTCCATCACCTGCTGTGCCACTGAGCAGGACAGGCATGGTAGAAATGAGCATTCCGCTGCTGCCTCCATCAAGGCTGCAAATGTTGCCTTAATGTTATCTTGACATCTTAATTTAGGTTTAGAATGTATAATGAGGGTGAATCTGATTCTGAATGAAGGCATGTGATCCTTCTTATGTGTCAGTCTTGATGGTATTCCCATAGTCTTCACAAAATCATTCCTTTGTTTTTTATATATTTAAAATTACTGTTGTGTTCTGTGGCTGTTTTAAGGTGCATCCCATCCCTGTGTGGGTGGTGGGTGTCCATCAGAACCCCTGTGTTCACCCCCACAGTCAGACACTTGTTAGCAAAACACCTGAGGGACTCGTGGAGCTGTGTTTTATATTCAGAGGTGGCTGTTGTTCCTGTAGGATTTACAACTTTTCCAGTTGATAAATTTGTTCTGTTGTGGCATTAGTGTGTCCAAGGCACTTAAAGAAAATAGACTTCTGACCAATTGAGGGTCTTTTTTCCCCACCTTCTTGTATTTTAAACTCACATCTTGTATTTTAAACCCCCATTGAAGGCCGCAGCATTGGGCTGTCCACATCTACTTACCAAAGGCTTTCACAAAGAAAATATTTTGTGTTTAAGAGGTGGTGATCTTAAAAGTTCCTGGCTTAATGTGTGATTCCTTTTGTAATTCTGGCTCCTTGAATACAAATAGTGAAGGGATGACATGCTGAGGAGTTGGTGCCTGGTGGCTGTGGGGTCAGTGGGGACAGATCCTTCCCAGGGGTGGGGCAGCGGCAGCAGGCTGGGCGCAGCGGGGCTCTATCAGCGCTGTACCTTTTCCTATGGATGGCACAGGTTATCCATACATGTGGATATCCCACTGTTTGTTTCATTCCCATTATATCCCAATGACTGATGTGGCCTCCTCCCAGCATCTTCACCTCTTCCTGCCTGTCATATTGTGCAGAGCAGCCAACCACCAGCCATTGATTTGGCCATTTCCCCCTTTGCCAAAGGCCTCGTCCTGGAGTGCTGCTTAGATCCCCTCAGGAAGGACAGCTGCTTTCACACATGTTCAGCACTCTGTCAGGGGCTGTGCAATTCAGAATACCTGGTTTCCAGAATGTTTTAGTTGAAATTTTTTATAAAATCAGGGAATCTCAATAATTTGCAGATGATAACTTAAAGAATCCTTTTGGAAAACCGTATCTTGGAGACTTCAGTTCTTGCTACCCCTTCAAAGTAGTGTTTTGATATATGGTTCTTAATTATTTCATTTGTACAGAAAAACCAAACAGCATGAGCAAGCATGACTCATCTGAAAAAGAAAAAGATGGTTTGTGTGCACTTTCACAGTTTACTAAAGTAACGTGTATCTGCTATTATGCAAAAATTTGACAAAAATGTGTTTCTGCTTCACCTGCAGGGTTACACCAAGTCTATTGACATCTGGTCAGTGGGCTGCATTCTGGCAGAGATGCTCTCCAACAGACCCATCTTCCCAGGAAAACACTACCTTGACCAACTAAACCATATCCTTGGTAAGCTTTATGGAAAAGCAGCATTTCCACATCCGTCTGTCTGTCTCCATCATTTCTACCAGCTAGGTCTTTCTCCAGTGTGTCACTGTGTAATGTGTGGATCAGCTGTCCCCTCTAGTTATTTTTGAAGCAATTGCTACAGGTAATCATAGTTTTGGGGGACAACTAGAGAATACTTAGCAATTTATTTACTATATCAGCAGGTACATTTTAAGTACAAAATTTAAAAATTTAAACACTCATATATTATTAGGTCCAGGTCAAATTTTTTAAAATTTCTATAGGTACACCACTTACTGAGATCTTTTTAAGAGATCACAGATCATTAGAAAACTCAGATCCATTTATTAATTTTAAAAATGGTTTTTAGTAAAAGTTTTTAAAACTCCTCAGGTATTCTGTATCCTTAAAACCTTTGATCTGAAATTTCCTTCCCAGCAGTTTTAATATTGAGTTTTAGCATATATGATACAGCTGTATTAATGTGCTTTTCATATAATGCACTATTGTTTGTATTCATATTTTTTAGGTATACTTGGATCCCCTTCCCAAGAAGATTTGAATTGTATAATAAATTTAAAGGCCAGAAACTACTTGCTTTCCCTACCACACAAAAATAAGGTACCATGGAACAGGCTGTTTCCAAACGCTGACCCCAAAGGTAATTTATAGTCTATTACATTGTATCAAAGTAATGGCAGGATGGGAGCTTTTATAACCTAAGATGTAATCTTTATATTGGAAATAAAACATGCAGGCACCTTAAAATAGCACTGTCAATCTAATATAAAATCATAAACCAGCACAAAGCCCTCACACTGGTTTGTCTTTTTAATGCAATTTTTAGTAACTCTAAGATTACCTGTTGTGGAGTTTGGTCTTTAACATACGTGTGAAATCCAAACTCTTGTCACTGTCCTTGGAAGCACAGTTCATTATTCAAGTACTGAACATCAGCACTGGATTTTTGACACTGGCATCAAACAGGTCTTGAACTTTGTTCCTAACATCAGATAGGAGGCAGCTGCTTGCTGCTGCCCTGGGTAGAGTTTGTGCAGACTGTGCATCAATTGTAGGTCAAACCGGGTCTCATTGGGATCCTTAGGCACCATGAGAACTTAAAATTTAATGGGTTAAAAAATCAGTTAGGATATGTGGAGCAAAAGTTATAGAAGCAAGGAATATAATAATTGTTAACCTTTCTTAACAAGGCTTTAGTAAATGGTAAGTATGATTTTGTTTTGCTAGATAGTTATTGATTTACCTTTTATATTCAACTTCATGCAGTTTAGGGTGGGTTGTGTTCACAGTCCAGAGCTCTTTTACCTGCTCTAGCACAATTCATAAGTCACTTCTTTTTTAACTGATAGGGTAATTTACTCTTAGTGGATATGATCAGGTACTGAATTACCATGTAAAAGCTCATTTCTGCAGATGGAACTGTATGGAGCTTATTATCCCTGTCATTGAGGAAAACAGCAGTGATTTATTCTGCTTTTATAACAGTACTCATCAGTGTGAGAACTCTCCCCGTGGGCTTTGACAGCTCAGATGGCAGCAGTGCTGGTCCCTCAGCTGAGGAGCTGTTTGGTGCAGTACCTTGGCAGTCCCCCCGAGAGCAGCTGTGCCAGGGCAGCTTTCAGGAGCTGCTGTCACTCAGGGCAGGAGCAGCGCTGTGCCTGCTGTGCTCCGGCTGGGCCGAGCACAGGGAACCACAGCAGAGTGCTGGGTGATGGTTACAGTGCAGCTCTGAGGCTTTTGAAGCTGCCCTCCAATGCAGTTGTGTCTCTTGTACAGTGTTGGGTGCTGCAGAGACCCAGAGGAGCTCGCTGCGGTGGCGGGGTGATGGTGCATCCTCCCTCCCCCGGCTGCGCTGTGACCTGAGGTCACGGCTGTGCTCCTCATCCTGGTGCAAAGCTGCAACTGCTGTGCTGCAGCAAGAAGCCTCTGTTAAAGTTGTGGTTCATAAGTGATGTGGTGAGGAGAGGAGATGCGATGGAATTTAGGACACTGCAGATAGCTTAGGGTTTCTTGGTCCTATAATCAGGTTTTTTCTCAGAGAAGGGAAATGTGTTTGTAATGGGTTAAAATTCATTCCCGGGCGGAAACACCAAATAATGTAGTGGTTATCACATTTGCCGAATTTGTTTTGTGAAACGTAGTGTGGGAATCTAACCTTCATTTTAGTGGAATAGGATTAAAAGAAAGGCAAAACAGGCGCAACCTAAAAATAGAAACAGTTAGATTTATTAACATACACTAAAGGGCAAACAAAAAAAACCAACCACGAAACCTTTTTAGAGACACCCCCCTCCTCCTTAGCAACAATCTACTTTTCTACGAAACTGTGTAAAGAGACAAAACATCAGAACTCTTAAGTCAGTAGCACTTATAAAAATAGTCTTTCATTCAGTCTTTTGAGAGACAAGTCCCACCTAATTCTTCTGGTAACTTTTCACAGAGACACAGTCTTGTTTGTGGCTTCCACCTCTGACAAATGCAGCCTGCCTGACACTGCATCTGTGAGGTTCCTAAATGTAGCCTTTCCTATGGCTGCATAAGGGCTGTGGACTTAACATGGGGTTTCACCTTTGAAAGATGCACAGCTTCACAATAAAGGGCTTCTTCACTGGTGACAAGGCTTCAAGACATCTCATAGGACCACTGCATCAATTTCTAATTCAACATCCATTCAGTAAAATTTAAATATTGTAGTTTCTAATTCAAATGTCCACTCCGTAAAAATCAGACACCCTTGCTTGAATCTGGAAAAGCATCTCCCCATTTTTAGTCCACAAATTAAAAGGAAGAATTACAGTCTGTTACCATGAATTAAGGAGATTTATAGCCCAAAACTAAGGCAACTTGTCATCTTTCCCACTTAAGAAGTCATCCTTTCTTTACTGACTTTGATATCTTCATATAATCCCTTTGCATACCTCCAATTTAGCCTTTCTTCTCTCTTTGAGGAGGGGTAGAGTTTAAAAACAGTCTCAGTCGGTGTTAAGAAAGAGTTAATGTTCAGGATCCTGCCCAGACTTGCAGAGGCCACGTGGTCTTAGCCACCAGCCAGGGCATCTTTGAAAGCCTCAGATCCTCGAGTGTAGAAAAAGCTCAGAAACGGCGGCCCAGGTCTTCTGTCCCCCTCCACCCCTCGGTCTTATGGGGTGCATTTTTAGCCCAGCCTGGGCTTGGAGCTGCTTTCCCAGGGACCCGGGGTTGGGGGAGGGGGCCAGGGCCATCTCCCTCGGCCCCTCTGCTGCGTTTGCGATGCCGGCTCTCGCTCTCCTCCCCCGGCCACCGGCAGCTGCTGAGGCTCAGAGACCCGGCCCGGGTCGGCTCTGCTTCCGCCGGGCCGGCCTCGGCACAGCCACCCCCAGCCTGACTCCCGGGGCCGGCGGGGCCCTGGGCCCGGGCCCCTCTGCTTCTCTGAGGTTACCTTATGGCCAGGGTCCTTCCAAAGGGACGAGACCTCCCAAGATTCCTGTATTTAAGCTGTGTGTCCCAGGGGGGTACACTTTTTACCTGATTGGCCAACTTGGCTGTCAGTTCCAAAGCAGATCACCAATCGGTTTTTTACCATTCATGCCAAACCAATACAGTGTTACAGGCAAAGTAGCTGACCAACTGCAGTAGCACTGGTTTGTGATGTCTGTCCAGAGTTTCACCAGACCTCACTCTCTGTCTTACTGGATCTTCAGGTTCTTTATGGATTCTTTACAAGTTGTCTTCAACAGATTTTGCCTGAATCTCATGAATATAAATGTGTTTGCATCATCTTTGGAGAGTATCTTCTGTGCTGCTGGTTGTGCCAGGATAGTTCACTGTGATGATCTGGAACTCCTAATGACTTCTGGATGATATTTTCATCCATAAACAGCCATGCTTTCTATTCAGAATAAGAACATATTCATAATTATTTATTTCAGAAAAGCTCTGTCTTAGTTTGGATTTTGCCACAACAATCCAAAGCCTTTTTCTTTGAAAAATGAAGAAGTCTCATCTATTTATTTACTGTTGTAGTTGAAAGTAGATTGTACCATAGGATTCTGTGCATTTCTTGCCTTGCCATCCATTCTGGGGCTGAAGGGCCTTTGGCAGGGTAACGCCTCTGCTGGAGCAGTGCCCAGGGCAGCTGTAGCCCAGGAATGCCGAGGGAGGGGCAGGCACAGCCTCTGTGCCCAAGTTACAGGTCCCAGCTGCAGCAGGGGAGCGCCAGGGGAGCACTGCCAGTAGCACAGACCTTGGGTAGTGGGTATTGTCTGGGTGAGGTCAGAGTTTGTAAAACTTTGGTAGACTGTGTATTAAATTATTGCTCACTTTTTTTCCTCTTAGCACTTGATTTGTTGGATAAAATGTTGACCTTTAATCCTCATAAGCGGATTGAAGTGGAGCAAGCTTTAGCCCATCCATATCTGGAGCAGTATTATGATCCAAGTGATGAGGTAAAGACATTGTCAAAATGTAAACATTGATAAAATGATACAGCTGATTATTTTTGACTTTAGTTTAAGGGTAGTATTTCTACTGCACTAATGGAGTTGAACAAATTACATCAATTTACCAAAATTTGTATTTCTCACTTTAGTACAACACTTAGGAGATGCCACACAATAAATAGATATTAATGTGCCCTCCCTCTCCAGAAAATGGAGATTCTCAGCTCATGTGAAGCCTGGTTTCATAATGTCTGAGGTAAAGGCAAAGAATGACTGAGTTTGTCATCAGATTATGCTTTAAAAACCTAGAATCGGAACTGGCTGTAGTTTATGTACAATTCTGAGGAGATTCTTTGCTCCTTTTTGTGAAGAAATAGGGGAGGAGGAAATAAGCTAGTTTTCCTTAAGGGCCAGATATGTTTATACCAAGCAATAAAAATGTTTAAGATAAAATTTTTCTTCAAGTAGATACTGTGTTATGAGCCTCAGATGAATATTTCATCTTGTGGTTTGGATTTGACTAGCTACTTAGTGTGGTTGATGTAAAATTTGGTAAACTAATAGGTAAAACACACATGGGATTAATAGGGGGAGTACTGCCTTGAAGACTGATCAGTGTTAGATATTTCTGTGAAGGACATTTTCAGATTTTTTTCCCCATCCATAAAAGGACTGCGTGAAATTCAACAGCACAGTGACATTAAAGTAATCGTATTTGTTTGTGTTATTAAGCCTGTAGCTGAAGCACCCTTCAAGTTTGATATGGAGTTGGATGACTTGCCGAAGGAAAAGCTGAAAGAATTGATTTTTGAGGAAACTGCAAGATTCCAGCCAGGATACCGATCTTAAATCGTGCATAGGTAAAGTGACAGCAATAGGGGACACTCAGGCAGGGGGAGAAATTTGGGACTCTGGTGCTGACTGGACTTGCCTTTCCCAGTGCCCAGGAATTTCCTGTCCAAGGACCTGACCTGTTTTTGAGGAAAGTTTCTGTTTGCCCATAGCACTGAAGTGTCCACCTGGAATCCAGGCAACTGTCCAAGGTGTTTACCTTGTTTGTAGGTTACATATAGGGAATGAGAATTGCATTTCAATAGTGCTGCTTAGAATAAAAGCAATTGTAGTGCTTTGAAATGCAAATGTTATCAAAGAAATATTTTAAGAGGCAATGTTCTTCATATATTACAGATACGTAGTTTTATGGCTTCAGATGCTTTTAAAAAAAACTCCTCCTAAATGTAACGTACAGAGGAGAAATCTCTTAAATTATTTTAAAGGAAAAAAAACCCACACATGAAACTTTAGTATGAATATCTTTAGTTTCAAGTACCTCCCAAATAGTGTGAGTAAATAAGAAAGGTATTTAAATATTCATAAATTAATTATGACTAATCACCCTAGCATTTTGAAGGTCTGAAAGTTTAATATAAAATGAAATGTACTGATATTCACTGACTCTGACCTTTTTTTTTTTTTTCATTAATGAACTTAACTGGTCTTCCTGGTCCACAAGGCTTGCAAGTCTCAGGAGTTTCATACCAAATTGGTCAAACACTGACTTGGTTGGAGTATCTGTGAAACTTCTGAGATACTAATAGGGGAAAGTATCCAAGTTTCATGAGTGGAAAGGAAAAACAAGCCAAAGGCAACAGGCTGCCCTGGTTGCCTGGTTTGTGCTCTCTGTGCTCCCCTCAGAGCAGCATTCTGCTGCTTCGTGTGGGCAGTTCCAGCAGGAAGGTGAAGTTTTGAGCCTGGGCACTTGCTTATTGCCAGAATTCCACAGCTCTGCTGACAATGTGCAGGAGTTTTGTGACTTTGCTGTAAGCAATAATTTTTCTGCACAAAAAATGGGATTTCAGTTTCTGCATTGCATATACTCCTAGGTTTTCATTTAATGATGAATTAATAGGAAAGAAAAAAGAAAAAAATAGAGGAAACTTAGAAATACAGTTTTTACTTTAATAGGGTAACTGCTGTTGGCACTGGCTTGAATAATTAGATGTATAGAAGCTCACAAATGAAAAAAATTTAATTTTCACAAATACTGCATTTGGTTTATTTAAGCTTGCTAGGTGATATTGGAACTGTTGCACTCATTAAAAGGTAGGGAAATCTGAGGTTCACACACTGGTTCTGTAAGTTGGCATTGTGAATAGAGCAGACCTGAGACACAGTAACTGACTGGTGTTAATGTCCACCCATGTTTTCTGTGTGAGAGCAAAGCTGTGCATGTACACATGGTGGAAGAAAGTTACATGAATTTTGAGGAACAAGATGAAATGAACTGTTCCTAATAGGCTGTAGTCTCAAGAAGGACAGTGAGTGGTTACTGCTGTGATAAATCATAGTGATCTCTTGCTTGCCTCTTTGCCCAGACCATACTTACCTAGGTTGTATTGGGGATTAAGGGATAAAAGGATTCAAGATGAAGATATCAATGATCCATTACTAGCAGAAATTTCTGCTTTGATAAAAAAGTTACCTTCAAATGCTACTATGCAGAGTTGGTTTGGCCAGAACAATACTGAAATTGAACTATTGTACTTAGCTTGATAAGGAATGGTGGTAATTTGTCCGAGACATTTGTGGTTAGGATTGTCAGCTATGCCACAAGCACTACAGTATAAACATAGCTGCTTGACATCCTAGTGAGGGCCAGTCCCCAGGACAGGCTTCAAATGCACAGTAACAAGTGTCCTGCTGTGCATTCCTGTTCCCCTGCACACTCCTCCATGCTTTATCAGCCAGCTCTTCTCACCTGGCTGTTTCTCGAGATTCAAAGTGTCCCCCGGACTGTGGGTTTTGGAATTGAGAAGCAATATGAAAATAACAGATTTTTGGTTCAGACAAACAATATACTTCATTGATTAGTTATGTTTAATCTTCCTAATATTTTGAAGAATTAAGAGTTTAAAATGGAATGCTCTGATATCCACTGTCTCCAAAATATTTTTTTAACATCTGTAGACTCTAGCTCATGGTAAACACAGTGTGCACAGAGCACAGAAATAGGAAAAGGCTTGTTTTAGAAGGTGATGTTAAACTTCCTTCACTGAAATATGTCTCTGCTCTCTTTTGTAGGACAAGGACTTAAAGGACTGGGCATGCTCAAACGTTGCTGTTCCTCTTCCCAGTTCTTTATTGTTGGTCATGTCTTGTGGCCTCTCTCAGCTTATCCACTAACTCCTTTGAGCCATTCAGGAGGGCGGTTCCTGGTAGTTTTGGCTTTTCACGCTTTCAATGAATCTTTTAAGCCTGAAGAATTGTAATTGACACTCCTATGCGTAATGCCCATTGTTGACCTGTTGCAGTACTGTACTGTACGTGCACCTACTGCTGCCCGTGTTTTAACTGCTTGCTTTCTGGTTTGAAAGATGCAGTGGTTCCTTTCACTCCTGGATCAATATCCAAGAAGATAATTCATTAACCTGTAAGATGTTTACACCATGAACTATGTTTTTCGGACTTTACTGAAGTCGCTGGCATTTTTTTTTTTTTTAGAAAAGCTACTATTCAGGGCACTTTAAGTCAGTGACATCCCAGATTTTTTTTGCACGTCCTTTTTAAATAGAAATGGTTGATTAGCATCCAGCAGAGTGTACCATTATGCTATGGATTGCAGCATAAGTTGTGTTCATGTTAATCTTGCTTATGCACTTGTTTGGGTGTCCTGTGCTGTACATACAGGTATTCTATCCAGTGTAAGAGCCACTTAGGAACCCAACTTAACTGAATTCACCTAAGAAACATTTTTCCATGTATTGACAAAATTTGTACCTTTTTCTCAGAGAGATCATTTAAAGTTTACCCATGTTGGAGGCATAGTACTCCCAAAGTTCCTACATGCAGTAGTGTTTGTACGGCCTGTGCAGAGGCGAGGTGGCAGCTGCAGCTGCTGTTTGCTCCCTGAGTGCTGGAAGGGTTTACACAGACCACGATGGCACCATGACCCCATGACCAGTGCTTTTCCTGGGCAAGGCAGCCGTATCTGTTGGCAAGCAAGAAACCAAAATATCATGTTAATTAACTCAGTCTACATCCTGCATACCAATGAAATGCTTCAAATGAGGATTGATAGTTTTGACATTTGAATCTAATCACTGGCATTCAGATTCTTGCAGAGAGGAACACTGCATCTTCAAATGAGAAAGTTTGATTTTACTTTTGCTCCTACAGCATGTCAGCATCTCGAGTTCATTTCTTGCAACCTACACTATGGTGATTTCTAATCAAGCCTCCATGAGCTCGTGACATGGAGTACTGTTCTGTTGTCAAGTACTATCAAACTTTTCTGATAATGCTGAGTTAGGACAACCAAACAAAGCTAGCACTAAATAACGTTTAAAATTGTATACCTTTTAATGATCTTTTCAAGTATTTGTTACTGAAATTGTATAATGTGGAGTTTACTAGGTGTTATGTTCCAGTGCAGTGCCTCCTTTTCTTTCCCCACTGCTCTCTGTGGTGAGAAATTTGCCTTGTTTAAAATAATTACTGTGCCCTCGCATGACTGTTAAAGCTTTCTGTGCAAAGATGATTGTCTAAGTGCCACATGCCTATGATTGAGAAAAAAAATAATCTATTGTTACCTCTGAGTTGTGTTCAACTGAAATGCTATTCAACAAATAACTTAGGAAAAATCGTTCTATTTTTAGCTTTTCACATCTCTGCTGTCTTTTCCTCATTTTATTTTGGCAGCAGTGAAGAATGGATTGTATAAAGACTGCTTGCTAATATGAACAAAATGCACTTGTAATTCCTGGAAATAAATTTAAATCTTATATCTTCACATTAACATTAAGAATTAGTTTTTGGTTTCCTCTTGGGTAATGTTTTTGAATGGAAATCAGGTTCAATTGCTACTGTAGTACATAAAGATGCTGGCTGGTTAATAACTCGAGGCTTCCTCATACCATTAGTCTGCTCTTCAGAGAAATCTAGAAAGCCATTAACTTAGACTCCAGTAGATAAGGGTGCTTACAAGATTCCATTTCAAAATTTTCTTTTTCCTATAGTTTAGGTGTTATTCTGCCAAAACTAATTTTTAATAAGCAAGGGTTCATCAATAAAGGGCATTTTCTATTAGGAAGTTCCTGTGGTACATAGATCTCTGTTGTGGGGAACAAATTCAGAGCTTTGTCAGGACACTGCACAAGTGATCATGGAATCGTGGTATGGAACCTATGCTAAAAACATTTCTGTAGAAGAAATATGCACTTGACTGTTCATACCAGTGTAGAAATTTCTCTTGACCTTTCTACACATCTTTACCAAAATGCTTTTCTCACTCAGTTTTGAAAAGTTGAAATATTTCTAGAATCTCTGCTACTTGCATGATCATCATTACAACAGGAATCATTTTTGGCATGGTTGGAAAGATGACTGTTACTGAAATTAGTTTGTAACACCTCAGTTTTAATTTATTAAGGAAGAACTCTGGCAGCTTACTTCACCCTTCTATTTCTCAACCCTTTTTTTTTTTTTAACACTTTCTTTAATTTGGGATGTTTGGGGCGGTGTAGACTTACCCTTGCATCCTGTCTTTCTGAGTGAGAAGCCGAGGGTTTGCTTTACCTAATGTCTGGTGCTTTTGGGCTTTCTTCCTTAACTACTTTTGCTGAATCAGTTGGCATCCATCAGGATCCATAACCACATTCATCAATCTTTTACTGAATTCAGTAAACATTGTTGGGTTGAATTTGTTGATGCATCAAATGCTGAAGCACGATTTTTTTTGTCAGATTTTGAAAATAGTTTAAAGAAGGTGCCTCTAACAACACTGTGTTAGGTCAGTTATTTCATCATTTTACATTGGGTTCTTTATGCAGTTTTTATTTTTTAGAGCGGAGAGCAGCAACTCTTAATTGAAGTAGCATGCATATTTCATGGTAAAGATGCTTTGGGAATAAGGAATGTAAACAGTTCACTGTCAAAAACATTCCAACTTTACAGCTGAAGAAAAATATGCAAACACAAAATTCTCATGGATGCTTTGGCAAACAAGCGTCTGACTCTGCTGTCCTGCCTGTGGCCAGATTCTTCCTCACTCCTGTGATGCCAGAGCTGGGCCGTGTGCGCCAGGAGCTTCCGGGAGTGGCAGTGGGGACAGAACTCTGCAGTGGCCAAACAAAACCTGAGGAGCTGAGCAGGGCTTTCCTTGCAGAATGAGAGAAAGAAAAACCTGTTGTTGCTGCCCACTTGTAATATGCTACAATATATTTATACCATGTCGAAGATGTTTGCTGAGCAACTGTATTATAGATTTAAACTTTATTAATATATATTTGCTTATGTTAGTGTAGTTTATATAGTCCTTGGTTATTGATAAATTTATTGTGTTGTTACAGCACAGCGATATGGTATAAATATAGGTCTATACATACACACCATATACTTAAGAATTTGGTCCCTTGCATAGTACTTTTATATTTGTACAGCAATGTCTTCAAGCAATCCCAGATTTTAGGGGAAATATTTTTGTAAATGCAGTGGTTTAAACAAAAAAATCCAAACAATCCTTTTACTAAGTTTTAAATACGTTCGTGGTTCAAAATGGTTTAGTTAACAATTGAAATCAAGACACTAAATTAGTGAAAAGGGCACATTAGTAAAGTGAAGCTTACAGTGGTTTTTGTAGCATGTGCTGTGATCAAACCAAGTGACACATCGGCGGAAATGTAGAAGTTGGACTACATGTGTAAATCTAGAACAAATTTCTAAAGGTTGCAGCTGGTTTACTTACTATTGTTGCCTTTTCTTGTGTTGTATCAGTGTAGAGCACTCTTAAAATACTCAGACTGCTTTGTCTTTGCTTTGTACTGTTGGTGCCTTCTTAGTCATGTACCCCACAAGTTCTGCATAGCTAATTTAGTTAATGGTAAGTTTAAAATAAAAAAGCAAAGGAAGATTTTATAAAAAAAATAAATAAATCATTTTCTGTATGTTCTTATTCATTGTAACAATTAAACATTTATATTGTGACAGATTTGTGATTTGGTTAATCTGTATAGATCAATTGTAAGTAGCAAAGGTTTATATTTCGTCTTATTCTTTTGATGTTGTAAACGTTTGTGATTTTCTTTTTTAAATTGGTAACTTAATGTTCTGTTTTGTTTTTGGCATCTGAATCTTGTAAAAACAAATGCAAAGAAAATCATTAAATTGTGTCCCTGTATTACCAAACCAGCATAGTTCTGTGCATATCTAGAACGACTGGGACTTTGCTCTGCCCGGAGCTGGTCCATTGGCTGATCCTTGGAAGTGCAGGAGGAGCAGCCTGCAGGCAAGAGCTGTAACTGCTCAAGGTGTGTTGTCCCCCTATGGAACTGTACCAGCTTGGAATTAAATTAGGGAAGCCATCCAAAAAAAAGACACAGATGAGCTTTCTTTATAGACAGGCAGAAATGTTTTATCTTTGGTGTGAGAAAATTATGAGATCTTGACCTGCTGAGTCAAGTTAATTTCAGGGTATCTGATGGTTCACAGACTTTTTTGACACTCTTTATATGGATATTCATATTGCACCGTTCCCATGAAATCATGAAAATTACTACTTGTGTAATCCCTAGAAACCAAATGTTTTCATTTCAGTATGAAAAGGTTCTTCTCCAACCAAGGGTTTGAAATGTGGGATTTCTGGGAGCAGTGCAAGTAAGTTATTATCACTGTCATGGACTTTTAATTCTTCTTCAAAGAACTGAACTCTTAAGAGGTGTAGCTAGATAATGGCAGCTAAAAACTTCTCTAATTAATATGAAAAGGCAAATGTGACCTGGAACTGAAGAAAGCTTAACCATAACTGACCACTCTGTAACAGCTCTGAGAATTGGCTTGTAAAAATTCATCTCTCATTCCCCTCCTTGGCTTTCACTGCAGAGTACAGATTTCTTCCCCCCCAAGAATAATACAGGATTTCATTTTTGCCATGTTTCTGTGTGTTCTTATATTTTTTTGGGTGTGGCTGTTCCCCTGGCAGAAGGTGTGTTCACCATAGTATGCACTTCAGGGAGGGACTTCAAGATACAACTGCGCAGCTGTTTGGCTCCAGGAAGGTTTTGACAAGCAACTGATTCCCATTGTTGTGATCCTTGTTTCAGTGGGATTAGTTTGAAATACCACACAGGTTTCCTGTGTTTCACCAGAACTGGCTGTAAACTCTCCATCTGTGAGCTTCAGGTGTAGTGGGTGCTCCTGAGCTTTTGGGCACATGGGTTGGGGTGGTGGTTCCAGTGAGCACCCCCAGGTGCTGGGCAGATGCTGCACTCAATACTCAGGAAGGCTGGCAAGGAGCTGCTTTGGAGTACAAGCTGTGTTTATTGGAAGATATTAATGTAGGTCTCATGGCATCAAGCTGTGCAACACTCTGACCCAGGGCTTTGCAGACCAAAGATAATTCTCTGTGTTGTGCATGTTTCATCTTCAGTTATTCTTTTGTATGTAACACTGGAAGCTTAAAAAATCAAAAACATTTGAGGCATGCAGAAGACTCACAAAAATCATCACATCAATGTATGCTGTGACTGTTGATGGTTACCTTGCTCTGATGTGTCTTCTTACTACACGAGTCCAGGTAGCTTCAGAAGGAGTTATAGAGCCTCAACTCTGCTTCCAAAGGCAACTTTGGTGTGTCTGCTGAGCACCACCCTGGTGTCAGAGGTGTTCACATCCCCATCAGAAATGCAGCCCTGCTCATGAGCTGTTTGTGTGAAGCCTGGTCTTGGGAGCTGGATGTGAGGACTGTTCTATAAGCCCTCTGTCCCCTGTAATTTATAAATGACATGGATGTCTTTCCTTCACGTGTTTTCTAAAACTGCCCTTTTTTCAGTATATCTTGCTACTGGCAATTTACTTTTCTCTGTGTTTAAAGTGAGTCTAAACAAGTTCCACTTGTTATAAAAACACCTTTATAGGATTTGTGAGCTTTCTGATGATAAACAGCAGATTATTGATCCTGTTAAACTGATGTACCTTGTGAATACTGAAAAATTCCTGCAACTTCCCTAAAGCTCTCTCATTTTCTTCTCAACATGCACACACACAGAGCCCATTTTTCCTGAAGTTCTTTCTCTTTCCAGCTGATTAATTAGTGTGGTAGAGAAATGTGTGACCCTTCTAGCTTAGTACAGAGGTAGCTTATGTTTGTACATGAAGGCTGAAGAGAGGAGACTTGAAGTCTTCCATTCCTGATTTCCCTGAAAAGAACAAGAAATAACCTTACCAGGGTCTTGGGTTTGCAGTGGTTCCTCACCTAAAAAGAGAGAAATAAAAAATACTTGCATTTCTCTTCCCAGTCTGTGAGTTTTTGTGCACTCAGCTGTGCCTGCAGCACTGCTCCTCCCTGTCTCCTTGCTTTGCTGCTTGCACTGGGCTGCCCTTTGATCTCACTGAGTTCTCTTCTAGTGACTGCTCTTCCTGAGGGGTTTACACTTTCCATGTTGGGATCTTTCTCCAAAGTCCCTTGTCTGCTCTGGCTTGATGACTTCACTCCTTTGTTCTTATTTTTCTTTACCTTGCTCGTTTGTAGATTCCTGCAGTCACAGCTCCACTTTTATTTGCTTCTTTCATTTTTTGTCTCTGTACAGCTGAGCCAAGGATACAGTAGTGCTTCACAGAGCTGGGTACAGGCAGCTGACCCTGGAGCCCTGGTTCAGCCACTGGCTCTGGGGACAAAAGCGAGATAGTGCAGAGCAGCTCCAGTCTGGGCCAGCCCTGGGATAGCAGTGCAGCGATCTCTTGTTCCACCTTGCAAGTTTAATTCTGACCTTGAACACACAACCTAGAGATAATGGAAGATGTTAATCTCTCTATCTGTGATGTGTGATCTATGCCTGAAAATCCAGGCTTTTTTAGCAAAAAAACCCCAACAAACCCAAAGCTGTAAGAGAATGCCACAGAATTTTTTAAAATTTGCTATTACTTAAAGACTTGAGATGCACCTTTTAGGGAGGTTGTTTGTTTTTTTTTGTTGGTTTGTTGTTTGTGATTTTTTTGTAACACCCAAGACTAAATGGCTTGCTGGGAACATGTTTTTCTGCCTTAAAACTGCAAATGCAAAAATGCTCAATATTCAGAATTTTGGCTTGAGACTCACTGAACTGATGATACCACAAGAGAGCTGGAAGGCTTTCTAGTCAAACCTTTCTCCTAGGTCACCTTTAATTTTGATAGCTAGTACTGAAAAGGAAATTTGAACTAAAAATCTTCTCTTTGTTCCTGGAAGGGTTAAAACTCACAAATATTCTAACTTAAAGTTGAGGCATCACAGACTCAGGAGTTCAAACTTTAGACTTTTTAATGCATTCTGTGTTTTTAAAAAACTTTTTGTTAGTTTTTGTGTACATACATACTTTTGCAGGCTCTCTGAGCAGGTTTGCACAAGTGCGGAGGGGACACAAACTTGCAGGCCAGTTTGCCCACTCAGAAATATTTCAGTGGGTGTTGTGACTGTCCCTGTAGCTCTGTGTTTTGATTGTTTCCCTTCATGCAGTCTAAGCGCAGTGCTCCTGACAGAAGTGGGGATTGAAAATAAATAAAACCATTTCTTAATCATTCTGTTGTAGCTAAACTTTTATAAACTTGGATTTGAGGATATGCTTGGTATTTTGGAAGAACTGTGTTAAGCTGTTTTTACAGCTGACTTGGTGACATTTCTGTAAGTAAAATATGCTGTTGTTCCAGCATGGTAAAGGTCTGCATAATTCATGTGCTCAACTTAATCACTGGTTTTCTTCTTGTGACAATAAGTGGCATTGTACCAAAAGCAATATATCCTGTGTGTAGTTAGTAGTGGAAGTAATTATTACTGTGCAGCTTGTATTTTCATTGTCTTTGCAGCCACTAGCATGGATTGTGTGCACTGTCAGTTGCTCCAGGCTATTAAAGACGTCTGGGGGAAAACCAGGTCCTGAATAACACTTACTTGCTTTGTGGAAGCTGCTGCTGTACTTTGAAGCAGAAAAGGGTTGCACCTGGTGCTGCATTAAGCTTATTTTCTTCTGAGTCTTGTCATCAGAATACATCTAAGTCTAGAGTTTTTCTCCAGATTTGCTCCTCCACATTGTTCCTCTTGAGAAAGGCCCAGGCTCAACACCAGCATCATTAGAGCCAAGGATGATAAGAGAGCAGAAGGGCTTTTTTCTCTGCTTGATTTTGGGATTCTGCTAAACTGCACTCAGCTTTAGAGCACGGCACTGTAAAAAGACTTGTGGAATGCTGGAACTGACTTTGCTCACCAACTACTTAAGACTAGATAAGACCTCACAGGCAATATGTAATGCTTGGGAACTCTCTAGTCCTAAGTTCTGTTCCCTCCTGCCCCCCAGCAGCAATTCTGCGCTACTGGCCTCCGCAAGTAAACCAACCCTGGATAACTCCCTTCAAAAGGAAGCTTTGGGTTTCATTTCTGGGTGCTCAAAAGGGCAAGATATTAAGACAGTTTTCTCCCTATCACTTACATTTGACTGCTAGTGTAGTACTCATTATACTAAATTGTCACTGTACAAAAATGTTCATGCTGTAGAAATAAGAGGGCTGAAGAGCTTGTTCTTCTCAACATATATTGCTTCTTGCTAAGTCTGTAGAAAAATACCTACTTTCAGTTATAGTTAAATAGCCTTTCTGCATTCTCTGTGCACATTTTTCTCTGCTTCCTCCTACTCTTCTTAGATGTGACTTATTTTACTGCTAATGGTGTTATAAAAACTGTAGTACTACAGGTGTCATGTGGTAACTTGTAAATAAAATTACTGTAAACGCACAATCAAGTTATTTGTGGTGCTGCTCTGTACATGTGTGACACTGCCTTAGCTGTCAATCCTCACTGCACTTCCCTGGAGGATCACTTGGGGATTATAAAGGCTGTGCCTGTTCCTTGTATGAGGAACCTTTTGCTGACCAGCCTCCACAGCAATCTGGTCCTATTAACAAGTTCCAGGCAACTCTAGCATTGACAGCAATTATTCCTAGGCAGGAACGTTGCCACATTATTTGCCAGCTGACAGCAAATCAACCCTTCTGTCAGACTGATTGTTAGGGGAGCAATAATACAGACCTCTAGCCATTTGTATAGCAAGTACAGAAGACAGGATTATTTACAGTGGGCAGCTGATGAGGAAGCTGTTGCTGGGGCGTTGTGTCCTTGGAGCCTGTTGGTGTGTTTCCTACCCAAGTGAGAGAGGGGCGGAAAAGAGTGGAAGAGGTCTGACCTGTGTGGAGAACACAATGTGCTGTGAGTGAGTTCAAAATCCAGATGCGCTGCTCTGCTGCGCTCTCTGCAGGTGTGGAGGCCGGCAGTGCAGCAGCAGAGGCTGTGTGGCGGGGCTGGAGCAGAGGGACAGCGGGAGAGCTGGGCTCAGGAGCAGTGCTCCCTCTTCTAGAAATCAGTCCCGAGGAGATGGAATGAGCGGCCAGGTGTGAAGGCCTTCAGAACAATTTGGCCTCGTGAATGCATGTGTCCATGTGTTGTGGAAGGCCTGTCACCAGGCACTGCAGCAGCACATAAAATTTAAGGGGTTTCATGTCTTTTCTTTGGGGAGGTGAATATGAAATACTTCTAGGAAATATTCAAATGGCTGAATTTTCTGCAGTGCTGAAGAGAGAAGCAGCTTGTAATTCCCAATTACCTGAGGCTCCAAGTCAGCTGTCTTTCATGGATGCTGGGAAAAGCTCACTTTTTGGAGATGACAATATTTCTGCTTCCCAACTTTTAACTGCTTCTGTAATTCTTCACTGCTTTCTTCCCTTTAAATCTCCTTCCCTGCAACTGTTACATTTGGTCTTTGGGAGCCTGAGTCTTCCAAAGCTATTTAAGTGAATTAAGAGGCAAATATCAAATGGAAACATTTACTTGGAAACAATTTCACTTAACATGGATCAAACAGTTTCTCAAAGCAGGAACTTGTGGCCTTTTACCACTCGGGGTAATAGAGTTTATTTACAACAAGCATATTAAATGAAACACTTAGCTCAAAGAATAAATACAAATAAAATCCTTTACAGAATAAAATGCCATGTCTGTAATAGCAATTGAATTAAATCTCTGGGGGAAAAAGGGCCTAGAAAACAAAAATGTCTCCAAATTGATGTGCTTGAATGAATGAAATCTGTGTGTGCAACAGGGATTGTCTGAAGGTGGTGATTATAATCCAGGTGGGTTTGGTGGGTAAAGAGGTGGGCAGCCACAATGAAGCCCGTGGCATTTCTTGTATAAATATTCTATCTGCAAATTGCCACAATCCTCATCAAATAAAGGTAGCAATTAATAAGGCAGGAAAGTCTATTTCAGCTCTTAAGGTGTCATTTCAGGATACTCAGGAATTGTCTTGGCATTCACTTGCACTGAGAATGGATTCATAATGACATGTTTGTGTTCAATTACTGAAATTTTGCATGCGTATATTTTGGTTTTACTTGAATGTATGAATCATTTGAATATCTGGTAATTTTTACTGTGAAAAGAAGTGTGATTGCCTTTCAGTGATCTGTCTTGCTCCTGCTTGCTAACTGTGCTAGATCTTGGAGCAGGGGGCGTGAAGCCTTCCATTCTCTGGAATAAAATAATCTTCAGGTAAATTAGTAAAAATTACAAACTCTTTGTATGGCCTTTTTAGGGGTAATAAATGCATCTGTAAACCCTTTGCACCTACTCAGGCAGTGAAGAGCTAACTAATTTCTGAAAAGCTTGAGGGAAACAGAGAATGTAAACCCAGCTCATGCTCTCTTCCAATGAGCACAATTCCTCCTGCTGAAGACTACACCACGGGCTGTCAGCTTCCAGGGCGTGGTAATCAGCAGCTGCTACAATACTACTCGTTGGGTTTTCCAATGCCGTGTTGGTTTTTTTAAACCAACCCCAAAACTAGATTCACCCAGTGCCCAGTCTCCCTCAGGAAGTAATGGGCACAGCCAGAGGTGTCCTGCCTGGTATCTTCTTGCAATGATTTTGTTTCCATTTGATGTGTTGTGCAATCATTTATTTTCCTGTTGTTTTACCATTCTCTTTAATCCTCCTACACTTTAAAGGCTGTCTTGGTGTCAGATGAATGCCTGGCCTTCCTGGATAACAGGCAGTCCATCCTGAGAACTTTCTGTAATTCAGTGCCATTAGATGTAGCTGTTGTCAAATGTAGCCGAGCTCCTGAAGGCAACCATAGAAAAATTCTGCTGGAATGAACCTCTGAAGGTCACCTGGCCCAAACCCCGCTGACTGTCACGGTAGGACATGAAAATAGACTCCATATAATTGTCAGAAGAGAAAGAAGGCTTTATTTACAATCCCAACAGTTTCTTTTATAACATGCTGCACTTAAAAGGTCTATTATTGATCCATGGGACTGACACTGCTCTCCATTGGTTCAGGAATAGGAAACAACATCTGAGGACAGTTGTTATGGGAAAGGGAACACTGTTTACTGAACCTGTGCTGAGAAATGGAGAGAGATGTTTTGAAGAGAGAAAACGGTTGATGACTTTCCCTTGGGAAAGGAGCTAGCAGTGGTGAGCAAGCTAAAAATTCAAACTCAGCAAATGTCGAGTCCACACCGCTGACAGTGCAGATATGGTGACCTGGACACCTCTGGGCTGAATGAGGCTGAGAAGGACCTGCTCAAGGAAGCGGAGATGTAGATCTTTAGTTCCTACTTGCTAAAACTTCATACTGCTAAACTTTGCAGTTTTTAAGAAATAAAGTGATCAAGACAGAGATTTAGGCATGGAATTTTTCCTTTAATCACTTCCACCATGCTTCAGTCCTGCTGGGTGTAGGGTATAAAGTGGGCTACCACTCACATCTTTATTCTGTTTTGAGTGGAAGACATTGGCAGCAAAGAATGATCCCCATTGGTACAGCGCCCCTCGCAGCACAGGCTGCCCTTCCTGGCACCACTACAGTTTGTGCTGTTCCTGCTCCTGGGCTGAGCTTTCATTCTTGTGCCACCTTGCACGTTCCAGGTACTGGATTTTATACATATTTTCTACACATCAAACCCCATTTTGTGTAATGTTTGCTCTTTGTTTTGTCTGTGGGTCAAATTTTTTAGCAATGATGATCCAGTCTCCAGAAAACAAAAATAACAGAGATAAAACTGGCCCTAGAAATGATGGAATGACAATTTTTATTCAGCCTTGTAGTAGAAACCTTGCCTCTGTTAAAATCCAAGTAAAAGCTTTCAAAGGAAATGAAAAAGCATAACCGTAGCTCAGAGCTCTGTGCTGCAAAGCATTCCTGCCTAGCCCGGTCCTGCAGAGCTGTCGGGATGGTCATGGCTGTGCTCGGGCCATCTGCTTGGGGAAAGCTGCCATGAACTGCGTTATACAAACAAAAACCTTGCTGACAGCAGTCAACCGCAATCATTAAAAACCAGAATTTTTAATAATAATAATAATAATACCTAGACTGTCTAGAAAAATATCAGGTAAGTCTTCTAGATTTAGAGCTCCAGTGTTTGTCAAAGGTTCACCTAGTGACAGGGTACAACACAAAGATATCTCTGAAACTGTAAATGAATAATTTCTATTTTTATGTGGTGGGTTTGGGGGTTCTTCTGTTTTGAGTTTGCTTATTTGTGTTTGCTTATTTGCTTAGTTGTGTTATTTTAAAGCAGTCTGAGTCTCACAGTGGGTGTACAGTATGACTGGTCAAGGCAATAGAAATGAGGATGTAAGGACAATTTCATTGTGTGGGACTGATTTGATCATTCTTCCTTTTTTTTCCCCGTTTCTGGTGTAGGTCCAAGCAATTCCAACCACCTATGAAAAAAAGCACACCACTGTGCTAAGGAATGAAGCACAGAAGCAAGGTGAGGCATTGGGAACTTAATATGAATATTAATGATTATGATTATGCTAGTTATAATTGTCAAACTTTGTACAATCTGTTCTTCTTGTCTCCGTTCCCATCCACCTGTTCCATACATACTGGCAGAAGTATCAAAAGAGCAATTCAAGACAGAGGGCTGAGAGAACAGTATCATAGCTTGTAACATGAAAAATAAACTTCACCAGCCTGTGGCTGTGTTTTATAACCCCAGCTAAGATGATACATTTCTCTCTTGTAACAATATCCAAGGGGTTGCAGAATTTTGTTTGTAGCAGCAACAGAGTGTCTTCCAGGAAGCTCCTGGATCCTGATACTCAGGGGATTTTGCTGGTTCCGATAGCTTTTCTGTCAGTCTCCATGCTCCGCTTTTCCCTCAGCTCACACAATGCTCCCTGCTCTGCTCTATAATTCTTTAGCTCACATAAGAGCAAGTATCAATTTCCTGATCAAATGTGAGTTATGTTGACTTGTGCTTGTGTACTCCTGTCAGAGCAGGTGGTTTGGTTTTGTCCTGTGCCCCCTGAGCCATCCAGAGGTCTCAGGTGACATTTTTTTAGAACCCAAAAGTTTGAGATACCCAAGAAAGACACTGGAATGTGGATATTTCTGGCAGAAGAGGGTCTCCTCAAGGATACCAGGGAATACAAAAACAAAACGTAGGATGCAAAATGGGTTTCAAAAACACAGGACTAAGGCAGCAGTGACGGTTTCTTTGCACGGTACCCCAGCATTGGCACTACTTTTCTGGAATATATGGATGCAGAGAAGGATGCTGAAGAGTGTAACCCGAGCTGGTGTGGGTAAGAGCCACCTGAGCGCCACCCTCTCCAGAACTTAGATACCAGCTGAGGTGGTGTTGCAATATTTATTTGCGTTTCACCCCTCTGTTACCAGACAATGACATTCTGACCTGGCAGACTGTGGAACATGAAGAAGCAGCATTACCTCTGCCTTTATTTTAAGTAATTGTTATTACATTCTATGACACATGCCTGGTAACTTCTATGTGTACTGCTGGATGCTACTGTCTCAAACAGATGTAAGAGTCTTTTATAGCTTCCTTCCACCCTTGTTCCAGTCATTTCAAACACTGATTATGCTGTGGTTACAGCAGCCTGGCCACCCAGTTCCTCTCCTGTGCTACCTCCCTGGGCCACCAGCTGCAGCAGTCCCTGTGCCAGGCTCAGCAAACATTCTGACAGACCTGTCAGTACCAGAGAGAGCATTCAGCAGCTGTATGGCACTGCACAGAGTGCCATAGGTATGTACTGTGTGCCAAGTGCCTCCTGACCAAGTGACACACATAATGCAAAGATTTTTTCTTGCTACAAAATCTAGCAAGGAATCCTTCACATAAAACTGTAGTGCAGCTCTGAGCAGATTTGCTTTATGAAACGGATATGATGTACAGCAGAGAGAGTGAGATTTTGACACTATTAACTCACTGTGGCAGTCTTGCAAACCTGTATTTATTTTCAGATTTCTGAGCATGTCTGCAGGGGATACAAAATGGAATTTTAGATATGGAATGTTTTCCAGCTTGGCAGCTACATTACAAAGTAAAGCTGCTTTGTCACTCATGCCTGGACATCATGGATGCTTTGTGTGACATAGCAAGAGAGACTGTTCTTGCCATGCATATTTTGCTGCGGCTTGTGACTCCTTGGAAACAGGCACTTTCTTTGTTTCGACATCATATGGATCAGGAGATATGTCTTTCATATTAACACTGCCAAAATATGGGTGCAGCCAGTCTTATCCTAGCTCGTACCCAGTAACCAACCCTCTACCAGTTTCTGCAATCAGAATTTGTATTCTCTCGATCTCTGCACTCTTGCAACTGTGGCAATATCTTTAGAGGTGAATGCCATTTCTACTGTGCCTGTTAGAAGCTCTATCCTGTAACACACAGGCTGATACACAACAGAACAGAACATCCAGCATGCCCTGGCAGCTCACTGCCTTCCTACTGCCAACACTGAAGATGCGAAAAGCGAGCTATTTACTTTTCTGCAGTCTGAAGAAAATACCTGGTTGTGCTATACACCAAAACATGAAGTTACATAACTGGGACATGATGCAGGCACTAGCTGAGCCATGTGATCAGTGAGCCGGGGTGTTGGCAGCCTTCTGTAATTCCTGCTGTGTGTTTTCTCCTTTCCTATGCTGAGTTCATGGTTTGGGTGGTTGAGCAATCAAATCGAGGCACCTACTGAACACAGTTCAGGCATGGCAGGAAAAGGTTAATTGAAAGGTATCTGCTGTTTTCTTCTGTTCAAATGCTAGCACTTTGCTTAATGACAACCACTTGGAAAAACATTTGTTTTAGAAAAAAAGAAGGCTGCCAAAAAAACCAACACTGATCTGTGTTTATGTTTTGGAAGAAACTGGATGCCACTCTTGAAGGTAAGTGGTGAATTGCTTTACTGGACACAGCAGCTAATAATGAACAGCAACATTAGTGCAGGCTGGAGTCAAAAAGTGCTGGTATTTGCTTGTTCTCTGTGTGGCTGAGGCTCCTCTGACAGCAGGAGGATGTAACCAAATACTGTGATTGGCAGCGCTACACAGGGAAACAGGCAATGCTTGCTTGGGCTAATCTTGTCTTCACCCTGTCTCCCCATTTCTCTACTACCAGAAACACTTGAGCCGTTTGTCCTAAAAGTTATAAAGGAAGTTCACACACTTATTTATCAATATTTATATAAGAATGATGGCAAGAAGGGTCAACCTGTTATAAAGAATCAGTGCAGGTTCAGCCACAAGATGGAGCCAGTACAGTACCAGGCACACGTTCCCAGTGGGACAAAGTGTTAGGATGTTTTGTCTCTAAATCCTTCAGCAGTTTTAATAGGATTGTTCACGTCTCAGTTACTGAGGTAGCATTGGAGAAAATAAAAATCCATTGGAGAAAACAAAAATCAGAAATATCTAGTGTTTAGGGTACAGAAATAATATATAGCTTGTTCCAACCTACAAATGAAATGTACTGGTAATCTGATCACAAAACATAAAAATCAGTGATGCTTTTTCTTGAGTCTAAATAAAACTTGTCTTTAGACTCAGTTGCATTCTCCAGGGGTTTATGAAATTAAATGACCTAAGGGAAAAAAAGAAGGAAAGATTAAGAGGAGGGAAAAATTACAGGGTGGCAAATAAGGCCTTTGAGTTAATCTTATGGAACCAGATATATCAATACAAGTAATAAATCAGCAGAGGCAGCTCTAGCAGTTGCCACAATGAATTTAAAAACCCCAGTGTGAAGAGCAGGAAGACAGGGGCTGCTTTATATGTTCACCTTCCAGCAATCTTTGTAGACACTTTTTAGATAAGTTACTAAAAAGAATACATGTCAAGTTACAGTGTGCAGCCCTGTGCTCTGATAGTCACAGAACATCTATGTTTTTCTTGTTAATACTGTTCTTCTCTTCAGTCTCCTTGTCACTCAGTTTCAAAGTTACACTAGACTCATATTAATTACAATAAAAGCTTTTATTTTCGTCCCTCTCAGAAAATTTCCATGGCCAACATTACTCTTTACTTTGTATATTTATCCCACCATTGCAAGAAGAATCAGCACTTTAGTATCTGTCTTCATATAATTCCAGAGAATAATTTGATGCCCTGTTGCATTTTACCCTGTAAACAATAGGCTGGCTACCACAGGAAGTCAATCCTAATCAAAATCTTTTTGTTTGAATTTTTCCTAGAGTATTACTTTGCTGTGGAAATCTGTAATTCACCTCTGAAACTAAATGAAATTCACTTTCTGTGAAAAATACAGATGACCTGCTGGTCATTCTTGATAACAGATCACTCCTGAATGTGGCCAAGTTTTTAATTTGTATGGTATGTCTAGCCTGATTTGTGACAAAACACTAACAAGATAAAAATGTTGGTACCATCAATTAGCTAACTTTGGGTTTGCTGGCCCCTTATAATAAGACATTTCTGGTTTTGAAGTAGGAACAGCAATTCTGAAATGCCTTTGGGGATCCCAATGAAGAGTCAGTTGAACTGGCAATTAATTGCACAAATAGAGATGATCATCTGACTGAGCAGGAAAAGGACAGTCCCATGCTTAAATCCACTGTTGGAATCCAAAACTCAAGAAATAATTTGACACCTTGGTGTCGCGGTGCCTCCGGAGAGGGTCTCTGCCTGCCCGGGCTAGCCCTGGCACCGGTGAAGCGAGGCAGGTACGGTTCTGACTACGGGAAGCCAGAGCCGATCCTGTGGGTTCTGCAAACCGTTAACCCGCTTTTCCTCGTGGTGCAGTGTGTGTGTGGTGACGCTAGCAAGGAAGAAAGGGGACTCTGGCTGTGGGGCAAACGTCTTACTCTCCAACTGCAGCCGGATCCAGAGCCAGAGTGAGGCTCTCCACCCGCCGCTCACCTTTTTCAGCTGGGGAGGGGAAAGGGGAATGGATAAGGGAAAAGCCAATGGGAAGACACCTGGGAGCGGCTCAGGGAATGAGGGACATCCCTAAGAGCCTATTCCCATGGGGAGGAGGGGGATTTCTCTGGCTGCAGCCTATCACTCGACGCCCTTCCCAGAGCTTTCCAGAAGCTGGGTCGGGCTCCCGAGTGACAGGCAGCTCCCCAGAGGAGGGGGGTGGGCAGGGAAAAGGTGCATTTGGTCTCTATGGAAACCGGGGAGGGATACATCGAGTGACAGGGGAGAGAACAGAGAATATGAACCAAAAGGGTGAACAAACCACTTGAATTCAACACACAAAATCTACATCGCTACACCTTGGAAAAGGATCTGAGAAGAGATATAGAAACAACTTAGAAATTGAAAAGTGTGCTTTATCAAATGCTATTACTTAAAAGGATGCTTTCAGGTCTATAGTGAATCCTACTGTCTCCTCCATCTTACGGAGACAGAGGAAACAGCAGCTGAAAGGTAAAATTAAACACATTGAAGGGAGAAATAAGGTATATATAACTATCAATGAGAGTAATTAATGACTGGAACAAGGAATTAACAATTTGTAGAGACGGGATGTTCTAAGGCATGTTTCCCTAAGGGATGTTCTGGTTTAAATGACAACTAATATCACCAATCACGTGGCTTCTGTCCCACAGTGAGTTGTACCACATGATTACAATAATCCTCTGGCTCTATTTATCTGTGAAACGACAGAATATGCTTGTGCTGGATGCCCTAATCTGGGCAGGATAGAAAATGAAGGTGGAAATAATAAGTCTGGGTTTTAAGATGAGAAACACATCTCTTAGAAGAAAGGGGAAAAAAAGGAAAGTGAACAATCCCAACACAGAAAAAGCTCGCATCCCTGCCTCTAGCCAACTGTTTTGCATATATAGGCGAGCATATGCAGAATGTGTTTTTACAAAACACATATCAACAGAAATTTAATCTCTGGTTTTCTATGGCTCACAAAACACAGGTTTAACTTCCCAGATAAGCAACAGCTGGCCAACAGTCAGCCAAGAAGTTGATAGCTGCATGAAATAGATGACAATCCCACATTAGGGTGGAGTTTTTAACATCTATGTATACATTGAAAAGCTTACATAGTTCTCTTTATTCTACTACCTTTTCCTTCGCCCTCAGAAAAACACATCTCCTGGTTTCCCTTCTGATAAATACAGACAATCCCTGCTAGCATCTGATTTTGTGATTTAAATGCTATGGTACTCATCAAGTACAATTAGTTTCTATGTGTTGTTACGCTGGTTTACTGTGTTGCCACTCCTGTTTGCATGTTAAATATTCCACTGTACTGTGTAATTTACTTACCAGGAGTGAGCAGCTGGAAAACTGATGATGCCGTTTCCAGTCTCCTAGTAAAGTGCAGCCTGCTCCTTGTCTACAATCTCAAAGTTTCATGCTGGAGGCACAGCCTCCAGCTCTCTCTGCATTCAGAATCACACAGCCACTATCAGGGAGGGGTTAGAACAGTTCTGGCATTTCAGTCTCCAGAGGTGATCTAGACATCACCCCTTGCAAAGGAGCTTGCGATAGTGAAAAGAACTACTACTTCTTTGTCAAAGATAGGAAGTTACAGAACTAACAGACAGGATCTGTGAATCCTGTAGATCCAGAGGTTGTGATTGGTTGTGCCAGACATAAACACAAATGGAACAGTTACAAATTCTCCCATTAGAAAAACCGTGTTGTTTTAGAGATACACACAGGTGTTTACATGCTACAATTGTCTGTTCTGCTCTTGAATCTCTTGACAGACTTTCACAAAGCCAACAACCAAAGCCATAAGGAGAAGGAGACACAATCAGGTTTCCCCACTTACACAGCCTGGACACAGTCCCTGCAGTTGCATCTGCTTTTGAGGACAGACAAAACTTCATCTCTCCATAGCTTGGTTAGTACAAAAAACAAATTTCAACAATAAATACAGCTGTCACTTGTTCTTATGATCACCATTTTCATTACTGTGCTTATAGGATGATGATTCTTTTGTGGGCCTTATGTATTTGTTTAAAGACCAAAAGAAGTATAAAACAAAACTCAACTCTTACTGTTATCATGTAGAGAAAGATCTAGATTTTCTACTGAAAATTGATATTAAATTATTAAAAAAACAAGTTCAAGGGAAAAGAAATTTAACCTAGCTACTAAAGTGTGCTGATGCTTGAAGGGCGTGTGTGCTGGCTAATTCCCTGGAGAACCTCTCTGCTCTAGGTAGGACACTTGTATATCTGTCAGTCTGAATATTAGAAAAGTTTAATTAACATCTGTTTTTGCTATTTCAAAAGTCACACAAGAGATAAAGTAGACCTTCCACAGTGATGGTGGGCATAAACAGAGCAATTCAGATTTTGCAGATGACAGATTTCCCTCCAGTGGTGTGTATTTCAGCCCTCTGATAGAGAGGACATATATCCTCCTAAATTAGGGATCCAGAGCTCTGGGTGATTCTGACTTTTTTCCACCTCACATCCATTTATATGTATATGAGCAGATGGCTACATCACATAAAAATCATGATACAGATTTGTTTGATTCATAGCCCCGAAACAAATTCCTCTGCCTATTCTCCCCTTGAGGAAAGCTTGAGACATCAAAGTGTTGCAGGACAGCTGATCACACTGCTTGATATTCCCTGATCCACTGAAGATGCAGCTTCACTGCATCTTTTTGGGGTTAGCAGGTTTTATGTTGGCACAAGTGGTACAATTTAATAGTTCTATTGATTTCAGAAAGCATCCCAAATGAAAGGATACTAATTTATTTGTTCATCTGAAATACCTCCCTACACAGGCAGTTCCAGACAAACAACTAAAATACACTGTGATAAATACCAGTATAACTTATGACCGAGCAACAAGCTGGTTTACAATTAATGCATAATGTTGTATTTTATATTATATTATATAATCAGAAGTTTGATATTCATTTTGGCAGTTATTTCTCCATTACACTCTTTAGACCAGTTGCTGCCATGTCCCAAGAAAAAAAGATGCATTTATCTTTTTCTTGAAGAAGTTTGGAGAGCACAATGTTACAAACCTGAGTAAACTGAGAACATAAGATCAGATTTTTTGTTTTTCATTACTAAGCTTGCATTTATAGCAAGCATATAGGAAAGTAGTTAAATTAGCTTTTTGAAAAATTAGGTTTTGCTTCTTTCAGTGGTTTTCTTTCAGCTAACACAGAGAACCTAGAGTTTGAAATTCTAAGACCAATTGATTTTTTAAACTTGGTTGAAGTCTCCAAACTTTTGAGACTTAACATATACTGAAGAAGCAAAGAACTAATGATCCAGACATTGAGATGCAAGCATTTTTCTTCCATGCTTTTTACATTATTTCACTGTCTCAGCCACTGACTACATGCAATGCCCTCAAATACATCTCTCTGTATCGGAGGTTCATTCATACAAGCAACCTTAACCTGCTACCACTGACTACATCCTTGATGTGTCTTTATCTTATTAAAAAAAAAAAAAAAAAGAGAGAGAAAACGATGCAAGGATGGTATCTAACAGTGCAGCTTGTGTATTTGTTACTAGGGAAACAAACAGCAAAGAAAAAGAAAGCCTCAGTGTCCTTGTCATTTGTATCTTTCAGTAGAGAAGCAGAGCTTGTGTTAAAACAATGGAAACACTGTTCAGCTTTCAGGATCCTTTGCTGTCCTTGCTGAATGACAGACACTTCTTTCACCCCCTTGTCCATCTTGTCATCTCTGAAAAGGAGTAATTTCTACATTCCACACTGGATTGCTGGTTGGTTTTTTACTCATCATGTAAGCTTTAATCCCTGATTCTGTGTAACCTGGTCAGTTCCTAACACCTAAGCCAAGATCACAGCAGGTCTCTTGAGGTAAACAGAAGAGAGAAACCCTGTGTTGTGTTCATACCCATAGAAAAGCAGACAGAGCAGCACTAATAGTGCCAGGTTTGTGCCACTTTGAGTTTGTATGGAATCAGAACATCATCAGGACTTCAGAGAGCATGAGGAGTACAGCAGCCTTTGCTGCATTCCAGCATGGGGAGCCGTGCTGCCCTGAAGGCCACTGCAAGTGTGACATCACTGCCATGGAGGGCCAGGGGCTGTGCCATGTGTGGGAGCTTTGCTACCAGTTCTAGTGAAGCAGGGAGATGCCAGGCCATGTAAGTCATGCCTGACACCTCTGGTTTCAGTCAGTCGAGAGGTGTCAGTCCAGCTAACCTGTGACTGACATCTCCCTGCGTGGGTTGGGAGGACAATTCAGAGATCAGCATTGTTTGTACCATGACTTTCTGCTCATTGCTAAATATGCACTCAGATTTCATGTCATTTCTCTATCAAACTATGCTACACCCCTGCTTCTTTTTCTATTCCAATTATTATCTTGTTCATCTTTAGCATTTGCCTCATCTAACTCATCTTGTGGGAACTGGATTAGGAAGATGGATTTGGTGTACTCTGAAGTGTAGCTAAGAAAATCCAAAGGATTACCACCTTTCTCCTGTTCTTACAAGACTACAGCTACCAGCACCAGAGCTGGAGAGATGATGGGAAATTTGCAATAAAAGCCCTACGTGAAATACTCTCGCAGATTTTTGTGTCCTACTGTTTCAACAAAGCATATTTCTCCTTTAATGTGCAAGCGTGGCTTTTTTGTACTGTTCAAGACCAGCTGTTATTTGCCATTAAGGAGGAAAGATATGACAAAATCCTCACATAATCATGGGAATTATATTAAAAAATGGATAGACAGAATAAAATCAACTAGCACATGGTTTAGTGATCATAGCCACTGGCTGAACTGTAATGGATTCCCTCTCTCTAGTATTCCGCAAAGTAATAAAGCCCCTTGGGTAAAGAAAACAAACCACTTGGTTAAGATTAGAAAAAAAGAAAACTATGTCAGGAGTGACAAGAAAACGAAGCTACAAATATGTTATTGATGGTGTGTGTTTGTAGCATGACAGCAGAGCCCTGCGGGTACAGTGTAAATGACAACTTCGTCACAGGCTCCAGCAGTTTGTGTCCCTACATGCTTTGTCCATGGAAATAAGAAGGGTACAGCCAAAATAAACCAGGGGGTGGCTCTTATTGACTTTTTAAAGAAAAACATGATCGTTGCCAACAGATCTCAAATACTTGGGAAACTACTTGTATGTGAGTTGTGTTTTGGTTCCCTAACGTGGAAAAATGTTCTTTTACACCATAAAACCTGTGTATTTTTTTCTCTATAAGCAATGAGCTTTTCTAAAACTCCTTCTCTGGAATCAAGTGTTCCAACCGATCCTCCTCGTCTTTCAGCCCGTAACTGGCCTTTTTTTCCTTAATGTTTTTTCTACAGCACTTAAGTTTTGCCAGACCAATGCCACCTCCCAGGGTTTTACTAATTCCTGCAGAAACGTGGAGGATAAATGCTTTCTGATGTGAAAACTCACTCTGAGCAATCCGACGAAGCCGATTGCAGCGCTTTCACGTGGAAACCGCACCCGGCGATGAAACCGTAAACCGAGCCAGTTGCTTCGGCAGGGGCTTTATGAGCTCGCGTTCGTTCCATTCCCGCTCCCGTCCCGCCGCTTCTCCCCTCAGGGCCGGGCCCGCCTCAGCCCTCAGGGAGCGCGCGCCGCC
>WBMY01000883.1:101022-170659 GCA_013397315.1 Donacobius atricapilla
TTGTGCAGCTGCTCAAAGCCTCTTTAAGCGAATTTCACGTCGCTCCTTCCTCAAAGCCCCGCGGGAACGAGAGAGAGGCCGGTTCCTGACACAGCTCCTCCCGTACCACGCGCAGCAGCAGCCGCTGTTTGGGGCGCTCGGCGGTTCGGGGCGGCCGTGCTGGGGCAGTCCCGCCAGGAGCGCGGAGATCGCCGTGCCCGGCTCCTGAGGCCGGGACAGCCCCTGGGCGCTGCTCGGGTAGGTGCGAGCACGAGTGGAGCTTCAGGAGATACGCCTGGCTTTGCGCAGGACCAAAACACGGACTGAGCCGCGGCCAAAGAAGGAGAGAGAAGTAGTTGGTTCGGGTTTTTGCTCTGTTCTGTACGGAATAATGAGCAGCAGCCCGAGGAACTGCTCGTAACTATGAGAGGGGAAGTGAGACTGGGTTTGTTCACTATTGTTAGAGCAAGCTAGGAAATGGTTTGTTTTGAATGGTGCTGCTAGCAGCACAACAAATCCGTGGTTCCTATGGTGTGTATCAAACCAGAGTCGTCTTTTTGGAGAGCAGTATCAAATACGGTTTTGTTAAATAGGCCTTGGAGTTTTACTTTCTGTAGTAGAAGTACATTGAGTCTTGAAGAGTGCAGATTGCCCTTAGAAGTGTGAATTAAAAACACTTCTAGGAATATCTCGAAGAAAAATATTTTCTTTTTGCGTTCTGGATCACAGAATTGCTAAGGTTGAAAAGATCTCTAACATCATAGAGTTTCACTATTAAGACAGGACTGCCAAGGCCACCACTAACCCACATCCCTATGTGCCGCATTTACACCTACAGAACTTCTGCAAGGATTGAACTCGTGTTTC
Source organism: Donacobius atricapilla (assembly GCA_013397315.1). Taxonomy (NCBI): domain Eukaryota; kingdom Metazoa; phylum Chordata; class Aves; order Passeriformes; family Mimidae; genus Donacobius; species Donacobius atricapilla. The sequence continues at coordinate 101,869 of WBMY01000883.1, forward strand.
AATTACTGAGGCAAGGGTTTAATTTAAGACAAAGTCAAAATATCTTAACATGTCGTGCCTTTCATTCTGAAACCCTGTTTTGTTCTGGTTTTGTCTATTTCTGTTAACCTAAGTAAGTTCCATTGAGTTCAAATAATAACCATTGAGTTCAAACAGGGAATTTAACAGAAACCTGATGTTCTTAGGTCACTTTTCTCATATACTGTACTTCTAATAAATGTGGCTTCATATCTAGCTGTTCTACAAGAACAAACTGTTTTCTGCAAATAAAGTAATTATTCTTCCCTGTGCAGTTGTAATTAAATTATCCTGGGACACTAGGTATATAATATTTGTTTAAAGTACTCGTAACATTTAAATTCTGCTCTTCATACCAAATTAGTTAGTATTTCCAACATATAAATATCCCTTATCAAGTGTTTTCCCAATCATTCTCATGTGTAGATCCATGCTTTAGATGACAACTTGTTCCCATTGTTGCTTTATTTTTTTGGATTGCCTGTTGTGTGTTACGTGTCTTGTTTGTGGCTTATCTCTTCCTTTGCAATCTTTGTGTAAAAAATTTTCTTTAGCAAGTCCTTCAGTAGTTTGAATTTCCTCCTGCTTAGGATTAAAAAAAAAATCTAAACTGAAATCCCTTTAAGTTTTGCTGTGGTTGTCTTCTGTGCTAGGCCAGATTGCTTTCTCAAGGCTTCTTTTGAAGCACAGTGACTACTTCCTATAAACGGACTATAATTTATGTGGCTTTCAGTATCTGCTCTAGCTGCATTACCTGTATCCTACTGCTAGAAGAGAGGCTAGTGCTGCCCTGCACACAGCTTACCACTGTGATAAGTCAATTGCGTGCTCTTAGCTGGATCAGCATACTGTAAATTCCTTATACTGCCTCTCATTTCTGTTTGTGCTATTGACCTACTCAGGCAGTCACCTGACAGCCGATGACATAAGTTGACTGTGCAGTGTTTGAAGTGCCTGTTAGCACGGTGCATACATAGCCTGGGAAGTGCTGGCCTCGGACAGACCAGGAGATGTTATCGGTGTTTAGCATCTGTTTTGTTTTCAGGCAAACTAAAAAGGTTTGCTTTCCAGCACAGCAGGAGGCTCTGACATGCTCTGACATGTAATGTCTCTGAAATGCACTCTGAGGATTAAGGATGCAGTTGGGTGTAATCTATGCAGAATTTAGCTTCAGTATCAGATTGTGGATTTGGTGGCTTCCATTAAGGCTATTCTGGTACAGTGAGGAAGCACCTAATTAACTTTGATCAGGACACCAGTTAAGGTCTTTGCCTAAAGGTATAATTCTACAGAACTTGAAAGAGTAGACAGGGCTCCCTGAATAGGATGGCAGTGTTTTGGTATTTGACTTAAAGCCAGATGTGATCCTGTGAGATTTCTGCTGAAAACTGAAGTGCAAATACATAAAATGTATTTACCGTTGGACAGAACAAGTGTTTTCCAAGATAGCTTTCCTTGCTGCTTGCTATATTGGAACTGACCACTAGAACTTCAAAGACAATTAACTTGCTTTCTTTCCCTACCTTTTAATGTGATTTTCTGCATGGATATCTTAAAGAGTACAGCTGGTATAATGTAGAAAGTGCTTGTGTTTTGTGGAGAACTGTTTGAATCTTGTCCCTCATTAGAGGTATGATGGAGTAGAAGCCATTAGTGGAAGAGAACTGCTTTTCGCTGTGTTGAATGGCATTTGAACTGCACGGCTCCTTCGAAAAAGGGGCCTGTAGTGCAGCCAGACATTTGCTCCAAATAACGCTTTGCTTTATGGCTGGACTTGTTGAATAACAAGTTAACTCTGGTCTTGTTGTAAGATGCTAATTGTTCTGCTCTTTTCACCTACAGGTTGTGACTGTTTCTCTTCTGTCATTTGTGTGGAAAGTGCCACACACACTCCAGAACAACAACGGCTTTTGCTTGCATATTCCAGTGTTTCTTTTGTCAGCGAGTTCAGCAAAGTTGTAATTCTTCAAGTGCCAGCCCTGAGCTGAGTGAGGAGCCACCAGCAGAGATGGTAAAAATGACAAAATCAAAAACGTTCCAGGCTTACCTGCCAAACTGTCATCGAACCTACAGCTGTATCCACTGCAGAGCCCATCTCGCCAATCATGATGAATTGATCTCCAAGGCAAGTGGTTTCTTTAGAGACCTCATGAATTATTTCTTAACCAAAATGGTTGCCACTGTGACACTGCTGCCAGTAGATAAGGGATGCAAATTGATGGATACTTCAAAGTATCTTCCCTGGGCTCACTCTTAGGTCATACATGTGGTGTACTAAGAACTGGATATATTCTGGAAACTTCTGAATGTGACATAAAGGTTGATCTAACACATTTCCCATGTTAACAACTTGTGTCTGCTGTCAGGTGGGTACTATTTGTGAGCTGTTGTATATGAGAAGTCTGCTAAGGAAAACTGTCAAAAGAAAGCATGGATCTCTGGGTAGGGAAATTATTCTGGTTATGATTATTCTGGAGAGAGATTTCTTTTTGACTCTGTTGGACTGAAGGTCACAAATCTGTTTCCAGAGCGTCTCACTTGTGTTACCGAATCTGTAAGCACACTTTTGCGGTCTACCAGCTCCGAAGGAACATGATTAGCCAGAGATATTCAGAATAGTTGGACTGTCTGAGCTTAGGGAATAGGTGGAACCTTGAAACAGGCTAGGCCTTCCTTTCTTCCCTTGGTTGCTAAAAGAAACCAAGACTTGTGATGTATGAAATATGTAGGAAAGCTTGAAGTTTGGGATAAATACTTGACAGACTGGTTCATTCTTTGCTGCAAACAAACTCCTGATTAAATTACTCTTTATGCTGTAATGGAGAAAACACTTCAGTTGTTTTTCAAAATTTTAATACAAAATGTTCTCTATATAACTGTTTTGTCAAATAAAGTTAGTTATAAAGGGTTTGACACTAAAAGTTCTTTCTGTTGCTCCTGCCTGTTTGTGTGTTCAGCAGCACTCAGGTGATGCTGCTCTTTAGTGCTGAAGAGATGGAAGGGCTTGAAAATGCTACTTCTGAATTTAGGTTTTCTTGGGGTGCGGAGAAAGTATACCTGCTTGTGAATCCAAGGGCTATCAGGCAATAATGGGTCTTCCCCATACAATTTTTTCTTTTTAGTTGAATTTAATTTTTTTCCATGTTGATTTCAGAATTTCAGTATGAGGCCTTTTTTGGCACTAGTTTCATTATTCACTTTGTGTTCTGGGCCAAAAAATACTGGGAGGGATTAATTTTTCCTGAATTTCAGGTCATAGATATCTACAGGAAGAAAGAAATTTTTTTTGCTGTGTCTCTTAGGTTGCATTAATTCATTGAGTAAATGCAATCGAAGTACATACTTCATAGGAAGCTGTTCTTTTTGTGGACTTAGGTTTTTGCATGCCAGCTTAACTGCCACAGTTGCTTCATGAGCCAGTTTTCTCCAAGGGCTTGGGAGCTTTGGTCACCAGAATACCTTGAATATGTTAAGCAAATCATGTGTTCATTTTACAGCTTCATAAATAATTTCAAATGTTAAGAATCAAATTTTCAATTCAAAGAAAACATAGAGGATTCTTCAAAAAACCTGTAGTAAATACAAATAATTACTTCCAAGTTGTTTCTAATGGTGTTGGAAAGGGTGTTAGAGGTGGAATCTGCTTGATTTCTGGCTTCCTTAATTTTTGATGAAGGCACTTTACAAAAGTATTTGTGCTTGCAGATTGACCATATGCTTATTTGACAGCTGATTCATGTTTTGCCTATTTAAGATTTCTTAACCATATTTTATTGTCTAAATCTGTATGGTAAAAGAGAAATGCATTTAAATGTGTGGTATATTTTTTGTATGTTCTTAAAATAAAAAACATTTGTCATCTATTGTACTTGTATTTGGGACATAGCTTTGGAAAACCCATCTTCTTTAGGCTGAAGCTTTACATAATCCAACACTGGAGAAGTTCCTCTGATGGAAACAACTCCAAAGCAATAGATAGGCTTGGATCATTAAAAAGAAGTACAGCTGGCCCTTGGGAAGGTGGGGGAGTTGAGGCACATTATATGCAATGAACTTAGGTTAGAGATGGATTTTTGACATATGTAGAATACTAGTTACTGTAACTACTCAGATGCAGGAAAAAAGCCCCAAACAAACACAGACCAACCTGAAGTTTTGCAAGTCGATTGTATAACATCTGAAGTTAAAGAACGGTGTGGTTCCTGGGCCAGTTTGGATTTACTGATGGAGTAGAGACTTAGACTGTTCAACCTGACTCCCCCCCCACTGCCTTACCTTGAAGGCCTAGTTCAAAGCTAAATCTGTGTTACATTCTCTAAATACAGTTTTTGGTTATAGAGTCTCACTTTCTTCCAAATGCTTCCTGTACCATCTCATGCTAGAACCCTCTGCAGCAGATAAAGGCAAACAGTTATTTACTTAATGCCTGACTGTAGCTGCTTCCTTTGAGGGTTGTCCCTCACTCCAACTTTTCTGGGTACGTGGTGGTTGTTTCTTCCTCATGGGTGGTCAGGGAAAATGAACCAAAATGCATGGTGGACTTGTAATTTAAAGCAGATCCAACTAGCTTTCTAATGTGTTTTGTGGTATTAGGATTTATTATACCTGATGCTGTAGTGGTTTTTGACATGAAGATGAAAAGATAAGCTGTGCTGTGAACTGAGTGGTGTTTCTCTTAAATGTTGCTCTGTCATGGAAAAGCAAAAAGTGCTGCATATTTCTGTTAATCATCGCTTTGATTCTGATCCTCACAATACCTGACTTCAATACAGATTTGCAATTCTTCTGCTTTTGAGAACTGTTGATGTCAATTGTGTGACAAGGATGGCAGCATACATGAATCACCTTTTCATTTTATTTCTGTTTGAGCAGCAGGATCTCTTTCTTGTCCTGGAATGAATCACAAAGCTCTCTTTTTCTTGTGCTCTTGCTGGTGATAAAATGGCAACCAAGAGTCTTGGCAATGGCTTAGAAATAAGAACACGGATTAATGAGACAGGACAAAAATGTGTTACCTGCTCAAGTGAATTCAGTTGTGGCTTTAGTTTTCTCTGCAGCTGTGAAAGGACTCAGTGTGTTGCCCAGTGTTGAAATCAACATGATGTTAGTGGTTGAACATACATTTCTAGTGGTTTTCACTCTGTAATAACCTTGTGTTTTCGGTGGAGCTTGGGGAAGGCATGGGAAGAGGATTGGTTGAGATTAGGAGCCAAACTGGGTGGTCATTGGCAGTAGACATAATGACAAATATTAGTCTGTACAGCTGTACAATATGTATGAATAGTTGCCATAATAGTTTATAACTCTCAGCTTGTCTTGAGGTAACCATTGATTTGAAGGATATAGAGCACTAATAAACTGTAGGTGACTTTTAATTGAAGTAAGTTTGAGGTGGTGTCAGATGTATTTTAGACATGACTGATTTGTGTTGCTAACAGGTCTGCGAGTGCTGGATTCCTCTCTTTGGTGAAGACTTCAGAGTCTGTCAGAATGTTAAAATATTTTTTTAAATGCTATGAGAAAGAATAAACCAATCATCAGTACACTGGGATATGTTCACAAGATGGGGAAGAACCTATGGCTCTTTAAAATTCTTTAAAGTTGCAAATATTTTTAGAATCACATCCTACCATGACTGTAGGCACAGAAGAGAAGTAAACTATGAGCAAACCACCTTGGGTCTCAATGAAGAGTAAGGCAAGGAGCTGATGACATAGGAAGCACCTAGTGGATTTAAAATTGATACCATAGGAGGTACTTCGTGGATTTAAGATGTTGAAACAGCACATAGAAAGTGACCAAACAGTATATGTTAATAATAATAATAATTTAAAAATTGAAACATAATTTAGTTTTGAGAGATCTTCTATGACTTCTTGAAGTACAGGGGAGGGTGCCGTTTGTGTGGCCTAAATAAAATATTATATATTATTTGCTCTTGGAGCAACTATTGAATAAGTTTTGTGGAAGGCCTTGCTTGAAAGAGCTTTCTTTTGATTTGGTGTGTAATAGTAGGAAATGTGCAGTGATTATTAAGAGCAGTTAATTTTATAGGAGATGACTATTCCTTGAAGAGCATAAGTTCCAAAGCACTTGAAAGTGGCTTGTACCTACTAAGTTCCAATGATTGTTTAGAAATTCAGGTATGAGCCAACAAATTACAAAAAAAAAAAAAAAAATACGAATACTTAATAGAATCTTGGAACCTATTGGATGCACTGCAAAGGAGAATGTTTTGTTACTCAAGGTTGACCTGCTTGAAAGACTGTTGAAGCATCTTACAGTGTGCCTCAATTCTGCGAACAGAGAGAATTTGGATTACTCTGTATAGATGTCTGTATAAATACTGTCACTTTCTTCTGTCTCATTGATTGCCAAGCATATCTGACCAGAGGAGAAAAAAGTCATGTGAACTCAGACAAGACTAGACTAGATGTCAATATTTTCAAGAATGAGTTCTGCATAAAGGTATATACATATGTATATGTAACTGTCATTGACTGCACTGGGAAATCTTTGCACTTTTTGGGTGAAAGAATGATCGTAGTGCTTAAATTTAGTTCTCCAAGGCATTCAGTATGATTGCTCTTCTATTATTGATGAGGAGGAAGAGTCTTAAGCCTAAATAGATGCTAAAACATTTCTAGCCTTCCTTAGCAATCTGTGGTTTTGTCCTCCACTATTTAACTGATGAGATCAAGAGGAAATTTTTTTAAGGGTTTATTATATTTAGGTAAATATGCTGTGTTTAGCGTGGTTCATTTGGTAATTCTCCTTTGCTTATGATATAATGAGTATTTAGAAAGATAAATGGGACTGTTTTATATATTCTTGAAGGCTGTTTTCGCTCCCTCACCAATTTCATAAATATTCTGGTGATAATGATTTTTTCCAAGAGGGTTTTAGTATTTTGGGTTCATTTTTTCTTCTGGGGGATGAATCTAGTTTTTGAAAGAGAAGCAATCTTTGGAAAACACCCGGGAATAGATTTGAAGGCTTAAAGGAGTTGGAAAGTGCAAAGGAAGTGTTCTGCTCTGTGTATTTTGACATAATTATTTTTGAAATCCATTCAAGAAGCTGCATAGGTCATGATAACTTGTCCTGCCTGACAGTCTTCACTTCAGGGAAATATCATTTGCCAAGTTTGTGGGCATGCAATTTTTGGGGTAGAATTTTTTAAGGTTATTCTCTACATGTTGAACTTTATAACTTGCTTAATCAAATTCAGTAAATAATTGAATGAAAATGAACTTGAAAAAAAACCTAATATTTATCACGGAGTCTCCTAGAACTTGCCTAGGAAGCAGCTGAGCAGTAGCATCTCTGGTGGTCTGCATTAGCACGGAGTTGGATGTGAGGGAAACACCAACTGGAACAAATGTGGGGGTTTTCCCCTGATAACTTTTCTTGTCTGTACCTTATGTTGAGTCCAATTTTTTGAAATTAAGTTGTAAGTCTGGAAGTGAGAGGATATCCTTACAGTCTCTGATGCATATTGCTGAGGAAGTAATTTCACACATCAGAGCACTTATGTTTCTGGTTTACTTTAAGAATGCTGCCCCGAACAAACACAATTTTCTGTATTTCCCTAATTTGTTCAGGAACTGATTCAGCTTGATGTATCTTAGCTTGTAAAGGGAATTCCAGCAAATAAAAGGAAACTCAAGAAAATTAAATAAATGAAAACCTATGGATTTCTTCCATTTTCCTTCTTTAATATTTTATTGCTGTGTCTCAAGTAGCTTGCAGACACTGGTAATGCCCCTGTGACTTGCTCAGAGTAATGCCTGCCTTGCCCCCAGTACATGCTAAGACGGCAGTTGCCCTGGATATTTGCTGTAGAGCATGGTCTCCAGCCATGCAATCTAATCCCATCTCTGGGGAATAATTGATGACATAAGCTTTCCAGTAGCATCCCTTCCCCCAGCCATGCCTTCAGCTGTGCCTTAGGGCAGTAAACACATGTTCTGCTTGACTGATATTTCCTTTTCTCCTGGGTGAAACAGCTAATCCTGCTGTGTTAGAGGTCAGGGTGGGTTTCACTTACAAGCATAGATCATACCTAATTCTGCATGTGTGTGCAAGTGAAGCACGTATAAAGCTTCTTTACTACACAATGTATTGGTGACAGAGGTCTGTCAGATGACTTGAAAAGATCCTAGTTCCAAACTGTTCTTGCAGGTGACTTGACTTTAGTTTATAAGCACATTTGGACATTATTGCTGATACTGTTAGACATTCTGCATACTTTCAGCGGTGCTGAAACAAGAAAACATGATAGATCTTATACACCCTTCTGTATAATGGGCAGCTGGTCAAAGACAGATTGTCTAAGGACTAAGTTAACTCATAAATCAATACAGTATTATTAATTGAGAACCATAAAAAATCAGCCTTATACCAAGTTTAAAGTTCATCTGCAGATATTAGTGGAACTGATAAATTGCCCAGCTTCTAAGTAAAAATCCTGGTTGCTGTGAGTCATTATTGATGAGAGTTGGTCACACTTGCCACTGTCTTCTAATTCTTCTCTACTGGGTAAGACATATTTAAGACTGTTTGAATAGAATGTTCTGCTTTAGTTCTGATTTCTGTGTAGTGTTCATGAACTTGGGAGTGCTGAACAAATGTTGCAAAGTTAAAGTTGGTGTTTGCATAGGTGAAGTTTATTCTATTGAAGAATGGTTTGTCTGGAGACTAGTTTGAACAGTTTTGCCTGTTAGTCCTTGACACTGACATATAAAGTACTTTCTTGCATTTTCTTTGAGGCGTTGACACACAAGGTGTTCAACCTGTCAGTCCCTTAAAATTCTTATCAGTGTAATTGAATCATACAGTCTGGAGTGTGAGAAACCTAAGCTGGTAAAAACGAATGTTCAGTATTAGTCTTTTTCTGGTTATGCAAAATATTCTGTTTATAGCCAAGTTACAAGCTTAGCAAGCAGCTCAAGCACCAAACTGAGTTATCCTCTTTTCATTTCTAGTAGTAGGATGCATCAGAAAGTAGAAGTCTGATAATAAATCTTTCTCACACCATTAAGAGAATGCATCTGTGACAGATGTGTACCTTTTTGTGGTGTTTGAATACAGTTTTGGGGAAAAAAATTTCAGCTGTTCATGTGAATAAGAATCTGACTGCCAAGTGCTGACAAGAGATTGATAATAAAAATTAAAAGGCATGGGAATTTAAAAAATTGTATATTTGTAGTGCTTTTATTCCAGTCAGTGTGTAAGAGTTCTGCATGGCTGGATTGCAGAGCATTCAATGCTCAGTGAAACTACTGTGGTAGGGCACTGGTTTTAAAGGGAAGTCTGAGTTGCCTGGACCCATGTTCTGTGTTCCAGAATGCAGCTACATAAGTTGCTGCAGGTTCCTGTTGAGTTATTTGAGTGATGTAAACATGGAGGAACTTGTTCTTTGCAGCTGGGCAAGGAAACAAGTGTTCTGTGGCATGTAAATACAATCCTTAGCCTCTAAACATGAGTGTAGGTAAGAAAAGATGGTATCAAATGAATCAGTCATCCTCTGGGAATGAGAAGCAAGGCTGGAATGGAGGAGCTTCTCACAGTGAGATTTTTTGTGAACAGACTTTCTAAAATCACTGTCACAGGAAAAGATTCTGTGTTGTTGCTCCCTCCACTCTACCTTGATAATCCTAAAAATTAGAAGGTAATGGCCATTTCTGAGGGAAAATAAGCCTAGGAGAGTACAGTATATCTAGGGCAACAAAGCAGAGGGTGCAAGAAAAGTCAAGTCATCTTTAAAAATATATTACGAAAAGAAAAACAACTGAAGCAGTGCCTTCCAACCGGTGGTTTGTATTTCATTTGGCTTGAATTTTTTTTCTGCTTATGAAACAATAGAGGGGAATAGCTGCTTTTTGTGCTATTCCTGGTATCCTGTTACTGCCCTCTGCTTAATTTTGAGAAATGCAGGGTCAAAGGAGAACTTTCATTAGGTGATACTAAGTCAAGACTAAACATAAACTTGGCAGAAATAATTGCATAAGACTGTTCAGAAGATCTCCTGACTCTTGCTTTTTTCTGGAGTCTTTTTCTTCCCCGGCCTGCTGGGGAACTTCAGGTATGGCATATAAGTAGTTTAAAAATTATTATGTAGGACCGGACAAAAAAACCTCCCAGCCCACCACATTAATTTGTATGTGATTATATGTGGCATGTGTAATTACATGTACATAGAGCAAACTAGCACATGATTAATAGAGAGGGTTTTTTGATGCTGTTTGAAAAAGGATTTGTGAATTCTAATTCACAACATGGAGTTTTTAAAACAAGGAGAAGTGGCTACAACTTTTTTAATTTCAAGAATTTTTACAGTAGCTTAACCAAATATCACAGTCATCAGGGCTTTGGAAGTTGTTTTTAATAATTTCAGGTACATGAAACAAGGAAATTCTAGTTTTATGTTTACTTTTTACTGAATAAGAGGATTTTTGAAGTGTTTCCTTTACCTATTCTTAAATTTTGAAGTTGCACATCTGTAGTTTTCTCTGAATTAATGTGTTGTTTACCCAGGCTAGTTACTCATTTTTTAATGGACAGTTTTTAAGAGTATATACCTGAATACTTTTTGTTTTCACCTGCAGTAAGCATTCTGTTACTTACTGGCTCTAGTCTAGAGAGTCGTGGTTATTCTGTAGGAACTGCAGAGTGTAAGTCTGCACCACTCTGCCAGTTTAGTGATGTGTGTTTAAGTATCACAGGAGAACTGAACTAGTTGTGGGGTTTTTTTTGCTTGTTTTAAAGGCAGCTGTAAGGATAAATTACTTTCTAGCAGAACTGTTCAGATTTTCAGGGTCAGTCCCACCTGAAGTTTCAGCTTTCACTGTCCTGCACAACCTATCTGGTTTTCCTTGCCTGGTGAAAAATAAGACTTGTAGTTCTGGCTATGGGAGACAGTACTTTTTGTTTTGTCTTTGCTAAAGGTAGAACGTCCTTAGAACCACTGAGGTTGGAAAAGACATAAGGTCATCAAGTCCAACCACAAACCCAACAGTGACAAGTCTACCACTAAACCATGTTCCCAGGTGCCACATCTGTGGCTGTGGTGACTCCACCACTGCCCTGAGTAGCTTGTTCCAATGCTTGACAACCCTCTTAGTGAAGAAATGTTTCCTGGTATCCAGCCTAAATCTCCCGTGGTGCAACCTGAGGCCATTTCTTCTGGTCTTGTTGCTTTTTAGGAGGGAGAAGAGATGGACCCCACCTTACTACAACCTCCCTTCAAGTATTTGTGGAGAACAGTTATATGTTCTCTCAATACTTCTTTTAAATGGTTGCTAAAATAATAAAATATTAGTCTATAAACTGCTAAGTACAGTTTCTCATCTTATATTAAAGATTTTACAAGTATGTAACTACTCTGCCACTATTGCTACCTATTGTAGTCCAGAGTCAGGGATATGTTTAAACATTCTTTATTGCAGTACATAATCTGGTTAGTGTTGATCAAAAAGGGTTAATTTATATGCCTTTTACTTTTACAAGGTGGTGTTTGTTTTTTTTTTTGCAAACTGTTCTGAGTAATTAAAAGACAATAATTATTGCTGTTGTGTTGGTAGACTGGCAAAATACCTATTTTAGTATCGAATTACTTGTAATATAACTAAATACACGTCAGAAGAAGAATCCATTGCAGGAAGGATCTTCTGCCAATAGTTTCATGCATGATGTTACCAAAATGATGCAAAAGTATTCAGGTTGATATTTTCCTTTCAAAAACCTTCCATGTTTATCTAATGCAGACTCCTGCAAAGTTGGTCTGTGATGTTCAACACTAGAACCACAGGGATTCTTAAAAACAATTGTACTTTCACTGCATCATGGATAAAGTAATTAATTTTCTTTGGAAGTAGGTTAGAGAATGGAAGGGCTGGAAGAAAGAAAGAAATTAAGACAGTTTACAGATTTTTTTTTACAATGGAATTCAGTATGGAAGAGAGAAAAAAGAAAAACTCAGTTCCAGTGTGATCCTGTTTGGATAGGAAATAATGACTGTGTCTAAATTACCAAGTAATTCAATGCGAAAGGAACCAGATGAAAGCAATGATGTGTCTGACACAGGTTTGGAATGTTTTACCTGTGGCCAGCTCTGATCTGCTTACAAGTTCTCCCAGGATGTCCACAGCTCACATCTGGAGCACAGGTTTGGGTCTGTGTCTGCATTAACATTGCTGAGTGCATGGAAGAAATGCTGCTGGTTTAGTTGGTTCAGAAGGATCAAGGGTGCAGTTCCCAGGCACTGAAACTGCTCCACAAGCCAAACCAGCCCCCAGTAAGTGTGGCTGATTAGGGGGTTTAATTCAAAACCGTGCTGCTGCTCTGAACTAAAACATGAATTTAGATCCAGCCAAGAAAGTCTAACAGTCATCATTTGTCCATAATTTGTCAGGAATGTGAGAGATTTGAAAGCCTGTGGTCAGGCATTTGATGGTAGCAGTTGTCTTACTAAAATGAAGCTGAGCTTATCTGTGAATTACAAACTGAACAGATGCATTTCCTGAGTACAGTATTCTGGTTTTATGCTTTGTCCAGAATTTCAGTGCTCTTATATCAAGTGATGCAATGAATTTGAAATAAATCATCTTTTGGCTGCAGCAGGGGAAGACCAAGGAGATGGGAATAATTTCCTTTGAGTTAAAAGCAGATTATTTCAATTAGCATGAAGGATGTCTAGGAAAATGAGAATTGATATCTTGCAGAGGGGTATGAAAAAATGCTTGAGTTTGCTTTTGTTTCGGATGTTGAATTTAGAGCAATAGCACTTGATAAGTAAAATAAAATATCATTAAAAATCAAATGTAGGTGAAAACTTGTCTGACCAGACTTCCCTGTAAAGAACTGGTATAAAGTAATCCATCCAAAAAAGTTTATATCTGTATTATCGTTGTATGTTTACTTGCATACCCTTCTGGAACTATTTTTTTGTTTGGTGGGGCTTGTGTTTTTTAACATGTGCAATTCCTTTTTGTTTTTTTAATGCAGTCCTTCCAGGGAAGCCAGGGACGAGCCTACCTCTTCAATTCTGTGTAAGTATGTGGTAATGGCTCTGCACACCACCTGCAGAGTGTAACTTTGTTTCCCAAAGGGAAAACAGTAGGAATTAACGTAGCTGTACTTTGCCCTGTTCTTTTTAATGCTGGCTTTACTCAGCAGCAATAGTTATTAAAGAGCTACTTGGCTGATTCTGAAGCATTCCTGTGCACATATGAGTTTATCTTACATTTTAAGTAGTTCTGCTAAGAGCTGAAAGATTAGGGGAGTGTGTTAATGTGAAATTCCTTTTGTGTATTTAATGGTAGCTGTCTCCAGCAGGAGCTGCCATTCTGAGGTACTCCAGAAATCACAAGGTATTGAGTGACTGTAGATTTTCTTTAGACAACTCTGCTGTGGTCTAAAGAATTTCCCAGTCTGACAGTTGGATACATTTACAGGTTAATGTTTCAGTAAACTTGGTACATCTTAAATGACCTTGAATATTGCAATGTGCTAGAGGCAAAAGGTCTTTGTGATCTTATCAAGTATAATATTTGCAATCTTAGGCACATCCTTCCCTTGATAGGAGGCTCTTTGCATTTGTTAATGGGTATATATAAAGTTTTTAATATGCAGGATTGCATTTTTGTCTTTATTTTTCAGCAATTTTTTGTGTTGTAGCATTTTGAAAAAGAGATACAGTTGAGTGTCCTGGTCTATTTTTGACCGGGATAATGGAACTGTAACTGCAAAGGATTTGATTGCAGATCCTTGAAATTCTTTTAATATGTAGTTGTTCAGTGGTGACTTGGTATTTCTGCTATAATTCTAATAGGAAGAATCTGGTACTACAACAGCAAAAATGGCAAAATTTTGTTCTTGTTTAAAACTGTCTAAAACCTTGGTTTAGTCTCACCTCGTGTTTTCTAGGTAGACTAATTTGTGGAAAAACTGGCTTGATGCAGTACTTCATGGGATGCTTTATTTTGAAATTGCTGTTCATTCATCAGAATTTGTCTGCTGATCTGTAGCAAAGAAATATTTATGAGGCTTTTTTCTTGCTGCTATTTTGGAGCTGGTTCTAAATTCAGCTGTTGGTGCTGATTCACTGGTACAGACTTCCATTAGAGAGGTCTCAAATTGTTTTTGAAGTAAAGCCTGAAACTGTAGTAGTGCCCAGTTACTGTGTAGTGTTCTGTTCTCTGGAAGTTTAACTATTTAGCTTGTCTTTGTTGCTGGGAAGAAGTGGGTATCACCAACAGTGACACCACAGCCACTTAAAACAAAAAACAATCCCCTTTTTTCTTCCTGTCCTTCTGCTCAGTGTAACTGAGGAAGTTACTTCTGCAGCATTGAATGAGTTAGGCATTTTTTTAACTATTTTTTGTCTGCTGGAGAAAAGGTGGGGAAGAGTAAGAAAAGAAACACGTTCATCTGGTAACATAATTTCTCCCTTTTTTCCAGGGTAAATGTGGGCTGTGGTCCAGCAGAGGAGAGAGTTCTTCTGACAGGTTTACATGCTGTAGCAGATATCTATTGTGAAAACTGTAAAACCACTCTTGGATGGAAATATGTGAGTAATATACTTAAATCCTCAATAAATGTTTGTATGTTGAAGCACATATGTTTGAGCCATTGAGTAGTACCTTTGCTGATAGTTTAGGTGAGTTAGCTCTGGTGCTTTTGAGATCAGGCTCTAATACAGTCTTGCTTCCTTGCATCTGCAGAAATGCTGTAGCAGATAATAACTTTATTCTGGACTGCAAATCAAGCATGAGTTGTAAGTGCTATTACAGCTGTCTGATATTTTTGTATTTGGTAATCTTTTGGCAAGACTACCAAGCACACGTGCACTAAACCAGGTGGGAGAAATTGTCAAAGTGAGTCTGTAGTGTCTTGGATTACAAAACCTGGATATACAGTAAACGGTACTAAGCATATTATAGTGTTTACAAGTAATTTGGACTCAATTATGTTTGAAAATTTACCTGTGCACTTGCAGCTGTGTTGCAAGTTTGAGGTTTTGAAAATGTTATATTCTAGGTAGGATTTTCACTGATTCAGTGTAACTTCAGATCTTAGAAGTTTTCCTAATGCATTCCCTGTGATGATGAATATAAAGGAGAGCTCTTGAAGAGGTTTGAATTGCCTCTTTTTGTTACTTCTGAGAATCAATAAATAACATATAACATGCCATTTCCCAACCTTCACTTTAAAAAGCATTAAAATTCCCTAAGGGGAGAGAGAACATGGACAGTTCTACAGGAAGATCTGTTCAGTAGATCTGCTGATTCCACTTAGAAGTTTGCTTCTGTTTCCTTCTCAATGCTTTTCAACCTCTCTTTTTCCCTCCTGTCCCTTACTCAGTGTAACCAGTATGGGATAACTGTAATGGCTCCTGGCTTGTATTTTTAATGTAAGCTTGATGTTTAAAATACGTCATTTCCTGAGCTTAATTCAGTGTTGTCTTGACTTTTTTTCCCTTTTCCAGGAACATGCTTTTGAGAGCAGTCAGAAATACAAAGAAGGAAAATTTATCATTGAACTTGCCCACATGATAAAAGACAATGGCTGGGAGTGAACCACAACCTTTTTCCTTCTGTTTGGACTATATTCTGTGGAACAGGCTTTACAAAGACTATTGCAAAGTAAAGGAAGAGCTTGGCTAGAGTGGCCCTGAGAATATCACTGAACTCTGAAACCTCACAAATGAGTAGTGTAGTGTAAGTGGCTATTTCAGGCCATGTTTGCCTTTTCTCCTTGTGTAAGTTCCCTCTTTTTGTACGTGTATTATTGTGTGAACAGTTGTTTTGGAACATTTTGGATGACCTTTTTCTAAACTCTCTCAGACTAGAGAAACAGTTCACTAATTGAAAACAGATTTTACTGGTTAGCATCTCTCTGACCTATGCCTTTAATGCTACTTCTGCTGTGCATGCTTCTTGCCTAAACACCTACACTCCAGTCCTGTAGAAGTTCTGTACCTGAGCAGTCCGAAAGAATGTATGGGATGGGGTGCTTTTTTATATGTAGCATTTTCTGATGTGTTTGGCAGTGAAGAGGATGCAGTATTGTAGTTATTAACTTTTTTCAATTTGAGTGTACCACAACCTATGTACATCTTGTAGGTGAATTGGTTAAAGGTACAGTGCTCACATCAAAAAATACTTCAATTGCACTGACTGAAGTTAGCAGGTCTCAAGTTGTTAGGAAAGCTTATGCCAGAGGTTTGCTATCTTAATGAAATAACACAGAAGGATTTAAAATCAATAATGCTATAGAATATGTTCCTTTAAGACCAACATATTCCCTAAGGAGTTTGCTGGATAAAAAATTTATAAAACTCTAGCTTGCAAGATTAAAAAGACAAAAATATATGCATCTTCTATTTTGAAAAAAAAAATAGTTGGTATATTAGGAAAAAACAAAGTTTTGGTACTGTACCTTTGACAGTAACAGGGACTTGTGCATCAGTAAATTTTTATGGCTGGTTCCATTTACATGTATAGTCCTAATGCACTGGACAAAGAGGTTGTTGTCAAGGAAACTTGTTGAGGTCTTCTGCTTCTGCTACATTTGAACAAAAGTATTTATTTTTGTGAAAAATGGCCAGAGCCTATGACATGAAAATTAATATAGTACCTGTAGGAAAAGGAGGAGTAATAGGAGGGAAGGGAAGTTTGACTTGTTTTTTCATAAAATAAAATAGCAAGATAGTTTTTAAAATTTGGGGGTGGGGAAAGGCTTTCCTGGTTTGCTGGCTAAATCATCCCCAAGTATCTTTTTATAATAAAAATTTATATGAAACTCACCTTCTCTTTTGTTCTCATACTGTTTCTTTAATGGAATCAGTTAATGAGAAAAACTTCTGGAAAGTGTATGCACAATATGAGCTGTTGGTATCTGTGTATGCAAACTGAGCAACTGTGAAAGAAATGCTCTACATAAATTTGCTTACTTAATTTTCAAATTAAACAGTCTCTACATAGACTTTTTGTATATTAATTCTTTTAATGCTTGAGGACAAACTGGGAAAAAAAAAACCTTTAACACTACATAAGTCCTATAACTGAACAATACAGAAGCCTTGCAATACTAAATCTCTTTCTCTCAATAACAATTCTAATATGGCACCTGTGAAATTAATACAGGTGCTGCTGCTGCTATTCTGTTTTTGGGAATCTCTCATAGGCTTTCTGAACTCTGCTGCACTTTAGAAATTGTCAGACATGAAAAATTATGCCAGTGGGTAGGGGCAATAGAAATCTTCAAGACCAGCTTTCCAGTGTTTTTGTGGGGAGGAGTGAGAAGAGCATTCTCCCAGGTGTATACATTCTCTCTGATGCAGGCTGGCTGAACTGCCTGGCAGATGTTGTCATGATTGATACCCATGAATTAAAAATGTAAGAAGAATTAGAGAAGTAGTTCAAGGTGTTGGGTTTCAGTCCAGAGGCCTGAGGTGGTACAGGTATGTTCAACCTGGATTTTGTAGCTTACATGTTGCTACTTTGTGTTCACATCAGGTCTCATTTTTAACAATGTCATTGATGCAGGATGGGCTTAGGTGTTGCCTGTCTCATGCTCTTTTGACCTGGGAATTCTTGGGATTTTGTTTTCCACCATTGCAATGTATGTTGCCAACAAGGAAGGCACTAATTCTATCAGCAAAAAGTTTGTGTTGGCTTCTAAGTCCTGTTGCAATGTTGATACTTGTGAACAGCTTGTGTGAGGTTTGTGTATCTTTGAGCTTTTCTTATTTCCTGGCTACAGACTTGCTGAGGCAGTACACTGGACTGAAGGCAAAAGTAATGGCTGCTTTTCCAGAGAGTTGAAATTAAAGAAAATATGTAAAGTATTAAAGATTTTTCTCTCAAAAATTGGGGGTTTGGCTAGCTCTTGTTATTAAGCTAATGCTGTCTGTAACACAGTCTTATTCTTAAAAATTCAACCTCTTTCTTCAGTGCATTATTTATATTTTGAACTGGACATTTTCACCAAAACCTTAATTAACTTTGATGCCAAAGGTTGGGACTTCAAGTGCTTAGCACATAGAGCTTCAGACTACTGGCATAACGAGTTAATGACCTATATGTGATGTTTATGGCTTTTAAGAGAACCAAACAAAGCAATAGTCTTTTTGGTCTTTTATTAAGAGTGGATCCTTAGAAGGAGGAAAAAGTAGAACTAGTACAGAATCACTATTTTATGCTGCCATGTAACAATTCTTGAGGCTCACTCTTTTGAGGGAATATGTGAATTTTCTTCCCGTATCCTTTGGCAGCATCAATGATTATTTTCTCTCCTCATAAAGATATAGAGAATTCTTCTAACTGGTTTTGGTGAAAGTTGAATCCAGATAGCAATGACTGCTGGCTGATGTGAAGAGGTCAGTCTGGTCACTGAACCCTCCAGCAGTCATTTGAAAGAAAAATAAACCTACTTGAAAAAAAATTTTGCTAAAGCATTTTCCCTCTAACCAATTTTTGTAATATATTAAAGATTATATTTAAAGTTTGTATGTGTTTGCTCTGGGCAAGTTTACTTCCCCTCCAACTTGAGCACTTTTGTTACTTGTACTGGTTATTTTTGGTCTTAACATTTATTTTGTATTTTGTTTTTTATAAATTGTAACAAAAAGCTTTTGTGAACCTTTATTTCTTGCTGGCTCTTTCTTGGACCAAATGAACTGACTATGAGCTGGCTTAGAAGAAATGTTCATTGGGATGCATAGGAATTAGCTAGCAAAAATGTACATGTATTGAAAGTTTTTTTTCCACTGAACCTCTAAAGCCATGCCTGTCCTAAATTAATTAATCATAATTTGGTGTGGCTTTAGTCATCTGACCACACATTCTCTGTCTAGGTCCAAAATAATGGTTGTAACAATGGTTTTCCAGGACCGAGTTTGCCTTCAAACCCTAGAGTTTTTCTTTGGCTGGTTACTTTAAGTACCTTTTTGATTAATAGAAGGCAATGCTGCCATGTATAAAAATTGTCACATTACAAACTTGCTGTGAAATCAGCTGCAGAATTTGGTGAGGGATTGCTGACCACTCAGCCTAACCACCCCTGCCGTATGCTTTCACTGGCCTGGTAATCTTAATTTCATCTACCAGTTAAAAGGGCCAGAATATGAATTTCCCTTATTGGTTGTAAGCTGTACAGTGACAAACTGTGTGAGGGAAGATTGTTACGGTTCCATCTTAATGTCCCAGTAGCAAGGCCCAGCCTAATGACCAGTGTGGGTGGTGTGCCTGGTGTGCCAGCAGTCCTTGGGAGTCATATGGGTTATGATGTCTTTGAGTTAAAAATGGGTCTCAGAGGTTCTGACCGAGTCCCCACTGCACCCATAACCAAAGGCCATCTGTATTTCCTGCTGGTGGACCAGTGCCAGAGTTCCCCGAGGCCGGGTGCCAGGGTTTGTTGGCCATGCACTTCCCTCCAAATGCCGCTCGTAGGGCTCCTCCTGCCCACTCATCTCAGCAGCCACATTGCAGCAGCAGTGACCTCCAGACTCACAGACCAAACTTCAGTCATCTCCAGCCTGGGATATTGGCCATGAGAGGAAGAAGCTGTCAAATTACTGTTAAACTTCTCGGACACTTTATTGGACTTCACTGAGACTCATGTTAAGCCAACCAGCAATATAAACACTTACTGGAAAAGGAACAGATGCTTCAGAGGTTTCTTTTAAAAGGACTGTTACAAGTGGTTTAAGGTCTAAAGCATGAGTCATAAATGGCAGCTGAGTTGTGCCTCATTATTTCTTAAACTCTTTAAAATGCTTTCTTTTACAGGTGACATGGCTGTGTTGCTGTTTTGTCCTTGCAATACTGTACATCATTTGTTGTTTCACTATATTGTATCTATTCAAGGTATCACAATAAAAGCTTTCAGTTGTTTTGTTGGGTTACCTATTGGTCTTGTGCTATCCTTGCTAATTGAGTTATCAGGCTTTGTCCCCTTGGTAGGGCCAGAGAGAGAAGACAGTGCTCTTAGTTGCTCTTAAAAACTCATAAATGGGTTCAATCTGATTTCTGTGTGGTTTTTAGAACTGCCACAAAACATTTGGGATTTTTTTTCCTTTCACAAATCTTTCCAAAATACAGAAGTTTGTGATGGTACTATTTTGGCATTTGCCTATTTTGAGTCAGCTGTGGGACCTCTGCATAGTGAGAGTCAGTCTGCACAACTCCCAGAACGAATCCTGAGAGCAACGTAAGTGTGGGTGTGCTTTTTGTTGTGTCAGTTCAATCAGCTGAGGAGCACTCTGAGCACAGCACTCACTCTGTTCACTCTGCTTTGGCTGGGAGGAACTCCTGTAGCTCCTCTGATCAGATTATTGGTCTTGTCAGTGATATGATCCCTCTGGACTGCCTGAGGCTCAGAATGAAGTCATTCAGTGCGTACTTATGTGGTGTCTTCAATAATCCATCATTTTATCTCACAAAGGGATAGGGATGCTCGTCATGCAAGACCAAACATATTATTTCCATATTGAGAAAATGAAAGATAGCCAGCTACCCTTTTTCTTATTGAAGTGCTGTCTTAGGGGCATGAAATAAGGATCTTCCCCCAAACCCTACAGATAAAATGGCATTTTTTGTGAGATGTATGGTCTTCATTGTATAAAAACCTGCCTTTGACAGGATATAATTGAAGTAATAAAGATCCAAATAACAAGTATTGTTTGGATTTGATATGTTCATAGTAACATCCTATTATATTTGTGTATCAGAGGGACTATAAAAACTGTCAGCAACTGGGTTGCCCCAATAGCTTTGGTAATGTGAACTCCAGTGTTCTGTCTTACCACCTGGAAAACACCGGGATATCTGACTCCCAGATAGACAAGGATGGGCAGGTGCCTCATCTAAAGCTTGAGAACCTTCCACTAGATGTCTTTTGCCCGTTAAATTTCAGTAACCCTAAATTTCAGGGCAGTGGTGTATTCAGGGTTCTCCCTCACACCCCAAGCACTGCAGTTGTGACGGGGGACAGCAGTAGGTTTGTACTCCTGAGTCCAGGTAGCCTGAACTGGAAAACAGCCACAACTAGAGCTGAGCTTATCCTCTGCACAGGGCTCCAGCTGGGTCACTGCCCATGTGAAGTTCTTTCCACTTTTTTCTCTTCCTCTGCTCCCTGCCCTTGGCTCTGCCCCAGATGGGTTCGAGCAGGGAGCGAGCACCTGTGTTGCCGCTGGCACTCACCTCCAGCAGACACAGCAGCTGTGGATTAACTGAGGCTGGATAAAGTAGTTCCTGGCTGTGAAGCTGCTCTGCTGAGCCATGGCACTGAGGAGCATTAACTGTTTCTCCTCTAGCAGAGGCTGAGCTGTTCTCAGGGTTTGGCTCATTCATTTCTATAGTATTGCTGAATAAGATTTGAGCTGAGGTGCTCTGTGATCCTGGTAGCAGTTTAATCCATGCTAACCTGATTGCCTGAAGATTTTACTTCGTAAAGATCACTCTAGAAAGCAGACAATAGATGTTTTTCAGTGTTTAATGCATTAATGAGTAGATTTTTCATGGTCTGATATCTGTATTTTAATAGTAAGCATAGTTTAACTTTCTTTCTTGCCCAAATAGACTTTAGTGATTTCTACTTTAAGCAAAAACAACAGCAGGGCCAAACTAGCCCTTTATTCAAAATGGAGTTTGCATCCTGACATTAAAATGTGTACATGTCTGCAAAGTCCATTCTGGCATGGAATATTATTCATGGTTTGCCCTGTACCTGGAAGAAGGGTTGTGAATGTTATTTAATTTTCAGAACATCTTTCTGACATGATTAGCTATGATCATCTGCTTTCTTTCACACTTGATAGAAATTAAATTAGTTTTACAACTTGAGCAAAACCTTCCAGTTTGGGACCTGGAGCTGATGACAGAGTAGCAATGCTGTATTGGGCATCTGAAATGTTTTTCTTATGTTTCAAATATTGTAGAGTTTAAACTCCAGTGGATTAAACTGCCTGATAATGGTAAAAGTTTTGGAACTTTTTTAGCTGTTGGTTGAGTGGCACTAATACCTGTGTTTGAATTGTGAGTTGAGGTATTTGTCCATTTAAAAGTGAAATCATATAAGCTTTATTCTGCAGAAATGATTATTCATAATGTTTCAGTACAGGATCATAAAAAACACTTCCACAGAGGTGTAACACTAAAAGGAAAAAAAAAAACAAACTCCAACTGCAGGAGCTCTTTGCATTGCCTGTACAAACAGACTTTTTTCCAAAACTTGCTTTAAAAGCCCACTAGAAGTCTGGAATCTTGTGACAGGGAGCAGGGCTGCCAAAGGCCAGAGCAGCTTGTTTTGCAATTGGGCCGTGGGGAAATGGCTACATCTGGGGGCTGGGTTGAAGCTGTAAAGCAGGTGCTTTTGAGGACTGGAGGAGCTTTCCTAAATAAATATATTTCCTAAACAAATGTTAATAGATTCTCTGGCATGCGCAGGGGAAACCTGCTGATGTTATCACATAAACCTTTATTCTGTTAACTGGAACTGCTGAACACTGTAAAACCACTTAGAGGGGCATATGCTGAGCGCCATAAAGCCCGTGTGTGAAAAGTATGTGGGGCACTGGGACAGGAGGGTGAGGATCGACTGCTGAGTGCTGCGAGGGTGGCTCTGCCCAGGAAAGAGCTGGATCGGTACGGCTCTGACAGCCTGCCCTGCAGACCAAGCACAAATGCGAATCCGTGGGAAAACGTGACATTTTGTGACACCTCAGGCCTCTCCCAAAACTATCCCTCTCCATACCTTGTGTTAAATGGCAAATGACACTGCCTTTTGTGTGTCCTGTGGAGAAGGATGTGCCCCTGCCTGAACAGCCCGTGCTGGGCAGCGAGCGGAGCCTCCTGTGCACTGCCCGAGGTCAGACTGCGCTGGCAACCCACAACTCCCAGCAGCTGCTCGTCGGGGTAAGAGGCTGTTTCTGGCCATAATCTCCTTATAGATGAATTCATCATCTGTTTCCCACTGATGGTCAAACAAGCACTATTGACTGGCTGGCACGTTCCACTTTGTTATCAACTGTAACTGGTAAGATTGAAAATCCGCTTCTGCTTGTCCACTTAAATTATCTTCCCTTCCTTTCTTCCTCTTTTATCTTCCTCCTTCCTCAACTTCCCACTTTTTTATGATACCCATAACAGTCCAAAGTCTGCAGAATTTTGCTTTTTTGTTGTTCTTCTTTGCCCCACAGAATGTGTTCCCAAGGGGCAGCAATGACGATTTGTGCTCAGGCATGAGATGGGTATTTCACGGTGTTTGATCTAGTTCCGAACCAACCCGAGGGAGCCACTGTGCTCCCACCCTGCCTGGCTGGGTGTGCAGCCCTGTGCTGGGAGCCAGCATGGCCAGTCCCTGAACCTCAAGGGCAGAGGACAAGGTGCTGCTCTTTGCTCCTAAACTATCGCTGCTTTACCGATTAAGCTTCTGCAGCAAGTTTTACGTCTGAATACGATTTCTTTGGCATGATACTAAACAGCAAATGAGCATGTATGAGCTGCAGACCCATAGCCTCTCAGCAATGCTGTGCTTTACTGCCCTGTTCCTCCTCCTCCCAAGCTGGTGAAGCCAATGGATTTTTTCTTTTTTTGAACAGTGCTTTTTTCTTCCTTTTGTCCCTCTCTTCTGCAGTGAAAAGTTTCTCACAGCATCAAGACTGGGGACAGAAACTAATGCCCTTTAATTACCTACTCATAATATACAAAAACAAGAGCTTTCTCACGTCATTCTTTCAATGTTTACTAAAATAGAGACCTTGCTCTGGCAGATCTCTCCTTTACTGGCCAAAACTCACACTGAAGGTTAACAGCTCCTGAAGTTAATGATTATCTTGCCTTGTTTGCTCAGTGTTTGAGAGTTAAAACATATAAATATGCCTCCCCCGTGTAATTGCTGTGGTCAGCCAGCGATGAGCTCTGCAGCAAACATAAACATAGCTATTAGCAGAGACAAATGTTTCTCCCAGGCCCAGCCTCCCGGGGCTCCCAGAAGTGTCAGCTCCCCCAGAAAACAGCCAGAGTGTCCCGCTGGCGCTGGCGATTACACAGAGCCTGCTATGAAAACCCCCTCTCAAAATAGCAATTTCTAATCTCCCCTGAAGCCATTAATCAGGTTTCTAATCCAGCAAAGCTGTCCATACTGTGCAGGCTGTGATCCCCAGGCCTTTATTAGAAACCCCTCTTGGCCACAGCATTTACTGGGTCAGGGGACTGATTGCCACGTTTGCCTGGGCAGGAATAGCTACCCATGTATTTTGTGAGATCAATCTGTAATAGTGGTTAATGCCAAGACCTGGTTGCACCTTACCTGTGAGTGCTGGGCTTAACAAAGGCTCATCTGCATTGAAATACATCCCAATGTCAACTCAAATTTGGTAATTCCTGAAGATTTACAGTAATCTCTGCTTTTCTGGAGACAGATGCACATCCTAGTCCCATCTGATTGGTTTCAGATCAGAAAGGAATGTCCTGAAGAGATGTGACAGACCAAACGTTCTGGGCAGCTTCACAAGAGCAGAGGTTTCCATGTATTGACTAAAACCCAGCTGGGGTAATTGCACCTGCCTCTTCTCCACCATTCCCCGGGTGGTTCTGTCTCGGAGGACCTGATGTGTTGCAGAGCTGGGGGGATGTGACTGATGTGTGTAGCCTCCACATAAGTATGTGACATTTGCAGCACTAACGGAGATTCCTCTGGCAAAAGGCACTGCACAAATGCAAACCCATGGCTCACAAAGTGCTGCAGCACCCGTGGGCAGGGCTGAGCGCAGGCAGGGGGTGTTACCGAGGCAATGGGCTGCTAAATCTCCTGCCACAGGAGCACTAGAGGCTCCCTGCGGCCCACGGTGATATTTAGGCCCTGAGGCGCTGGTTGGAGAGATCCAGCTCCCACAGGGGCTCAGCTGGAGGATGCTGTGGGGTCGACGGTGGCTGTCCTAATGCTCAGAGGTGTCTTGACTGCTCATGGAGGGGATGCTGTGGCTGAGCCCCACTGGAGGATTTGCCTCGGTGGTTCCTGGTCCATAGGGCCGTGCCATGCAGCTCAGTGTCCCTGCCAAGCCAGAAGAGGATACCAAGGGGATCCCCCACAAAGAGTGGGGAGCTCAGGAGGTGGGCAGTGCTTTCTGTGCCCTAGGGCTTGTTATCCAATGGCTAATGCAAGTGAGCAGGGCAGATGTGGGGCTGGCATCATGATTCACCCCACCATGGGTCCTGCTGGCTGAAATCCTGAGCAGTGTAGCCAAGAGAAGAGCCCCCACCTTGCTCAGCTGCTCATCCTGTACTGAGCAGACCCACAGGGGTGTGGAGCCAGTGTGTCCCAGCGCTGGATGCTGTCGGCACAGGGCAGTGACTCATTTTGCTGTTTGGGACTCTGGGTGTGGATGTCTCACTTACATTTTGTCTTGGCAGCAGCAGCTTCTCCTGCTCAAGGGCCCTTGCTCCTGCCCAGCACGGCACAGGGTGGTGGCCCAAGCACTCATGGTCCTGGTCTACTGCTCTGCATCTGATCACATCAGGCCACAAACCTGCATTAAAGGTATCTGCCTCATCCTTTGGTGTCCTAGAAATCCAGCAGCTGGCCTGGCAAGCAGACACCCCGCCCACAGGGCTGGTTAAATCAGCGCAGCAGTGACCATTATGCAGAGGTTTGCATGACAAGGCATTTGCAGCTATGCCAGAGGGTGAGGGGAGTGTTTTTAATCTTTGTTTTTCCCATTTGCACTACGGACGCAAAAGAACAAAGAATGGGGAGGTGGGACACAGCCTGCACACACAGGTGGGGTGTTGGAGCTGTGTCCAGCTGCTGGAGCCCAGGGGTTGCTTTGCCTGTGACCAGCAGAGCCTGGGCACAGCTCCCTGGCTGCCGGACATTGCCTAGAGTTGAGAGCTCCTGCTGGAAACCAGCCCCAACCCAGGGACATGCACCGCTGAGCACTGCACTGGGCCTGTTCGATGCCGAGGCTCCTGGTGTTGAAAGGAAAAATTATTTCAGTGCAATGAACATAATTTGAGATGCAGCTGCAGCAATGGGACATGGGCAGCATGCCCAGCTGTCCTTCTCAGAGGGTGGGAAACCCCAAGACTTTTTCCAGCAGTTTTCTGGTCATGCAGCAGTGCTGCCCCTTGCCATTGCTTTCCTTTGCATCTTTTGACTTTTCTCTTTGTCCTTTTTTTTCCTCCTCTTCTCTCTTTTTTCTTTTTCTCTTTTTTTCTTTTTTTTTCTCCTTTCCTCTCCTCTCTTCTCCTTGGCTCTTCCTTTCTGCTGTGCCACAATCAGACAAAGCCTGACAGCCAGGAGCAGTTACTGGCTTTGTGAGCTGCTCATGTCCAGCAGTACCATGGCCTGACTATGCCGGCTGGGACATAATTCCTTCCTGGCAGCAGGATTGGTGCTGGTGCCAAGGAGGGAGCCAAGCTGGTTCAAGATGGAACATCCTATCCCTCTGCCCACACAAGCTGTTGTTCTTGGCGCCTGTTTGTGAGCATTAACACATCATAGTTTCATCACTACAAAATCCCAGGAGTTGTAACAAGAGCCAGGGCGTCACCCAACCCTGTCAGTGTGAAGGGCTTAATGGAAACTTCTCTGGTTTCTGCATGTCAGCTCTGAAAACCAAGCTCATCTCCTCTGAGCCAGGCAGCAGCTTCCACACTTGAATTCTGTCTAAGAGGCAAGGGCAGCAGCAGGGCTGTGCAAGGATCTCCAGCCCCCACATCATGGGTCAGTGAGATCTTCCCTGGATACCAGCAGCAGTATCAGTAGAGCTGGTAGTTAACCCTCCTCCCCATTTTTTCCATTTTCCTATCATTTTCCTGTGTTTACATGAAGCTGAGCTACACAAATCCCTGATCCCTTCAGACACTGGATAGAGAAATGAAGGTTATTGCCGTTCTCCCAGGGAAGTCTCTCTTTGGTCAGCGCAGGCTGCTGGACTTACTGGATGGGCACAGATGGAGACCTGAGGCCTGTTCCCCTGCTCCCCATCCCTCAGCACTCTGCCACCACCTCCAACTGTGTCCCTTTGGTATGAGCTCTGAGTGGCTCTGGTTTGGCTCTGCTGTTGCTCCCTGTGGCTTTGTTGCTCTGTGGGATTGATTTTAAAGGAAGGTGAAAGTGTGGCAGGGTGCAGAGGTGGCAGAGCTGGGCCCTGGGCTGAACAAAACTCAGACTGGCACCGATTCCTCGACAGAGCAGCCATGCTCTGCAAGCAGGGCAGGTTTGAGCCTCCTCCCTTGAAAAAAACACAGGAATGCTAAAACAAACCAACAGGCCAAGCTCTAGCAACGTGTAACTTGTTTTGTTATAGATTAACCACTTCAATAGACTCCAGGCACTGTGCTGAGCTGGATATTTAACCTACTCTAGTGACTTATTTTTTTAAGACAGAAACATTACAAATGTCATCTGTGCTTTTGACGGGGAGGTCACAATCTGCCAAGATGTTCACCTTGCCTCTATGCAACTCCAGGAAGGGGGTTGGGAGCAGGGAGGTTCACTTCTAAACACTCCAACCCCAGAGCTCTGGGACGCAGCCTGGTGTGGGTTTGGGGAGCACCCTGCCCCCAAGACACTTGTGATGGCAGCAGCCAAGACCCTTCATCTCAGTGCTGGGCAGAAATGCCACGTATTGACTGATTAATTCTCCCCTGAGGATCTGCTATCTCCTGGCAGGGCTGCTGGAGGCCCCCTGCCCCCCACCAAAGGCCTTTGCCAGGCCCAGCGGTGCTCCGGGTTGTTTCCTCTCTGGAAAGGGTTCAGGTGCCGCCCAGAGCACGGGAGGGTTTTGCTGACCCCGCAGCCTGTAATCTTACTCCTGGACTTGAGACACCTCCTGGCCCCATTCCCCGCTCCTCTGTCCCCAGGACAGGCTGTAATCATCTCTTTGCGGGACAGCCCTGACCTGAGCAGTCCGGCTCCCAGCAGATTTCCCCAGCCTCGCCAAGTGTTTGCAAAAATACCCAGTGATTTATTCTCGACAGCTCAGCCGAACAAAGAAAAAGACACGTTGCTCTTTACATCTATTCTTAATTTTGTTGTTGTTCCTTATAACAGAGGTTGCCAATAATAATACAGCAGGAACAGCTCCTCAAACCTGACCGTTTTCTACCCTTTTTTGTGGCGAATGCCAGTCTGGTTTCTTGCCAGCCCAGTGTCCGGCAATGACGGCGGGATTAGCGGGATTAGAGATGGTGAGGGCGAGCCGCGCTCCCTCAACCCCGGCTTGCGATAGGAATGGCGGGTGACACCCAGCCCTTTGCTGCCACTCACAGTCACTGCGAGGTGACAGCTGACCCTCCCCCCAACAAGTAGCTGGTTATGGAAATACGGCCGGATGAAATAGAAAACCAACACAGACAGACAAGGGCGGGAGCACCGACCACGCCCCTGCAAGACCGGACCTGGGAAAAGCCTCCCTGTGATGGGCCCAGGAGAAACCAGGAACATTTACTTAGCCCTGGCAAGGGGGGGTGGGTAGTGTAACTGGTTTCCTTTGTTTGCATTGGGAGTGGGGCTGGCAAGGAAACCCAGCTCTGCGTCCCACCCCATAGACCCGGCGGGGATAAGCACGCTCTTTGCCTGGGAGGGGGAAATACATCAGTGTCTTAAAATGTGATCCTCCAGGTTATTCACTATGTAAATATATGCTCTTAACTAATCAAAACTGTAAAAGTTAGTTGACGTCTTCCTTGTGTCCCTGCCTGCCTCCTCCCAGAGCTCCACAAGGTCTGCAGCCACAAACACGGTGAAAAATGTGCTTATTCAGCTGAGACCCTGGGAGCACTGGGAACCGGGAGACAGCCCAGGACTCACAGATACGAAACAGGATAGAGAAAGCAGGATTATAGCCTGCGGTGAGGCTGGCATTGTCCAAATCAGGACAGGGAAGGTCCAGCCATGCTCTCACTAGCTGGGATGCTGCAGGATCTGGACACAACGCCTCCACTGCCAGATAAAGGAAAGCCGCTTCCCTGTGACTGTTGGAGATTGGGAATCCTGTTCACGGTCAGCCCCCTTCCCAAGCATCCTTCACCTGCCTTTCCCAGGGGTGGCCATGGGGCTTGACCCCCATTTCCATGTTTCCTGGGGAGAGGCAAGAGGGCTGACCTCAGCACTGGGATAGCCGAGCCCTCCTCCCCCCGCAAGCCATGGGCTCCCCCTCCCTGCTGCCTCCTGCCGCGGCCTGGCACACAAACCCAGCTGCAGACCCGAGCTGTGCAACAGCTAAATACTGGGAATCTGGGCGGCTGCCAGGGACTTTGATCCCCAGCCACAAAAACCTCCTCCACAAGCCGCCTTCTCTTGCGAAATGACCTCCTGTGGGGGCTGAGCTGGCGTGTGCTGCCCTTGAGACCTTTGCAGCCCTAAAAAGGGAGTTTGGTCAGCAGCCTCACCCTCTTGGTGGTGCAGTTCCAGTGCCAGCGCCGGTGCCAGTGGTGGACCCTGGCAGACGCGTGTGGCATCAAACGCATTTACCTTGGACTGCTCCCAGGCACTGCTGCGCTTCTCCCTGGTACATCTGCACATTCCAGCCCCAGCAAGGCCAGCTGAAAACCTTCCCAGCTGGGAAACTCCAGGCAGAGAGGGTATGTGCCTACTTTGGCACTCAGCCTCTTCTCCCAGAGGTGCCCAGTGGGGAAGGACGGGCAGCACCATGGGGCACTGGGGTCCTGATCCTGCACTGCATGCTGTGTGGCTGTTACAGAGTTATCAGGGGTGGATGATAGTGACTGCCTTAAAAACATTTTTAAAGTTTTTTTGATTTATTTTTTTTCTTCCCAGGGGTGGTCAGCAGCCACAGCCTACCCTGACTCATGGTGGGCAATGCTGAGCATCTGGGTACAAGCCCTGGGCTGTGCTGGACGTGCAACGTCAGCCTGGCCAGGTGTGACAGAGCCACAGATGCCCTCTGCCAAAGGGCTCACTGAGCCACTGATGAACAATTTGCTTTTCCTCTTTTTGCTGTCTTTCTTCCAATGCCAGCATCATCCAGCATGATGGTGGAGAGGGGCCTTTTACATTGTTTAAAGGCAAGCATGGGAAATTGAGGGATTTAGTGAATGACAGACTGCAGCTTGATCAAATCAAGGCGAAACATCCCTGCACTAATAGGGATGTTTAAAAAGATGGAAGAACATCAGGGGCTTCTCATACCAGGAAGTCTCCTATGCAGCAAATAAGCCTTATCCCATGGTCCAAAATGCTGCCAGATGTTGATGGTCTCCCCTGAGCTGTTGCTGCAAACACCCCAGACTGCCAGCTGGACATTGGCTGTGCGGTCACAGCCAGCCCTGCTGTGAGCTGCTTTTATTTTACTGTTCTGTAGTTAAACCCAGATTTTCCCCATCCTTGTTTGTCACTTTTATGAGCATTTCTGCTGCTTTATTTCTAACCACAGCCTTATCTCTCATACCTATGGACACAAGGTGTCAGTGAGAAACCTCTGCTTTTCCTCCTGGGACTGTGGCTCAATCTGCCACCATGTCCTGACCATCCCCTGGGTCTGAGAAGGTTAGGATATCAGCCTTCAACACCACTCCAATGTCACCCAGCTGTGGCTCCCCAAGCCCAGCAATAATTTGGAGTGTTTTCGTGCTCTGCCAAGTAACTTGAGTGACACCCAGCACCCTCCTCCCGGTCTCCCTGCAGTTGGACTCCAGCACACACACTCTTGGTCACACCTGGATTTGTGATTTTACAGCCTTGACCTGACACCCTCTGGGTCAAGTGCTTCACCTCCAGCACCCTCCTGAGTCTCCCTGTGTTTCAGGAGCCTCTGGCTGCTGCAGCTCCTGGAGCTGGCTGGGACCGAGGGCAACTCAGTACCTTGGTGCTGAGCAGTGCAGATCACTGCTGGGGCTGCTTGCTGCCAGTCCCTGTGGTGCAGCCATGGCTCAGCAGCATGGGAGAATTTCCTTTCTTTATGAGCCAGAGTGCTGTACTTTCTTGCCCCGCACAAGGTTCCCATGGATTGGGGTGAAATCAGGGTTTGGCTCCGTGTCAGCCCCCGCACAGCACCTGGGAGTGACACAGGCCCAGTTCTGGTCCCAGTGGAGGGATGGAGGCAGCAGCACCAGTTCACCCTCCTGCCAGACCAAGCTGGGTCATGGCACCCAGCAGCTCCACAGAGCTGGGCATGGACATGGCATCCAACACTTTCTCCAGAGAATGGAACTTTTTTTAACCTCTCAAAATTAAAAAAGAAAAAAAAAAGTCCTAACCCTAGACAGTTTTTTAAGGAAAACCAAAGATTAGAAATACTGTAAGCAGTGGAGGCAAAACACCAAAAATAGCATCTGAAGTTTCCTCCGTGCACTCTCCCTGCAGGCAGCCTGCACTATATTTGTCTTCACTTGCCATTTCTGCTGCAATCAATTTGCAATTGCCGCTGGCGAGGAACCCATCTATTAAAAGCTCGGCTGAGACCTCTGGTGAAGATGTCTCCACTAAAAAAATCTGGCCACTCATTAAAAAAAACCAAGCAAAATAGTGTCCTTCTCTGTAGACCTTCCTGTTCCCAACAAAATCCACTAAAACCATCCCTGACCGTGTTGTCTGGGCTTGGGAGCAGCTGCGGAAGCCCAGTGCGGGTTTTCTTCCACACAGGGAGGGATTTGCTCTGCAGCTGCTCCGAGGCTTGGAAGCACTTGGTGTTTGCTGCCTGTTGTGCCTTATCTCCACGATTTGCTACAGGCCACCCTGGGGAGGCGGATTCCTCACGGGTCAATTGCTTTTATCGCAAAAATAAATGTTTTCTATCATCCTTTTCATCCTGGGATGAAAGTGCAGCCAGGAATCACACACCTTCCCTCACTGCCTTGGTGGGCCGTGCTGCTGGGTGCTCCTCTCCCCCCACAGAAATGTGGAAGGAGGGACAGGGAAAGGCAAACAGGCGTCTGGAGTGATTCCTGCCTTTGACTAAAAAAATAACCCCATGGGGCTGCCTAAAAAAATAATCCCACAGGACTCCCTAGGGACACATGGCTCTGCCCCCAGGTTCCTGTCCCAAAAGTATCATGGCCAGTGCTGACACCCAATTGGTTTCTCCCAGAGCCAGGCACTGTCTTGTGATGGGACACTGATGGGACACTCATGAACGGGACACTGGGGGAGGCGGGAGGGCTCTTTGAGGAGGCCAAAGGCTCAGAGCCTGTGTAGCCAAACACAACAGTGGCTGCAGGGGGATACAATTGCTGCCTATAAATAGCATTGGGAAGCAAACATTAGGGAGGCAAAAAAGCTATTCAAGCTGAAGGACAATGTTGGCACTAAAGCAAATAGATATAATTAGCCATTAATGAATGAAGGCCAAAGATTAGGGAAAGTAATATCAGAAAAGTGAGAACTGGGAAGGCTTTTCAGGAGGAAGGACAGAGGAGACCTTGACCAGCATTTAAAACAGGCTGTGGCAATTTTTAAAAAGCCATTAAGCTATGAGCTGTCAAACTCAGCCTGCTGTGATTGCTAATGAGCCTATTTTTCTGTGTAAAAGGGAAAATTTGGCCTCTTTGTGATGTCAGGAATGGTAGAGGGGCCTAGGAAGCTGCCCTGATCCCCACTCTGCTTCCTCCTCCCTTGGTCAGATTGATCAATCCCAGCCCCTCCTGGAGCCCTTCTCTGCCCCGTGCAATCCAGTGAAGTCCTACAGCCCTTCCCCAAACCTGCCTGAAGAGATGCTTTAACCTCTGAAATCTCCACAGCAATGCTGGAGGGAGCAAGTGCTGGCCCTGTGCCATGGGCTTGCCCCAGCTTGGGGCTGTGGGGCTGTGGAGTGTTTTTCTCACCATGGTTGAGGCATCATGCTGGCAGTCTAGGGACTGGTGCCTGTGGGACACCTGCCTTGTGCCCACACCAGCCCTTCACGCTGGCCCCAGTGCCACAAGTCCTGTCTATGCACTGTTCCCCTGGAGAAACCCAGACTGGACACACCCAGGGTGCCTCTATGGGAACGCCAACATCCCTGGCCATTGTGACAGGGCCATAGTTTGGATGATCAGGGGGTGCTCTGGGCTGCCCCAGCAGAAACTTCAGGAAGACATAGCTCATCAGTGATAAGAGTGAAGGCCCCTGTTACCTGAGACAGCCACTGCTAGCTGCTGCCACGGCTTTGCCTCACTTTGCAACCAGGGGAAATGGTCATTTTCCCTTGAAGCCCTCGCAGGGAATCAGGTGGCTTTTCTGGAATATACATTTCAGCCAAGGAGCCATTATTGGCTGAGCGTCTGTATGGGCACGGTAGCAACAGAGATGGTTCCTCCTCAGTCCTCTTTCCAGAGGATGAAGTCACCGGGCTGCAGCGCCTGAGCTCCCTGGAGGCTGAGTCAGTGCCGGCCCTGCCGAGGCTCCGTGCGCGGTCCCCACTCCGCAGCAGCCCCCCATGGTCGGTGCTCCCCGGCCGAGGGCTTCAGGCATTGAAGCAAAATGGCAGCAGGGCAGCCGCCCCACACGGCTTCACCGCAGGGGGTCCCCCGGCCTCAGCTCTCCCGCCATCGTCCCGCCACCGCCAGCCCTGCCCCGAACAGCAGCGGGCCCCTTCAAGGGGGAGTGTCCCTCCCGGGTCGTGGCTCTGGCCCCCTCCCCACAGTCCCAGCACAGGCTGGGTAAATCCTCCACGAGGCTGTGATAACAAATACACTTCCCAAAGAAAGAGAGGAAGTGAGAGCTCCCCGGCCGCGCCGCCGCGCTGTAACCTGGCCGGGCCCGGCGCTGCCGCCTCTTCCTGTGCCGACTGAGGGCGTTTGTTTGCCTCCTCCAAAGCAAACAGTGTGGAAACTTGGGGGGTGTTTTGGCAAATCCCCTCCTCTTGCTTATAAAAGATGCTTCCTCTGACAGCTTTCCGACATCCTGTTCCTTCCAAACGTTGCCGTCGATGGGTGGCAGGGGGATCCCAGAAGTATTTGATACTTAGAACCCAGTGGCTTATCCGCCAGCTGCCCGCTCCACCTGCAGGGCGGCCGTGGCTGACTCTACCAACGGCCCAGGGGACTCACAGCCCCTGCTGGCCTCAGCTGTGTCTTGAAAGGGGCTGGAGGGAAAAGCAGGATTTCCTTGGAGACCTTCAAACACAGTTTGGCTTCTCACAGCTTGTGGCCCCACATGAGATGGGAACCACCACGATCAACCATGTGATGCTGAAGCAGGGCAACTGGTAGTCTGAACTCCTGGGCTGCAGCCATTCAAACCAGCAGGGAACAAGCAAAATTAAACCAAACAATATTTTTGGCTTTGTCTCTTAGTAAATATGGTAACAGAGTTGCAGCTACTTGGCTTGAAAAACTTCAATCTCTGCTGTTTCCCACACCGACAATACTTTGCTCCTTGAGGGGCCAGGCTGAATCCAAGCCAGAAAAAGCAGAGGTGAAGAGCTGAGTCCCCCATGAGCCCCCTCTTTGTGTATGGAAACAATTTGGCCCCAGCTGCCAGCTCCACCACAGACCACTGCCTCCTCAAGGGTGTTTTGCTCTCAGCTATGGTGCCAGATCTCAGGAAACAATGAATTCACTGGTCATCCATGGCCTTTCAGCAGTACAACTTAGGTATGGAGCAGTGCAAAGTACGAGAGGGCTAGTGTTATTCTAGTCAAGGCCAGACAAAAGTTTCTTCAGCTGCTGATTAAAATCCTACTTTTTCTCTCTAAGCACATTTACTGGAGAAGTGTCAAAGAATGCAAAAATGTGCTTACAAACAGCACAGTAGTTCCCAGGAGTGAATTCCTTGTGGTAATGCTACACAATTCTTGCTGATCCCTCTGGCCATAGCAGGAGCTGGCTGGATATTCCCTTAACACACCATTTTTGCTGGAGAACCAAGTGAAGCAAGGGGGAAAAAGGTTTCAGACCAGCCTCCTTCCTCTCCTTTCCTGGCTCAGGTAGTGGAAACCACAAGTCACCCTGCAAAGAGCCAAGTTTCGGGAAAATGAGGGATACAGCCCACTGCCTTGCTCTCTGTGCCCCAGCCATCTTTCAATGAAGAGTTTGTGTCACACTGGCCCTGTGGATTTTAATAACTGGAAAGGAAGTTGAAATTAAATTGATTTGAATACACAGATTAGGAGTGTGGGAGGGAGCACAGAGGTGGGACTCCGCAGGACAAAACTCCCCTGCAAGGTCTGGCTGTGGTGGAACAGTGACAGTGTTGGCCCCGCAGAGCTCTCATGAATCCCAGTCTGGCTGCTGACTCAACACTGGGCACTGGCCAAACCCTTGGGCCTCTGCAGCACCCTGGGGATGGACCAGAGCCAGTGTCCCCCAGCCTGGGAGCCACTGACAGCAGCTGGGAGCACCAGCAGGCCACAGAGCTGGATCCAGGTCCAGAGGTGAACCACAGCTGGAGAGCATCACCCCTGCTTGAAGCTAAACTGAAAGGGTCATGCTCAGCCTTTCCCAGAAGCCAGGAAATTGTTCTTTCTTTTGTGTCTGATGTTATGGTGGGAAATGGTGAGCAAAGGGGCAGTGCAAAGGCAGTGCTTGGAAGGGCAGCAGTCCCTCTGCACTGTGCACAGCAGTAGTCCTTCAGGGACTGCGGTGAGCTCTGCCAAAAAGCTGGAACAGAATGGGAAAGTGGGCAGTTACCTCTACAGCCTGCTGCCCCTTGGATCAATCTGCAGCAAAGACTCACTGAAATGGGAGTCCTTACCACACCTCTGCTGTAATCAAAAGCTCCTTTCTTTCACAATAACCTCCATTTTAATCTAGTACAAAACCAGCACTTTATCCTTATGGATTCATACAACTACCTATCCCAGCTCTAGCAATGTTGTGAACTTGACTACTCAGAAGTATGAGTTAGGTAAAGGGGATCAATAAGAATTTATTGTGAAAGGGCCAGTGCAGGAGAAACACGAGGTTCCAATAAGACAGAAGAAACTCAGCTTTAGGAAAGTACCATCAAATCCCCCATTCCAGTAATCAAATGTGTTATTTCAAACTTAGATGTCTGCAAAACAAACTCCCCCTATTATTCTTTCAAATTAGTTTGAACTTCCTATAATTTAACAAAGATGTAATCATATCCGCAGAGATCCCAGAATTCCTTATGAGCATCTTAAAAAGCTAGAATGAATCATTTCCTTGTACAACAATCAACTTTGCAATGCTATGATCTTGGAAATAACAGTTGAATGGTCAAAGTCAAGCACTCAGAAGAAAATAAAAGCATTTAATGTAAAATATTTCCAGAAGTTTTTACAGCAATTTCCTATAAATGGCATCTTTTCTTAAAGGATGAAACCACTGATACAAACGTATTGTTCCAAAGGGGATTACAAAACTTTCTCCTCAGCCACACAGGAGGTATGGAGAGCACTTCTTTTTTTCTGAAAACCTAAGATGAACTGAAAGTGATATGCAGGATCTATCCTGCTACCTCTAAGTGATGGTAACACACAGATTCTTTGGGATTAAAACTTCACAGGCTGATATATCCTTACCTCATAAGGCCTTTCTTAAGATTCCTAATGATTTGTGGGTATGTAATGGAACTATCTGAGATGTCTGTCAGCTACATTATGTGGTTTTTCCTAACGATGGGAAGCCTGACATCGGAGCAGACCATGGGATGTGTTACCCTGCAAGGACCAGGCTTTAGGGATGGGCATTAAAAAAAACAAACAAAAGAGTTGTTCCTATTCCTGCTCAGTTGCTCAAGGCGGTAGTTTCTGGCACCTGAGGGCAGGTGTGAACTGGTGCATTCTGGCACCTCTGGCTGTACAGTGGCTCAGGGAAGGGCAGCCATTGGGAGGAGTAAGTGGTGCAGCTGCCCCAGGCTCCCCACGTAGATTTGCAGCTTCCCAGGCTGTTGGAGGCTTTAACGAGTACAGAGAGGGCTCATTTGGAGTGAGCGACCCCCTTCAGATGACAGCAGTCAGTCCAGACAAAATTGGTCCTTGTTGAGAACCAGCAGGAGGCAGCTGGAAGGTGTGGGCAGGACAGGCTGGAGCTGCTCCACAGAGCTCTCCAGCAGTGCAGGAACTTCCCAGCACATTAATTCATTCCTTTGCTTGGCACACTTGGCTGGTCTGGGACCGATTACCTGTAAAAGGAGCTCTTTCACCACTGTAGCTGCTCACTGCAGTAGTTCCCTGCAAGGCTGGGCTCTGCCTGGTCTGCTGCCAGCCACACAGAGAAAGGCTCCAGCTGATCCCTGGGGAGCTGGGCTGCCTGCTCCCTGCTTTGCAAAACAACAACAAAACGGCCTTCGTGGAAGACGCAGTGGGGGAATGTGCTCTCTAGAAAACAAAGCCACATTAACCAGCCTCAACAAAGCAGCAGTTTTCTCTGCCAGTGGAAGGGCAGGCTGGTGCCTTCCCTCCCCAAGACAGACTGTCTTTTGGGCTCTCTGCGGCCACGTGGGAGGCTCCTTGTTTGCACTGTGCTTCCCCAGTGCTGGGCTCCCCACACTGCTACCAGGAGCTGAAGTCCCCGAAGCCTGTGCTCTTCTTCTCTTTCTTCACAGCTGTGCTGGTTGAGGGCCCATCATCCTCCACGCTGCGCTTCCTGTGACCAGAATGAAAACAACTCTCAGGGAGTCTTTACTGCCAGTGGGACCTGGGCAGCTTGGATGCCTGTTCTGCCTGCT
The DNA here is from genome assembly GCA_013397315.1 of Donacobius atricapilla. NCBI lineage: Eukaryota > Metazoa > Chordata > Aves > Passeriformes > Mimidae > Donacobius > Donacobius atricapilla. Next base: position 139,471 of record WBMY01000883.1, read on the forward strand.
TACTGGAGCCAGCCCATCCCTTGTCAACTAAACAGGAGTGCAAGCTCCATGCCAGTATGGGGACTGCAGGGACTGGGGGTCTTTGGCATGCCCAAAAAGAAAGAGAATGAGTCCATGGGGATGGTTTGGATGAGCCTTTGAACACTCCCAGGATTGTGTTCAAAAAGTTGTCCAGGCCGGAGCTGAAGATTTAACACCTGTACCTTTTTACCATGGACAGGAAAACATGAGCCATGAGTTCTCCCCACGCCTTCTCACCTGCACTTGTGGCAGCAAAAGGATTTATGGGGAACTAGGTATAAAGCAGCTGGGAGAGCTCTTCTGATCCTTCCTGTTTCTTGAGCCCAGCCTGTTGCAGTTGCTGCTGCTATTACCAGCCTCCCTTGAGCAGAGCTGGCAACCCCAGGGAATGCTGTGCAGCCAGCTCACAAGTTGTGTTTTTTAGTCAGATATCAGTAGCTGATAGGGAGAACACAGAACCCTAAATCTGCCAGAACAGGCTGCAATGACTGAAGGTCCTTTCTATACTACCTGGTCTTTTTCACAGAGCCACAACTGCTGGATTTCCTCTGTAAATAAGAATGCAGCATGTCAGCAGTTTTAAGCTAGACATAGTATTTTAAGGGACACACAATATTCTGCAACTGGAAAATTTTACTGACACACTAAACTGACCTACCTGAGCTAACATATTTCTGTTCTCACAGTTATGCAAATGCCTGTAAGTCACAGAGGCACACACAAGCTGATTAAATGGCTGTCCAGATCTGTATATGCATAAATTCAGGCCTTTATGTAGCAGACAGACAACATCATTTTTGCAAGTGCTTTTAGAGAAGTCTGCTAAAAATCAAGTGGAAGGCATTTATTTTAATTTTTCCAAAACACATGCTGCTGCTCAGCCAGGATTCTGTGCTGTCCTTAGGAAAGAAAGCAGTGCTGCCAATCCTGACAGGGGTACAAAGGGTGTCTGGGAGTGAGTGCTTTAGCATAAGCCCGTCCAATCAGCCAGGTACCCTGGAGCTACCCAGCTGCCCTGTCCTCCCACAGCAAGCCTGGGAATCTGCTCCCCTTTCCAGCCATTTCAGCTGTGCTGGTACAGCTGTTTGTGTGGCTGAGCAGGGAACCAGAGCAGCAAACTGATGGGGGCCTGGGCCAGCTACTTTGTGCAGGGCAGAAGTTGCTAAAAGAGAAACATCTGCGGGACTATGGCCTTCAGAAATAGCTGCAGAAAAGGAAGAGGATAAAAGATGGTGTAGGAAGTGACACAGTACAGTTCCTCAAAGACTTCTGAATTCCGGAAATGTATCTACAGTTCTGAAATCAGCAAATGCTTTTAAAGACCAACTTGGTCATGTTCAAGGGCTAAAAGAGAAGCTCAGTTAATGTGTAACCTTGAAAAACAACAGAAATGAAGGAAACCTGACTGTTAGGACTACATGAGGGTGTCTTTGCTGGCCCATACAAAACATCTGAGCAATGGCACTGAACAGGGCCAGCATCCAGCAGGAAAGGCACCTAAAATATTCAGCAAAAATCAGAAGGACAGGGAACTCACGCTGCAGCCATGTTAATGTATTTTCCAATCCCCTGCCGGTAAGTTTTAGGCGTCTGAACCTCTTTCTTTGGTGGAACCACTTCAGCCTTTATTTTGGCTGCTTCTTCTTCTTGCTGGAACTTCTCTCTTTCAGCAGCGACCTATGGGAAGCAAAGGGTGCAATCTGTTGCAAGAGATAGTGCAGAATAAGGAGGAAATGTCTACAATTCTTTGAAGCTTTAAAGCACTCTAAACCAGCAATCAGTACCACTGAGATTACAGGGCAGGCTTTAGGAGACAGCTCTCAAGGCCCACTACAAACAGGCTGTCTGCAGCCATTATAGCAAGACTCCTCCTCACCTGCAGCTACCCACAGCTACTGGGGGCATTTGATAGGAAATCATCAGAAGCCTGATGGATTGGGAGCTATGCCAGACTCAGTTACAAGAGTAACTCTCCCCTGAAAGAGCAACCAGGATCCTGGCAAAAAGGCAATGTTCAGTGGCAGCTGCTTAACCTTAGCTGGCAACCAGATGGGCCAGGGGGCTGCCCACGTGCAAAGAAAAGGCATTAAGTGTCAAAGTTGTCCCCAGAAAAGCTTTGACAATGAAAAAAAAAACCTCATCCAACCAACCTCACCTGTGCATCTGCCTCTTCATAGGGATCAACAAAAACGGTTGTTGTCTCAATTCTTATTTCCTCCTGGAAGCAGAAGAGAAGAGCAGTAATTCCAACTGCTGATTAAGTTGTGCCATCTCCTCCTATTTTGGTTTCAAGAAGTATCAGCAGAGTGACCAGCACCGCCGTGTGAGGCCACTGCCCCCAGTGTTTCACACATACCTTGGGACGGTCTGTTTTTGGGTCACTTTCCACATTCTCCATAGCAGTCAGAGTTTCAAAGCCACCAACCACCCTAAAAGAGGAAGGACATGTTATCTAGTTGTCACAACATACTCAAAATATTCCTACACCCTTACCTTTAAATATATCTCATTTATGCCCATTACTCTAGCAGATTTTTAAATCATCATGTCTGGGGAGAGGGGAATCAGCAACTGTGTTTGGAAGACCTGAGATAATGTCATACAGTGTGGAAGATATGAATTTTTTCCTCAAATATGGGATTTGAATTTAGAATTAAACAGAATATGGAAAAGTCCAACACTCAGTGGCAAAGCAGAGCCCAAAACCTAGAAGCCACACAAACCAGCCAGATGAAGAACAAGGCTTTTCTTCTTCTTTGTTTTTAAATTGTATATGAGTGTTATCAGGAAGAGAATGGTAACTACAGCAGCACAGCAGGGCAGTGGCAGAGATGTCTGCACCAACATCACTAACACTGAAAACACAAGATTCCTCCAGAAGAACATCATGACCGTGAGCTCATGAGGGCTTTGGGAAGGCAGCAGAGCATCAAGTCACAGCCACAGGGAAAGGCTGGGACACTTCTCAAAGCAGTTTTCACCTAGAAGGGCCTCAGATCCCTGGCTTCTCACTTTTCAAGTCAACATATCCAAACACTTGCTTGAAAATGTTTAAGGCTGAAGGCTTTCTGGACTGTTGCATGTTTATTTTCAAAAAAAGTGTGGAACAATGGGAATGTTCTAGAAAAGCATATTTAGAAAGGATAAATGGGGAAACCCAGATAATTATAATCCTGTCATCCTGTCATTTATCCCAGCAAAATAATGGAATAGCAGAGACAGGACATGATTAAGAAAGAAAGGAAATAAGTAACAGGAGTCAACAAGGTTTTGTGGGAAACAGTGTCTGTCAAACAACCTTCTATCTTTGAGACAACAGATGTGGTTAACAGGGATAACAGTGTTCATGGAACAGACTTCTGGAAGGCGGCTGATATTTTGATTGAGGAACCATAATGATATAAAGTGAATACAGTACGCATTAAATAAAAAATTGTCTGACAGGTGTCAAAATCTAATTTTAAACAGAAACCACTGAGTCAGTATGTTTTCAGAGGGGTCCTGCTGGGATCAGCTCTTGGTCCCAGGGTATTCAACACTTATATCCACCTCATCATCCACAATTAAACTTGAAAACTGCTATTCTTAGAAGAGCAGTAAATAAAAAGGAAGACAGGCTGTCCAGATCCATTAGCAAAGGAGGCTGTAGCTGGACAACATCTGTTTTAATAGAGCCAAGCCACATGGCCAGGAACCAAAAATACAGCCCATATTAACAGCTGTGGGGCAATGAGAAGCAGCCATAATTCTCAAAAAACACTGCTCCAGGAGTCAGGAGAGTTTGGGGCCAGGAGATCAGCAGCAGGGGCAGGAACTGGCCACTGAAGAGTCCAGGGCTGCCCACGGGACAGGACAAGCTAAGAGGCAACAATCCCCCAGCTTCCACAGGGGAGCAACTGTTTTGAAGCCTGATTGTTACTGGGACTACAGCACCAGCACGGGTAGACTGGCAAGGGATGGGCAGATGAAGTGGGGGAAAATCTAATTAAATGAAGCTGGTGGGGAAAAAGGATACTGAATTGGTGGAATATATGGAGCATTTTATCACCTAACTCTGCTTTCATATCAAAGAAATAAGCAATGCTTTGACCAAAACAGACATGATATTCACTGTCACCTTTATACACTTTATACACTCATGCCAGGGTATTTCCCCCTCAAAGGCATCTCTCCAGTCCCAGCAAGGCAGAGTCTGCCCAGCCAGCACCAGGAGAGGCCTCTGACTCTCACCTGCCATGGTCGCAGCTGATCCAGTGGAGAAATACACTTTGTACAGCACTCCCCAGTGCCCTCAGTGTCACCCCATGGGCTGGGACAGACCCCACCATGGAGAATGAACCGAAACAGAGAGGGTGTTCTCACACCTGCCCAAGCACAGCTGCGCTTGCTCATGTTTCAATGCTGCTCCAAACTTTATTCTCCAAGGGCCTGCTGATATTCTGTAATCAGGCTGTGACTTTTATGTGCAATTAAAACCCATGGAATCAGGCTAGAACAGCCTCAGTCATTTGTGACTGGAGGGAGCAGACCGGGGGAGGCTGCACAGGGCTTGAGGACCCTGTATGAACTTTGCAAAGTTCATAACAAAAACTCAATTTTAAAATCTCTCTCCAGGCCAATATCAGATTTACTTATAACACTGATTAACACCCAGCCCAAGATATAGTTGCTGTATTTTAACTGCCCCAAAGGAAACTTTTGATTTAATATCGGAGGATTTTCTAGCCAACAGCTCACTCATTATCTGCTTACATGTTTTCATTTAATTAGGTTTCTGATAATTTGAAATGGCCAGATCAGCTGTGCACTGGCAATCTCAGCTGAGTAATCCCTTAGCCCATAGCTAGACCTCCCACAATACTGGCCCTAATGCATTTTACTGATGCTACCAGATCTTCAGTTGCTCTGCTAATTAAACTTTATTGGTAATATTTTGTCACTTGTACATTTTGAAAGGCTGTGATAGACATGGCATTCACAGGTCATCAGTAAATGACTTAAATAGTCTATTTTGACATGATTGTAAAGGGCTAAGGGTGAAGAAGACAAAGCTGTTATGCCTGCAGAGCATGTCATTCTCTTTTCTTCTTCACTTCTTGTCTCTCAAATGGAAAATTGTTTCCTTTCCTCTCCCTTGCATTCTCCAACGTTTTGCACAGAGTATCTCTGTGTATTACACTGTCAGCACAGTCAGCTCTCAATATATGTTTTTGTCTTTATAAAGACACTGTGGCAATCCTGACAAAAAAATAAAACCTAATTTGAATATAAACCACCAGCTCAGAGGAGAGAGCTCTGACCAGAGAGACAGGAAATAATCTACAAGTCACTTTTGTTCAGGGAGCACTTGGGGGCTTTGTCAGGGTCAGGCCCAGCTGAGGCTGGTATCTCACCACTAAGAATTAACATCCAAAAAAGACAAGATCTGATTGCAAACATCAGCCATCCAGTAAAAATTGAACTATACACTAATCTGGCAGTCAGAGCTGGATGCAAAAGAAATTGAATATTCCAAACTGTAAAGGCTTTTGCAAGCTTTCCTCGGATCTAAGAGAGACAAGGTACAAGCAGGCCCTTGAAACATTACATGTTGTTATTGTCAAATCTCATGATGTTACATTGCAGCACTAAAATCAGCTTGATGAGATATAATGTGTCAAAGCCCATGCACTGGCATCCCTGACAGCAACTGTTCCTCACAGAATGAGGAAACCAACGCACCAGGCAAGTTTTTGGGATTATTTGCCTGCCCAACAACACATATTTTGGGCCCAGAAAAAAGCCCATACAAGTTTTATGTAGAAAAGACCATCAGATCAGCACATAAAAAACATTTTAAAAATCCTCTAAAGAGTGAGCCACTACTTAATATTACTCTAATATTAAAGGAAATCTGTACATAATAAAAGAAAATGCAAATTCCAGAAATTCAGACTCACATCCCTTTATACCCTTTACACGTGCTAAATGTGCGACACAGTGACTGTTCACACTGTGTTGTCTGGTCTCGTGCAATGTCACTTCTGCCAAGTTGGGAGCCAGCATGGAAGGGAAGGGAGAGGGCATAAACAAGTTTAACCTTTTCCACTGCTTCTGGCTCTATTCCTTCTAAAAGGCGTCATACATGCCTTGTCCTAAACTGACTGAGGTTCAAAAAGGTGTTCATATGACACCCTACAGTGAAAAGGGTGACGCTTTCAAGACACCATTCACATCAGAACAACCAGTGAAACAGAGAGTTTGCTGTGTGCTTCCAGTAGATGTTGAACCGAGAAATGATGATCTCAACTATATATTTAGCTCAGCAACCCTGAGACAGCTTGTATTTTTAGAGGAGCTTGATAAATGTTGCATTACATTTAAGCATGAACGACAAGACAGGTACATTTAGGCTATTTTTTTCTGTTAGCATAGGAATGAAAACAAAAATGTGCCCTTACTTGTGCAATTCTGTTTTTTTGAAAGCTGGCTAAGTTAGCACTGGAAATTTCTGCATTTCACATTTAGATGTGTTATTAAAATCTTACTTCCTGTTAAGGCTCCTTTATGTAAACTAGTAACCTTGCTTCATAACCACTGCCAATGCCTTTGCATGGTGCAGAAGTGAAATATCCGGAGCAGGCTCTATCCATTTGCAATATGCCAATGAAAGTCTCACTGTACATTAGTTAGTGCAGCCCCAAAGAAAACTGCATCTCCCCTGCAGGCCTAGAGACATTCACACATGAACCTATTTCTCAAACTTTTGTTTGGAAGAATTATAGGAATTAAGCCTTCTGCAATGCTGGGGATGGCAGTCGGCCAACATGATAGAGTTTCCTGGTCAGAATATGATACAAGAACAATGTCTGTACTTTTTTTAAAAAAACCCCTTTAAACTACAAACAGAAACCAGAAAGAAAAATTGCTCTTTTGTAAACACACTCTGCCCCGAAGGTTATTTTTATAAAAAGGAGAACATACATTTATATACACACACACAGAGAACAGCACGTGCACAAACATGTACACTCAGAACAAAATGTTTTCCATGCATACACCCCATCTGCAATGGAGTGAGCAATTCAAATGTGCAACAAGGATGCAGCCAAAACATCTCCATCTCTCTGCTAGATAAGGGCTTAATCTAGCAGGCGAGACAGAGTAATAAAAGGTGCTAAAAAAATAAAACAACTTGGAAAAAAGCTTGTTTAAACTAGACTCAACAGATGAACCTGGCACAAAAGGACTCCCCTGCCTTGGCACAGATCCCTCTTCAGAGATCATACAACTGTTTTGGAAATGACAGCAGCCCTCATGCAGCTCCAACAGCCCAGGGCTCGTGCTGCAGGACACCACAGCCATGGCTTCCACAGGGAGGCCTGGCTCATTTCCCCACCTTGCTCTTTGCTCCTATCCCAGTGTCTGGGGAGCAGACTCTGCAGTGCAAAATTAGGTCAGTCTCCCTACACGGAATCAGCTCTTCTGCTGTCACACAATTTCTCCAATCTTCAGATGTCCTAAAGTAGAAGAGCCACAAGAACAGGAGTTTTCCAGCTCAGAAGCAACTAGGATTCACTGATTCAAATTATACAGGGAATATTGCAAGTGGAAACAGATACTGTGTTATATAACAGTACCTGGGTAACTGGATAATGCCTGGTAGTTGCTTTATGTAGCTAATTACTTTAGAGGACAGGAGTTACTTTCATTGCCCCAGTCTACAGAATTGCAGTAGAAAGCATTAAAGAGGTTAAGGAATATTTAATACACAGTGATACTGATCCAAGAGAAGAACCCTCTTCCACAAAAGCACCTGGAAAGGGGAGAAGGGATGAAAAGAGAAGAATAAGCAGAGTGCATGTCAGCTACTGACTGATGCCTCCAGTCTGACCAAGCCTGAGGTTTCCCAAACCACCTTGTTCATTGTTTCTGGGAACAAGAGAATTGAAGAATGAGCAGCAGAAACCTCGAGAGACAGTAAAAGTTATGCACATAAGCAGATATGTACAGCCTCATACAAAAGAGAAAACTGTCCTTGACATACTCATCTCCTGTCTCAGTTGCCACTTTCTTTTCTCAGCTCTTGACAAACACAAGTGATGCTCTAATAAACACACAGAACTGCTGTACAGATAATCTCCAGCTTTGCCACTCTGACCACAACACTTTTCTCTCTGCTCCCTTTATTGCCCTTCGTTTTATCACATCATATATCTGCAACATGCCCTCATTTTCAAGCCCTCCATGCTCTGCTTGTCCTAAATCTCACCCAAAATTCTGAAAGCATTTTTCTCCTTCTGTTGATCACTTTCCACTACTATTTTAAACATGCACTTTCTAATGTGTGCCTTTAGCTTTGGAACAGGCTCGGTAAAAACATTAATAAAGCAATTTTGTTTTTTCCTGAGGCTTTCTTTTTCCAAAGGTGGCAGAAGGTAGGTTGAAATGGGTTACTGTCACAACTTCCCTGTATCTATATGCAATCTCTTTTTTACTTACAGAGCTCTCAGGGACAGAGATTGTTTCTGTTTCAGCTTATAAAATGTAGCAGGTCTCTAATCCACAGGAGCTGTGAACCATTGCAACAGAAAATATAATAACAACATGGATGGGATATGCTTGCCCCGAATTTTCATAGAGCACACCCAAGAGGAGCCTGAGCCTATCTGCTGTTTTGGCTGTAGTGTTCCTGTAGCTGCCGCAGGTCACAGCACAGCTGAGGCCGTGCTTGGAGCACGGGTAGGTGGGAGACCCCAGGCACAGAGCCCAGGGCAGCAGCAGACAGGACCCTCCGCAGGCAGCAGCCCCCTGCAAATACTTGTCATCCCTCTGTGCATGCCAGTTGGTTTACATTATCTCAGTTTCTAAATTAAACCTCTTACCAGCAAGCTAAAAGCCCACAAAAGCCACCAGTTGGTTTTCATGGTAATTACATCATTCTCTAAGTCAGAAGAAATAGTAATTACTAGAAATGGTAATTACTTATTTAATCTAGGCAGCTCTGTTGGAGCAGGAAATCCATGCAGCCTGCAACACACCTCCAAGGGAAGGCATTCTTCTCTCACTTTATGTTTTTGCTCCCCAGCCATGCCATATTATCTCCTTTCCTTTCCGTACCCACATCCTCATCACTGCCACAGTGGGCAGCATATTTATGATGAGCCCGTCCCTGTCCTCCAGCCACACCTTTCTCCTGAGATGTGAGAGTTGCAGTGCACCAAGGCAGACACATCACCTCTTCACTGTCCCACTGCCCAGGTGTGGGCATTAATAGATTCTCCTACATAAAAAACTGTGTTTCAAACCAGTCCCCACTGGACATGAATGAGATGCATTTCCAGAGAATGAACTTTTCAATGTTGCATCCCACACAGGACCGAAGAAACAGAGAAAGGAGTAGGGAATGGGTTGCCCTTTCACTCCTTTTGGTTCTCCGAAGTATGGAAAGCCTGCTGAAAAGTTCTATACAAATTACAAACAGGTCAAACTGTGCTCTCCAAGATACCCGTGTGACACTAACATGAACCAGAGTCACACTGGAGTAGCTGAGAGTCCAGTTCAGATCAGAGTATTTAGGTTTTTATATTAACTGAAATAAGTAATCCTCAAATCTATATGAAAGTCACAACAGGCCAGTAGGCATCTAGTTAACAATACAATTAAACACTGATGGAAACAAAGAATCCTGATATCACGGGTTCATTCTGCTCTTAAACGTAGATATTATTCCTAGATATGCATCTCAGATATTATTGTGCTATAATCACCTCAGATATAGTCACCAAATCCTGGAACCACCCAGGATCTAAAATAGCAAACTGAAGTTGGAGTTTTGCTAGAGGTACAATCTCTGGCACCTTCTGGCTTTTATGACTTTTAAAAACAATGCAGGTAAAAACAGCTGATGCATTTTGATAACAAAATATAGATTTTAAGAGCTGCACTTATCAACCTCTTGTTATTAAAATTGTAGGTAAATTCAATGATTCAATAATTCAATTTCTAGATTAATACATACTGACTGGGATACATATATCCCAGCATCTTAACTTTTACCATCTTTGAATTGATATTCATTTACATGTAAGACAGATCAGAGTAAAATTTCCCTGCTCTGTGTTCATATGAAGATGTCACTCAGTTTTCATGCAGGAAGCCAAATATGATTTTAAAGCAGCATGTTTAATAAACTTTTTCCATTGTATTTGAGCTAAAAATAAAAGCAGCACCACTTCTTCACTCTAGCACCTAAGCTCGGATTTCTGTTACAGCAAAGACAATTCACAGATTAAGACAGTCTTTGCTAAAACTGCAAAAATCTCTGCTATGAATGCTTAATCAGATTTACCTGGAATAAGTAATTCCTCTCTAAAGGGCAACATACAGAGTGAAACACAATCTGAGCTATTTTGCTCACAAGGTACTTGAGATATTCAGCACAATGTGAAGGTTTTGGGGAGCACCCTCCCTGCACCACAGAAAACTCAGCTTCTCTCCAAATTCTTTCCTGGTGAATTCTGGTAAAACTGGAGCACGCTGGGGAAACACAGCAAAGACACTGGAGGACTGCACAGGATGCACACTGAGGCCAGGCTGTACCCAGAACTGAAGACCAGGCACATTTTTAGCTGAGCTGTCCTAACACAGACATTATTTGATGAGGTGGCCAGCTCAAGTTAACAGCATTACTGAAGGGGATTTGAAGGGGTTTTTGCAAGGTGGACTCAAATTGTAGCTTAAGTGAAATAGTCCTAAGATTTGGATAAGGTAGCTCCTTCAAGAATATACTGATTCGCAGCTTGTAGTATTAGAATTTGCTTTATTTATCTGCTTTCACGAAAGGACAACGGAATTTTGATTTTTTGTAGGACAAACCTGAGAAAGAAAAAAGAAATACATTTCCACGAGTGCAATTATTGAAGAATCAGTACTGGAATTAACAGCACTAAAATAAAGTGCCATTAAAATGAAGTAGTTTCTGCCTCAAAAACTTGCAGGCAGGGAAGATGGATTAAACATATCACTTTCACTGTACAGCACAATTGTATGACATTCAATCAAAGTAAACAGTACATGGTTCTATTTTCCATTGCTGACTTCCAAATGAGTAAAACCATAAAAATAATAAAACCCCAAATCTACAAGTAAAAAAGCTTGTAGGACTCAGGAACTCCAAGTGCAGCAGGCTAGCAACATTCCCACTCCTGCCATGCATGAGGGATGTCTGAAAACAGCTCCGCTTGACTTGGTAAGTACCAAGTACCTGCATCAGAAGAAGCAAAAAGCAAACCATAACAAAGATTTTGTACCTTCTTCTTCAAGAAATACCTTAATCTTTATCATGTGAAGACCTAACTGGAAAAGACTTTCAGAAGAGATTTCTTTATAAGGAATGAAGTTCTCTTACTGTCTAGGCATTTGGTAGTATCTTTATGTATGTGTGCGTAAATATATAGATTTTATACTAGTGATAATTGTCAGGAAGAAAAGAAAAAAATAAAAAAGAATAAGAAGGGCCAAAAGACCTAATCTATACAGAATCTATGCTGTGATGAAGAACAGTCCTGTCATGACTAATTTTTCAGTTGATGGCTCACAGGAGGATGAAAGCCCTACTGAAGAGCTAATCTCTTGTGTCCCAGCAATTAACATGCGGAAATATTAACATGGTTCATTACATGACGATGATTACTTTGCTCATGACTCCTGGAGGGCCACCCACAGAAAGAAGTGAGGCAACTTACAGTGGAAGGAGGAAAAAATGGCAGGGTCTGCTGACTGGCATTGGTGCAGTGTTGCCCACCTACTCATGACCAGGAGAACTGGATTGTGAGCTGGGATTTTGCTCCAGTTCAATTCCAAGTCACTAGATTCTTCTCTTTAGGGTTCAGACACACAAGGGAGAATGTCTGCTATACTGCTGCCCAAAATATCCTTCACTTACCTTCCAAAAACTGTGTGCTTCTTGTCCAGATACGCACAAGAGCGGAATGTGATGAAGCTAGAAAGAATAAAGATACAACGGTTACCGCATTGTCCCACTGACCCTCAACAACAGCCAGTAATGCTTAAAAACACGAAGTGTCTGCAAAAGCTTTCAGAGAGAAGCCAAGCCCCTCTCCCTCTCTGGCTCCTCTCTGAAAGACCTGTGGACCAAACATCCTTTAACCCCTCAGTTTTTTGGGTTCCACCTGGATTTTTAGAGTTTTGGTTCCTCACTTTTCATCACACTAACATTTTTAAACAGTATTCCAAGAGTGGGGCCCTGCAGCATGTCCAGAATTAATCTGAGCATCTGCCTCCTTGGCCATGCAGGCCCTGGGAAGCTCCTGCAGGGCAGACAGATGTGAGTCCTGCTTGGGAAGAACATTTCTCCTGCAGGATGGGCTGCTTGTATCCAGCAAATAAAGTTACACCACACAACAGTCTCTGCCAGTGTAAACTTCTGTTTTCTGGATATTTACATTTTGCATTTCTCTTCCCTTAAACTGGCCTGTTGGTGATCCATTTCTCCTCTGGACAGAGCACACTTGTGGTCCAGATAGAAACATCCCGAAAGAATATTTTGAAGTGTCAGAAGTAATTAATTGGACTTTTAATTTTGAGGACTACTTTTAAACTAAAACACAGGAACTAAAACACTAATCCAAAGCAACCTTTAGTACTAAAAGTTTTTCTCTAAAATTTGATGTTTCTTTGGAAGTCTTGGACTACGAATGTATGAGACAAAGGTTTCCACACTGTGGTCTGCTGACCACAACGGCCTGTCTTGGCTGGACATGCAGTGCTGGCTCTTCTCCCTGTCTCCATCTGTTACACTACATAGGAGACAGCTAAAAATATATAAGCATTCCAAAAGCACTTTTCCATATAAGCAACTGCCCCAGGAAGTTATATGATTAGAAATAGGAGCAGCTGTAATGTGCCAGACAGTCTATTAAGATATAGCTTGCCCTAGGAAAGCATTGGGATGCTGTGCAGAATGCAAACTCCTACATGGGATACCACTTTATTCCTGGATATCCAATACAGAAAATCATCACATGGTCAGTTATGTAGCATTGTAGTAAAACCCCTGAGAAATAGCAAATATACAGGGAAAGCTTCTCATCTGTCACTGCAGTCAAAATAAAGTCAAAGACAAGAGAATTAACATAAGTCAGGATGGTCCCATAGAAGAGGAGTCCTGAGCATTATTCAAGCATCACCCTGCAGAGGGGATCCAGCTCCCTCTGCTCTGTAGTGCCTGTCACCTATGGGGAGAGCTATTCACAGAGTTCCTAAGGCTACAGGAGATGTATCTAAGTGCTGCCTAGGAACCTTTATAAATATGGGCAGCTGGACTCTCTTAAGGACTTACATATAATGGAATTTTGTATTTCATTTGCAAATTTTAGGAGAACATACAATCACATTCACAGCAGCAGATGATGTAACTCAAAATCACTTATGGCCTCTGTAAGTTCTGTTTTTAGAATCCCCCCCTTTTTAAAAAATATATATATATTTAAAAAAAATAAAAAGAGGAAAGAAGCCTCTACTCTCCCCTAATTTAGCATGTGAGAGCTGGCAGTAACATTCAAATCCAAAATAAGTTGTACAGCAACTCAGTCCAGCAAACTGCCCCACACGTGCTTAGGCTTAAGAATGTGAGTAAGCCTAAGAATGTGAGGCCCTGAGACAAGCCCTAATGTTTAATTAAAGCAAACCACACTGCTGCAGAGTTTACAAGCCATCAGAACACTCAGTATCACGAACACCAAGTCCCCCTCCCTCTCCAGTGCCAAGACACACACACACACTCTTACTCTTTCCTGGGGTTCCCAATAAAAGAACAATTTTTTATATTTACAGAGCAACCAATAAATGGTTGGCTCAAAGTGACACAGAACGTTTTTAAAGGACTGCAGGCTAGCACCCATATTAATGTTACACATGAACAAGGCCATTACAACTTTAATATCTTTAAGTTTTCCCTCATTTTATTCCTCATTCTGCTTTTGTAAATTGGAAACCAAGTTATTCTCAATCTCAGATCATACACTCTGCCACGTCTGGGTCAACACATTTCAACAGAGCAGAACTGTTCTCATTTATTTAAAATCAGGTGACTAAAAAGAAGTAATATTCCCATAGAGATTATGTTTCATCTAATTCCTTCAAAAAGCTCAATATGGAGCTAATTTTAAACAGAGTGAAGAGGTGTGATGAATGATGATAATTATAGGGGTAACACTGGGTAGGGACACCAACAAAAACAAACAGAAACTTAAAATCATTTCAACAAAGACATCAAATTATTGCTGATATAATAAGCCTACAGGTCTTCTTCCTGTGCTTCACTTCTCTTAGATTGGGTAACAGCAGCTGGAGCCCTGATTGCAATATGCACCGCTCAACAGAATATTTCCCTTGACTGAACTTTTAAGAGTAGTTCATAAAATGTCATTTTTCTTCTTAACAGACTGAGACATAATGTCCAGAAGGAAACTGTTAAGCACAAAAAAGCAAATGACTACTTACAACTGTGATTTGTTTGTGTTGGGTCCTGAATTTGCCATACTAAGAACACCACGTCCTGTGTGGGACAAATTAGGCTTGAATTCATCTTTGAAAGGTTTTCCCCAGTAAGATTCTCCTCCTTAAAAAAAAAAAAAAGAATGTTTGTTTTCATTAGTTTCTCACTGTGTTTTGCAACAGGCACTGACATTAAATTCAAGGTTTCCAGCGCTTGCAGTCACTATGTGTTAATACATTGTTACCTCACCCCTATCACTAGGCCAGTATTTGAGCACGACCTTGAAATCTGCTGTTTGCAACTGGCAACACATTTCTGTGCCCTCACACTATCAGCTGCAACAAACCACACTTTATCAACAGCTTTATGTTGTGCTGAAGAACAGCCAAGGATTTAATTTTTTCCTCCTGGTCCATCATATTTTTTCTTGTTTGAGACATTAAATCTTTAAAATTGGCTTCATGACAAAACACAGAGCAAAGAGTTACCAGTTTGATTGCACTCTGGATATAGTGCTGCTTCCAGAAATAAAGTATCAGGAAGATGAAACACATTCATAGAACCAACTAAGAATAGGAGCTATAAACTCAAATGCTTAATCCCAGACTAAACAGTGAAGAACGATGATATATGGTGCTCCAAACTGAAAGGCAAAAATTATATATTTGGACTAGATACCTGGATGATGTGAACACTTATATGCAGTGAAGGTAAAAGAATGGTAAAATTGCACAAACCCCAGCCCTCCGAAACTGAATTCTTTTCTACAACTGTGGACAGAGAGAGGGTCCATGAGAGCTCTCCTCCTGGCTGTCATTTTTACATTATTTATGACAGATCTGAAAATTTCATTTGCACTTTCCTCCAGGATCATCCTTAATCAGAAAAGCAAAGGCTGAGATGAGTCATAGCTATATAGTCAAATCCATAATCTTGTTTGACAAACCATGAAAAAAGATTTCACCTTAGGACAGTATTAAAAATAAAACAAACAAAACTATCCAAACAGGCAGCAAGCCTTGTCCGTCTGCAGGACTGGCCCAAGAGCCCTCCAAGAGCCCTCCGGAGTAAGTAACTGTATCACTAGAGAAGCAGCAGGTCACGGAGGGATCTGTGGTGCTCCACAGACATGTGCACACATAGCACAGAAAGCAATTTGATGATATGGCTGCACACAGAAGCAGAAAATAAAGCCCAGGAATGAATCAGGCTCCTACTGAAAACCTTATCCAAAAAATCACAGGAGTGCATTAAATGAGGAAAGAGTTTCAGATAATCCCACAAAAACATGGACATATGGACAGCTGCAAGTGGAACTAAGGGAGAAATTCTGGAAGAAGCTGACCCACTTAAAAACCCAATTAATCATATTCAAAAGACCTATTAATAGAGTTGAGTGTTGCCTGCTCTGCAGTTTGACAGGAGGTGGCAAAAGGGGACAAACCCTGAAGAGATTTTCTGTAATCAGGAGTACAGCAGTGGTTATTTCAGCAATCTCTGGCTATTGAATATTTTAAGATCAGCTGAATTACATCAGCTTGATCCCATACGCCAATCTTGCCCTGTAGTGGGTGACAGGGATACGGTACAGTTGCAGGCAGCTCTAGAGGAGTTTGTCCTGTCTGAAGTTTTCAGAAGATATAGAACATGAGCACAGTCTGTTGAGATGGGACACAGCAGCAAGTGGCCAAACCCGTGAGGCTACTACACCCTTCATGTGCTTCCAGCTGATGCTGGAATTACAGTCAAGCTGCTGAAAGAGAGTGGAATCAAGCCTGAAGCCTTGACTGGTCAGAAATATAATTCAAAAGGAAAGAGAAAAATTGTGAATGACAGAGAGACTCTCTCTTTGTGGCACAACAAACAATCAGACCCAAGAGCTTGCAGACAGGAGCAATGAGCCATGATCTTTAGGTTTTGAAATATTTATTTTTGTACAATTTCATTTCAGATCATGCACTGCAGGTCAGAATTAATCTCATATGTATGAAAGCTAAGTTTGGTTCATTGGGGTTCTGTGGAAATAAGCACTAATATTTTAGCAGATAATTACAGGCCCTGCTCTGTCTGCCATACAGCTGTTTCCAAGGCTAGTCCTGTCTGCCTGGGAGCTGCAGCAGGAACAGGGAATGGTCTGTGCAGCATCTGCCTAAAAGGCCAGACGTCCTGTGAAGGACATAACTGAAGTGTCTGTGGAGACCTGGCAGCACAAACTTGGCAAAGGGTGGTGGAGACACTGCAAAGGCACTCAGTAGAGCAGGCGCAGCTTGGGGGGGGGTTGTTGTTGTTTTGGTTTGGGTTTTTTAAATAAATTAAAGGGAATACTTTGTTTTCTTTTTCAAGGAAAACCCCGAAGTATTCTCCTTAAATTGAAAATAGCCTGAATGTGCTTTTTGTCAAACTCCTGCTAACCTTTGGAGTTGTTCCAGGCTTCAAGTATCTGCTTGAAGCAGGACTAGATAGAACAAGTCAGAGGATGGCAAGTTACATCTATACATTTTTTTAATTACTGAAACTCAGAATGACTTGGTCTGTGAAGATTAAGTACAGACCCTTCATCAGTCTAGGGCCATGACAGCACAGGGCCTAGTGCTCAGCTGGAAGAGGGATTTTACATTCTTACTTTTTACTCTCCACATTAGAGCTCAATGTAAACTTGGGAAAACCACTCACAGGTTCCAAACCTACTAATAATTATGAGGTGTTTGTAAGTATCTAGCAGATTTTACTCAGTTTATTCTCAACACAGTTGGGAGGTGTGGCTGTACATTTTCTGAAAGCAGAATGGATGCAGACAGAGGAGGTGGGAGCATGGCAGTGTTTGGCTCCAGCGTTTTCATGTTACACTCCCTGTATGTGCCACAAAGAGAGGAGGCTCCTCCTGACACTCTCCAAATCTTCCTCAGAGTGCACACAGATCTCTGCTGGCTATATTTGGAGTCACAATGATGCAAACCCCTCACCCCAGTGCTGATGTACCAGCCTACAAGCAAAGCCCATGGAAAACAAGAATTGACTCCGGGTGTTGGATTCACGGCTGGCAGCACCGCCTGTCACTTCACCTCCCGCTCAGCTTTATCTTCTGTCCAAGTGGAGCTGTGTGCCTACTGGACTTGCAAATGTTTCTGAGATCATATTACAAAACTGCTGGAAAAGAATTCTGTGGGGTTCTATGCTAAAAATCACCTCACATGGCAGCAGCCATGGCCCCAGCATGTACTGCCACTGGCTGGATTGGTGTTGGGAATAATTACAGCCTGTACATGGGAATCTCCTGCCTGCATAAAGCTGGAAATGTACTTGGGATCAGCCACAGAAATACACTGCCATTCAAAAGCATTTAAGCTGCACAGTGTCAATGCCTTCAGGAGCCAGAAAGAGTTTTTGTACAATTCTGTAAAATAAAACTCACATGCCTACTCAGATACACATGATTCAAAGCTGCAGGAAGCTGGGAGACAATTCCACACATTCTCCATTTAAAAAAAATTCTCTTAAATTAAAGACATGTTTAACTCATTCTCACACAGAGATGAAATGAAACAGGACCACACAGCTCTTAGAAAAGAACATTAATAATTTCTGTGGCTATTCAGAGCAGCAAGATATATTTAGCTTGTACTGAAGCATGGTTAGTTTTTCAGTCTTGAATCTGCGTCCTGTGCTGATAGTAAACAGGTGAACAGATCTAAACTGACATCTGAAGCAATCACAGATTAGCAACTACACAGAAAAAAGCCACATTTTCAGACTGTCTTTTGAACTAAACCAGATTACCCTTTGGTAGTCTTTGTTCCTACCAAAAGCATATAAAAATTTTTTTTGAGGCACACAGAATTTGTACAACTTTCTTGCAAAGAGCTGAGAGATGCATCTAAAGCTTCAGAAATGTAGCATTCCAAAACCCAGGTGTGGGCTGGGAATCATCATTCATGACAGCTGTGATTTTAAATAAATCCTTCCTTTTTCTGGCTTAAAAATTGCTAAGCAGTGGTAAGGATGTAGGAGGGTTCTGATTCACAAAAATGATGGCTTACTTTCTGTAATTTTCTTCTTGTCATTTGGAACAACGAGGTACATAATAACATCTGACACTTCTGTAGAGCTTTCCAAGTGAGATTCTGGAATCATTTTGCAAATATGAAAGCCTTAGCTCAGGCAGTAAGTGCCTCTCTCCTCTCAGATAAGAGGACATGGTACCAACCCCGCAAACCCAAGAGTGGATTTGCGGAGGGGCTGCAGATTAAAAGACCTTTTAGATAAAAAGGTCTTGCTCTTGTCCTTTTGCTGAGCTTCAATCCTGCAAGTAAACGGGCTCTAAAACTGCTACAGATTAGGAGCTTGCCATCTTAGGAAATCACATTGCCTTAATCAAGTTTGTCCAGAGTCCTTTGCTGTTGACATTTCAGAGGAGCTTTTCTTGCTGCCAAACAAAACGCAATTCCCATCTACCAGTGGTATTTCATCCTGGACTTTTACAGCTATAATGTGGCTCCTTTGTGCCCTCCTGGATTCATAAATCATAGGCTGATTCATGAGACCTTCCACCAGGTTGCGAGAAAGAGTAGCTGAAAAAAGCCTGTGCTGCTTTGAAAATCTGAGGCTTTGCATATAGTTTTCCCTTTTTCATACAAAAGGGTTAGGATATTAAACCCATTTGCTCTACATGCAAATTTTCTTCTATTATTTGGAACACTGAAAATACAGAGCAGCTGCTCCATTTGCACGACCATGAGTTAGAATTACTCACAATGTTCAACCACTTACTTGTTATGAACAGCAGGAAAAGAGATACATCACAAATCTAAAATTCATTTTCAAATAATTAATCATTACAAAGAATGACCATGACTCAGCTTATTGCTCTGAATACTGCCTCTATGGGTGGTTATTGTGTTAGAGAAGAAATAAGCTGCTGCACCACAATAAAATTTCTCCCAGTAGTCTTCTGAAATATTAAGGTGAAGGCTGTAGGAAAATGAATCTGGTCCTTCAAACCAGTGTCAGCCTTGCAGGATTGTGTATCTAACTGCTCTGGCAGTGCAGGTCTGACAGCTATGCTACGGTAAAACTCTATTCCCCACTCTTTTCCCAGGGTGATATCTCAACTCCCAGATGCCATAATGCTAATTTCCACCCTTCTCCATTCCAAGGTTAACTGCTCAGTACCAGGAATTAGCTGTCCTTCACGTGTCTGCTGGGTCACATTTAATTTTACGACAGTCCACAAAGACTCAAAAAGGACAAATTGGGGAGCTGAATAACAAACAACAAAGCAAGGCTCAGGGCTGCCTACAGAGAGAACAGTTCAGCTGGAGCAGCCATGGGAGAGGACAGGCAGCAACAAGCAGCTTGGCATTTACCTCCGTGAACTGTTTCCAAAACACAAGCACACTTAATCCAGGTGAGCCAAAGTAGTTACAGTCTGTGTATGTATCACAAGTAACCTTCTGTCATGTTGCACTAATCGTGCCCAAATCCATCCAGAAGATGAGCACTCCTGGGCTTAGTTAGCAATGGAGTAGGTGATCGTCTCAGCATCTGGGGGCTGCAACCATAAACCTGACACCCTGACACATGGGATGAATGTCAGATGACAGAAACCAAATGGTGGGAAGATATTCAAACAAGCTTGTTCTATTCCTGAATTTATGAACAGGAATAATTAAATAAATAGAAGAAGAATATATACAGGCTTAATCCATCTTCCATGTATGAGTTTAGAAAAGTTTTTTTTTTTTCCAAAAAACAAACAAAAAGGCCAAATCTCTTAGCTAGAAACCATCAGTTAATGCAGAAGGTTCTGTGTGGATGAGGAAACAAAGTATGGTTTTTTTGTTGTTAAGTCTTCCTGCAAAAGGCTCTAATAGAAACAGTTTATAATATTGACATTTAAAGGGTAACCTCCAAATAGTCCTCCCTCTTGCCAATTGAAATATCTGGGAAGAAAGCCCTGTTCTGTTCTCATGTGCTTCTCTGATATTACAAAAGTCAAGTTATTTGCTTCTAAAGCCCATTTCATCTTACAGACTTTTTTTAGCTTTCAAAGGTGCATCCTTTTTTTCCCTTCTAAGAAGCAGTGAGTCAAAAAAATACTGAAATCCCTTCCAGCAGAAGAAATAAAAAGAAGGGAATTTATCCTGCAAATAACAAACAGGCCATAGGCAAAAAAGGTACAAAGTACTGAATCCCAGTGCTTTACTCGAAAGCTTTCCAAAAGTGAATGCCTGTGATCACATTAATAATGCACAAAGCAATGGACCAAGACTTTTACAGCACAGGAGCCCAGGAGAGCATCAGTCCATCTGCCCTGCTTGAGCAGTGCTGCCGAGCTGAACCCTCCTCTGGCTGCCCTGCTGCC
The DNA here is from genome assembly GCA_013397315.1 of Donacobius atricapilla. NCBI lineage: Eukaryota > Metazoa > Chordata > Aves > Passeriformes > Mimidae > Donacobius > Donacobius atricapilla. The sequence continues at coordinate 160,353 of WBMY01000883.1, forward strand.
AAGGGAACATCAAGCCTCAGGCCTGGCCACCTTCTTACTGCTCCAGACACACAAGTAGGAATTTCTGCCTCACAGTCAAGTACCCTGGATCTATCCAGTAGTCAGGAACAAATCCTGACAGACTACTTGCACTCTGTGAACTGTCTAAGCAGCTTCACTGAAGTATTAAACACAAAGGCATGACAGTTCAAGAGCAAACTACAGCCCACCAGGCTCTCCATTTAGATTATCTTGTGATATTATCATATTCAACAAGCAATTAGGTAAAGACATATAAAATTCAACTGTCTTCAAAAAATAAAAGCCATTCAGGAGCAGACATTTGCACCATTTGGACTCTACAATAATTGCAGCCAGTCTCTAAAAATCTGCAAGACTCATGTCTATTTGAGTGCATACTGTTCATTTCATTAGAAATTTAATAGTCCTGACAGATGTTTGCAACACGTCTTGCCTGTGATATACCCATATTTAATTAAGAATGACAAGGAGGAAAACAAGGTGGAAAATAGTAGAGGTCATTAGACTCCTTCTTTAAGTGAAGGAATATACACAGGAGGATTTTCATCCTATGTGCTTATTACCATTTCACTTCCTACTGGCAAAGCCAGTGGAGCTGAGCCTTGCCCTTCAGTGCAGCAGTGATGCCAGTCCTCTGCCTCTGTTACCTCTGCTGTCTTACAGCACTTCTGCCATTTGCACATATTGAAGCAGGAATGATACCAGCAAGTTAATTTTCATTCCACAGCAGGATCTGAACTCCACCCTGCAAGGGTGAGAGGTGTCTGAGTCAAGCTATTAAATCTCTCCCGTCTCCTGACACCTCTTTAATTTCCCATTTCAAAAGATCTTCCTAATTATGTCTTTTGGGATTTGAACCAAAACTTTCCATATAAAAGAAATCAAATCACATTTGACAGTCCAGGCATAAATGGTAACAATTCTTGCTAATGGGTTTTTGCCATCAAAACACTGAACCTTTAACTAGTCTGAAATCCTGCAAGTGTTGATTATCCCATACACTAAAAAGAAAAGTTGTTAGGCAACTCACACTAACATAATTTACAAAGTAAATAGAGCTAAAATATTTAAGCAGGCAAGGAGCTGGGGATGCTGGTGGCAGCCATAAGTGGACAGATAGAAGGGGCAAGTGGAAAATAAGCAAATTTTCAGAGGTGACCAGAGGTATGACATGACCCATCTCCCTTCAGCTGCTCTGCCTCCTGACCATTCCTGCTACAACTGTTCCCAGATCTCCAATCAAGGGAGGAAGAAGAGGAGGAAGAATTTTGTAGCAGTGATCCCTAAAAGTTAGAAAAAGAGCAGCTTGGGCATTATAAGGTAACTAGCTGGGAGAACAGATGGTGTCTTGCCAATCACCAATTCCAAAGCAGCTCTCAAGTATTTAATTAACACCGAATTTGAAAATAACTTCGTATGAATGTGTTTATTCCTTTGTTCTTTGCCGTGGAAGACCAGCTGTAAAATCATTATAATTTTCATTTATTTATTTTCTGAAGGAAAAAGGAAGCAAAACCCACAAGAATTCTGCATGGAAGTGTGCCTAAGCTTTAGACTGAGAATATACTGGATGAAATTTTGAACATAGTCAACATGGTCATAAAAATATATCAATGAAACCTCTGTTTTAAAGTAAACACAATGTACCACATATCATTTAGAGAATTTTAATTTAAAATTGTCTGGAAGTAAACATAAGAACACAGCCCATGAAGTGAGAGCAACTTACTTGAGTGAAACTCAACCTTACCTGTTCCTGTTCCAGTCGGATCACCTCCTTGGATCTGCAGAATTAAAATTAAATCAGTGTTACATATGTATCTGTGTGAAAGACATTAAACACAAACCATAAAAGCCAATTCTGCTCAATTTTCTGCCTTCTATATTGTGTCATGTTGACAAGTCAGGAACAAGGAAACCACTACTACTTATTTGGAGCTTATTTATCAGATGGCTGTCATCCTGACATTGCTTATCCATAAGCAGAATGGCAGTTCTATAAAAATAATAGGTCTTTTATGGGCAAACAGGGAAAATAACCAATCTCAAATGGCTTAACCAGATCATCCTTTTTATTATGTGCTGAATCAGAACCTGCTTTTTACTTATGATGGATGCACTGCTTTTGGAACTGAAAAGGCTTTACATTTGCTACCAACCCTCCACCCAGTGGGAAGCAAGAGAAGAGGGAATACGGAAAATTTTTTTGTATCTGAATCTGTATCTCACTCACTACCTCCAGTAAGAAAAATCCTCATGTGAAACCAATCTTTCAGTAACAAAATTAATTCCATGTATTGATCACTGTACATGCAGGATCTACAGAAATAATACTCAATGTTTTAATGCCAGTGGAGGGAGCGTGACATGATCAGTTTCAAAGTAATAGCACACAAGCACAATTTTAGTTGTGAGTTTAACTAAGAACTGAGATATATAGTGCTGTCAAAAGAAAAAAAAGCTTTTTGTAGGATGACAGGACGGAACGTAACATGCAGTGATGTTCCTTGTGAGATGTGCTCTGCTTTCAGGATCAGGCTGTTAATTCTTCTGAAAGAAAGTTACAGGGCAGCTACAATATCCTAAGCTGACTAGACTGTAACTCTATAAATAAAAATCTTTGACTACCAAAGACACAGTTCTGGAATACAAGGTGCTCATTAACTCCTTCACATGAAAGCCTGGGCACCCAGTGCTGGAGCGCACTAGGAAAGAATGAGCTGATAATAGCCAAGTACCACAACCTGAAACAGAAATTCAGATGCTTGCTAAAGTTTCATCTGAATGGAATTTCAACGACCACAGTATTACTTATCCAAATTAGCATTTCCCTCTCTCTCCTTCTGTTCATTAACCACCCACCCACATCCTGGGGAAGATAACAAGAGCCAAGGCAGAGACTCGTCAAGGCTTTGTCTGGAATGCCAGCAAATGCAGTGCTGAATGCAATGATGTTCCCGGTGACAACGTGTCAGAGACAATTGTTAGTGACACCCATAAGTACACACAGCATAGGTTAGGACAATCCTCATTCTGATGTATATTTAATATACATCTATTTCAAGTTGTCATGCATGGAACAACCTAAACCTGAGATAAGTTAAATATATGGGATATTTTGAGTACATCACATATTGTGCATTACACAGGAGCTTTTTAATACTCACCACAAAATTCCGAATTGATCGGTGAAAAATTGTTCCATCGTAATAGTTTTTCTTGCACAATTTAATAAAGTTTTCACATGTTCGGGGTGTCTGAAAGAGAATGGGAAGTTTTAATTAAGCACAACCTGTAAACAATCATTAAAGTGGTTACAAGAATCACTTTCCATATGTGCCTTATAAAGAAACAAATGTGCAGGACTCAAAGAGGATGGAGGCACTGTCTACAGGAAAAAGCCTCTAAGATACCTTCTTTTAAGGTACACTGGAGAGACACACACTGTGTTAAATAAATTAAACCCAGACCTTCCAACTAGCACAAAGAAGGGTTGAACATTAGCTCAGATAATGGGAGCTAGCTCCCAGTTGACATCATGATGGTGAACACAGGTAAGCTCAGAGACTTGCAAGTAACTGAGTTCTAGCAAGTGCATCACAATCCTCTTCCAAAGGAGGGTTTCTAGCACCGAAAAATGGTAATTTACTAGAGTGAGAAATAACCTGACTTCTCTGCTCCACTATTTCAAAGTGAGCACATTGCAGCTAACTGGGAGGGAAGCATTTGGTCCTCTTTACCACTTGGAAGTAACAACAGGACTGAGCCAAGTCACTGGAACACAGGAAAAGTAAAAAAACCCAACTTGTTTTCAAAACTCTAAATACAATAGAAAAGATGCTAAATATATTGCCAATTCTAACTCACTTTTACAGCTAGAAATTAAAGTTTTTTAGTGAATTTATGAGCCATGACATTCAAACAGTACCTTCGGAAAACCTTTACTTTCCACCTAACCACCCTTCCACTGTAATTGTATGGATTCTCTTCTCTGCAATACTAAAATACCTTCAGACATACAAACACAAGTAGAGAAACAGCCTGTTTTCTACTCTTGGACATGTTTTCCAGCCCCACTGTGGATTATGTGCATAAATCTATTTCAGTTTTACAAAAGAATACATCTAACTGCATTCTTACAGGCCTTAAAAATATCCTTATTGCTGGATGTGCTAGCAAGTAAAGCCCCAGCATGAGCTGCAGTGGCTGTAAGTGAGCACCCACAAGACTTGTCTTTGTGAAAGACACGGATTTACTTTGCACTGCCGTGACATCGCTCTTGGTCTGGGAGCTGCTGAGAGACAGAGACTGAGCCATGCAACCCGAAGTGACTTAAAAGCAAAAAAAACCCCAAGGCCAGCCTGATTATAATAATTTAAGGATGAAATAATCTATCTCTTGAAAACCCAGTACACACAAGTATTCATCTGGAACCCTATGGAACTTACGTTTTCTGTATTTTCTCATCTGGAACACAATCCTTCTCACTCCTCTTTATTTACACTGAAATGTCTCTTAATTTTCCAAACAAACTTTACCTGTCATTATAAATTCTCTATATTGACGCCTTCTTAATTACTCTACTCAGATGACAGTTGTCAGCTAGGCCACAAGTGAAAAAATTAGCAAATTCTAATCCTACACCAGCCATTATTTCAGATTTCCTACAGAATTCATTACTGAATTAGATGTTAATGGTACCATAATGGCTTTATGGTAGAATGTCACCAAGACATGAACTTCGGTGGCATCCTGAGGGCAACTCATAAGAAACTATATACCATAGAAATTGTATCAAGCAACAGGAGGTTTTCCTGTAGTTTCAATGTTTATAGTAACTGTATTTTTTTTCCTTTGACTTCAACATATATTCTTTAAGATAATCTTTGTACTTAATCTTTCTAGTAAAATTCAACCCCTGAGGAATCACTTGCAGAGCACATGCTTCCTTTATACGCCAATATTATAACAGCCTTGATCCTAGTGTTTTGCTGTTAGTTATTACTCGTGCAAAATGTCAGTAAGGATAAAAATAAGTTTAAAAAATTTTTTCATGAATCAGAAATGTAATCAGCAGCTTTCAGCCTAAGGCACTTTATCTCATGAGAGCCAAGCACTCTTTGGAGAGAGAGACATAGTTAATAAGTTCTCGAGGGGGAATACAGCAACCTGTAATTAATTTTTTACAAAAAAATGAAACCAGGCAAAAGACTGAGTCCCTTAGGAATGGACATCAAATAATTTTAAATTTGCACAAAGTTGATAACCCACAACCGATTTCCTATTTATTTTCAAAACACGATTTGTAAATTATACATCAAAAAAACTGGTTCTAGTAATGTGGTTTTTATGCAGGACCTGTGCTGACCCTTCTCTCTAAACGGACTTCTAGCTATTATACCCTTTCCCAGAAATAAGCTTTTCATATGCAACTTCAGAAATATTTAGTATACATGCAACAGTCATTTCACTGCAAGGTTTTCTTTAAATAATTGCCACCAAATTGGTTCCCATGGTCACCTCATGCATCACAGAGATACATTTGGCAGGTAAACAGTTCCTTAGCAACATTACCACTACCTTTTATGGTGCTTTTTAGTAGACACAAATAAAAGGGTTTGTATTCAATCAGAAATAAACCCTAGTTTCCGTCATGCAGTAGATCTAGAATATCTGGCTCAGATTATCTGATTTACTCAAAGCAGTCCATGTTCTTGCCAAATCTCACACTGCCAAGCATATTTCAGGGATTTTTAAAAGCAGCATCCTGTCCAAAGCAGGAGAAAAAAGCTTGAGGTTTATGGGGAAGGTCCAGACCCTCAGTAATGAAGTTGTGTTCCACACTGACGGTACAAACAAGGCCAGTCTTTGAAGTCTTTGCTCCAGCTACAAAGACTGATGACATATAAACACACATAAACAAACCTGATTTTGTTATTTGATGTAAGATCTTGTGGCAGATGTCAGACTCCCAGTCTCTGAATGCAAAGCTGTCTCCTTCAGAAACGTCCTGCACACCACTTGCCTCACACCATTTCTGAAGGAGGAGGGGATGATCAAGGCACCTGGGACTGCAGGAGGTAACGCCGGTTTCTTGTTCACTCACCACTGACTGTGTGCTCCAAGCTCTCTTTTTAGTTCTGGCTGGTTTTGTCTTAAACTGGCCTCATCAGCAACAGCTAATTTTTCCCTCTTTATCCCTTTTACATTATGCAGGAAATGACTTAAGTTATTTTATTCTGCTGACAGTGACTTAGACCTATACGTGAGGAAGTCAAAGGAAAAATGCCACTGTGTTATTCACTTGATCTGAAATCCACCGACAGAAAACACTGTTCTAAATCTACCGCAATATCTCCTCAGAATGTTGCAGAGACAGTCCTAAAAAGGAAAATTTAAAAATTGTGGAAGTCTTTTCTGGCCAAAGAGTGTGGTAGGACAGCCCTGAGAAATCTTCCTTTTCTTAAGTCCAGTTGGGACCATATAAGTGAATACAGTGTCTCTATGATGTCCTTCAGCTTAAAGACATTTCTCCTTCCAAATGACAAATAGTAAGAAGAAAAATCTTATTTATACAAAAAATGAGTCACCTGCTCCAACTGTGCTCCCTATTTATTTTGTAGGTGCCAGATAACTGTCTTTCAACTGCTGAAAATTCACACCCAAGACAAGCAGTAAAATTTTAATAAATGCTCTGAGACAGGAATCCAGAAGAGCACTTATCCCAGAAGATGCCACAAATGCTTTGCTTGGCTTACAGATATATATATTTAATGGGGCCACAGCCCAGTGGTTTTCTAAGTAGGTTTAAGTCTCCATTTAGCTAACACACTTAGTAGGTAACTGCATGGAAACATCAGCACTCTACAAGTTACTACGCCCAGACAAATTTTAGAGTTAAAGAGAGATTGCTACAAAGAACAACCCTGCAAAAATAGCAGCAACAGGAGACTGTGAAATCATGATACTGGGAGAACACTGAAAAAAGAAATATACAATTTAGAAAACCAAAGCAAAACTGAAAAAAACCCTGACTACTTACTATAAACTTCTAGGATAAATGCAGATTTTATCCAAGCCAATTTCAGTTTCCATTTTGCCAGCAAAGGTGGCTCCAAGCCAGGTAAAATTCATATCTCCTGTTGTAACCCAACACCTGAAGGGTGGGACCAACCAAGCCAGGTCCCTATCTGATTTCCCAGTCTGCAGCTGTCCTGTCTCATTAGTTACAATGGGTCATTACACTTGTAAAAGTTACCTTAACTCAGTATCTGTACTGGGCAGCGAAGAGCCAAACAGGAGGAGATGAAAAACCTGCAGCACTCCTGTTGCCAAGGTGCGGGAGATGGGAAAAGAGGGGAGAGCTCCTGAGTTGTTGCCATGACTGCAAGGAAAAAGGCCTTACTATGTGAAGAGCTGATCATTTCAAAATGCTCCATCCCTTGAGGATGTGCATGAACCTTGAAAGGAAATTTCACACTAAGCATTCAGAAGCTGTCATTCGCAGATCTGTATAATTTTCTTGTGCTAATTCCACTTCCTTTTATTTCTTTTTTTCTCTATAAATTGGATGAACTGTAGTAGTGGCACTGAACTACAGAGCCTTGCTATATGCTCATTAACCCTATGTTTCAAAGCACAAAATAATAAAAAGCTCATTCCTCTCAAATTAAAATTGCATTCTACTGCCTTCATCTTATCACACAAATGCCAGAATTCTACTACCAAGAGGCATGAACTACTGATGGAAATTTCTAAAGCTTCAAACGAAGCCTTCCATTTTCTTAACACACATATCCTTTAAAATGCAAGGTGGATTTTGTTTTGCTTTAATCCATTTACGTACTTTTACATAGAGCATTTTCAATCTTGTAATTATTCATTCAGCAACTCTTCTAATGAGTGAGGCCATAAAGAGGTGATTTGGTAAGGTTTTAAACCCAGTTTTCCCCCTGCCTTTCATCTGTAGTACTCAGCCTACCCATCACACAGAAGAGAACTCAGCAATATAAGCTTGGCTTTATTTGGGGCTTAGTCAGAGCTAAATGCAATGGTACAATTTCAGGAATCACCATCTATCAGGTGCAAGTGTCTGTTCCCTCCTCCAAGCCATGGAAAGAAACGTAAATGTTTCAGTGTCCAATACTGGAAGGCCACTTAAGCCACCTTGTTTCACTTTGCACCAATGAACTATGAGTACGTTCCATTTGTTTCACAGCAAGAGGGACAAGAAAACCCAAAACTCCACAAAGCCCACTGCAAGAGCATGGGAAGAATTTCACTGTGGGAAGCCCATGACATTTCCTGCAGGAAAAACGTTTACTCCAGACCTAAACATCACTCCCTGCCAGCTCCACTTTCCTGCTAAATGTTCCCCAGTGTGAGAGAGGGACTGAGCCCATGACAGGTGATGGTGGCAAACAACAGCTGCCTAGGGTGGTTCAGTTCAAGAACCACAGTTCATCTAAGGGACACAATTCTCAATCTGGTTATACCAAGAGCAAATGTGTTCAGGCAATTTGTGATCTGTGATCAGAAGAGCATAGTTCCAGAGAGTGAGCACTGGGAGACATGAAAACATTGGGGCACTGTGGGGTAAAACACTCAGCCAACTCCTACTGATAATAAAAAAGCATCAGAACAAGCTAACTATGCCTTGGGAAATAGATTGCTGACTTGATAGCAAACATTTGCATATTTTGCTACCTCAAAGCCTCCAAGTTTGCTTAGAACAAAGAGCAGAATTAATGCATTCTCATTACGCAGAAACTCACTGCAATTTAATCAGCTATTTAGCAACGACTTCAGCAGATAGCTAGATTTCACTTTTAAAAAGTATTTCTTCCACAATACTGACATTCATGATGTTACCAAAAACTTTTTTCAAGTCTAAGCAAGATGCTCAGCTTAGACAAGATGCCAGTAAAAAGATGACACACTTCAGTTTTACTTCTCACATTTTTGCAAACACAGGGACAATCAATCAGTTTAGCTGAGCACAACTCAAAAAAGGCATCTAATTCACTCATCTAAATTGTCAATGTTAACTACTAGTTCTCCAGAGGCAGAGTCAACCACAGTCACTACTTCTCCTCTAACTTCTATTTACTGCAGTGGTAGAAAATAAAACAATCCTCTCTCCACCTCACTGCCCCCTCCAAATTTGTCGTCACACAAGGGTTAAAGAGCTTGTCAGACAGCACAGTGCAGGGCTGGGTGCTGATGAATGTGGACTGGTAAGCACGAGCACAAGTGGGTACAGTCTAAATGAGGATGCAACTTTAATTGCTCAAGCAACATCCATCACCTTAAAACTTGGAGTAAGGGAGGTCCCACAGCAGCTCCCTGACATTTCATCAATCTGCAACTGCCTGCACATAATTCCTCCTTTTCGGAAGATGCAACCTGTAACAATTTCCATGCAAGACAGAAAAGCTCTGGTAGCTGTCAACCTCCCAAGGTCACCCCGCTCTCATCAGAGCAGCCAAGGTACAAAAAAGCACGTCAGAGAAAGATGAAGAGCAGCAGCTGTGTAACTAACTCCAAACCACCCACCCCATCCTCGGGTTTAGAATCACTATGTGGCAGACACAGCTGGTATGGGATGTCTGCAAATGTCAGAAATCAAGGGGCATGATCCAATAACAATCAATTCCTTTTCCAGATCCAGCTTGCCAGGGCAGCTGACTAGGCAGAAAGGGTCCAAATGTGCAAAATGCCTTTCCACCAATTACTCAGTGCCAAAGGCTGCCAGGAAAACACACAAGAGAGCCCAGGGCAGCACGGACAGGTTCATGGAGAGGTGGCTCTGCATATAAAGCTGTGGGAATAAGGAGGAAGGGGGGACATTCAAAAGGATGATGCTTGTTTTCCCAAGTAAACATTATGGTGATGGAGCCCAGCTTTCCTGGGGATGGCTGAACACGTGCCTGCCCTTGGTGTATTGGTTTGGCATGAATGGTAAAAAACCAATTGGTGATCTGCTTTGGAACTGACAGCCAAGTAGGCCAATCAGGTAAAAAGTGTAACCCCCTGGGACACACAGCTTAAATACAGGAATCTTGGGAAATCTCCCTCTCTTGCCGACAGACCCACCATGAGGTAACATCTAGGTGGTAGCTGCGGGACCCCGGGCCCCGCTGTCCCTGGGGTCGGGGCTGGGCTGGCTGTGTCAGGACTGGCCCTGCGGGAGCCGAGCCGAGCCGAGCTGGGTCCCTGAGCCCGGCAGACGCTGCAGAGAGGGGGGAGGCGAGGCGCGGGCCTCGCCCCCGGGCTCCACACGCCCG
>WBMY01000883.1:170764-184495 GCA_013397315.1 Donacobius atricapilla
CCTATGAGATGTCTTGAAGCCTCGTCACCAGTGAAGAATGAGAAGTCCTTTGTTATGAAGCTGTGCATCTTTAAAAGGTGAAACCCCATGTTCTTAAGTCCACGGCCCATATGCAGCCATAGGAAAGGCTACATTTAGGAAACTCAGATGCAGTTGGGCGGGCTGTGTTTGTGGGAACTGGAAGCCACAAACAGACTGTGTCTCTTGTGGAAAGTTACCAGAAGAATCAGGGGGAACTTGTCTCTCTCAAAAGACTGAATGAAAGACTATTTTTATAAGTGCTACTGATTTAAGAGTTCTGATGTTTTGTCTCTACATTGTTTCGTAGAAAAGTAGATTGTTCCTAAGGAGGAGGGGGGTGTCTTTAAAAAGGTTTCATAGTTGTTTTTTTGTTTGCCCTTAGTGTATGTTAATAAATCTGTTTCTATTTTTAAGTTGAGCCCGTTTCACCCTTCTTCTAATCCTATTCCATAGTAAAAAAGATAGATCCCCACACTACGTTTCACAAAACAAATTCGGCGAATGTGAAACCACTATAATTTTGGTGTTTCTGCCTGGTTACGAACTTTAACCCATTACACCTTGGGAAGTGATGAATTAATTCCTTATTTTGCTCTGCTTGTGTGTGCAGCTCTTGCTTTACTTGTTAAACTGCCTTTACCTCAGCCCACAAGATTTACCCTTTTCTGATCCTCTCCACAATTCCACTGGTGAGTGAGTGGCTGTGTGGGGCTTAGCTGCTGACTAGAGTTAAACCAGGACAGGGTGTTATGCCCCCAAAGTTAAAACTATTAAAATATCAGCATCCAAACACTTAGAACAACCTAGAAGTGATGTGTTCATCAAGATGGCTGTGCAGAGCCATCCTACTCTCAGCCCCAAAGAGCAACAGATCTGTCTGCTATTGTACTGCCCAAGAAGTAACAACATCCTCCCTAACAAATGTTGTTTTAAAACATATCCAGCTCTTCTACTGGAAAAACACAGCTTGGTTTGTTCTTAGTTTCTGTTGACAAAGAACTCTCAAAGTTGAGAACTGCAGCTCTTCCTATAATGGTCTAGTTTGATGAAAAAATATTAAATAAGCCATTACAACCATGCCGAGATGACTATTTCATCCGTCCAATCCACCTACCAGATAAACAGATACTGTAAAACATCAGCCAGTTATTTCCCAGACAGTGCCAATCTCATGTTGACAGAAAGCAAGTAGAATGGAGGTTTAAATCAGAAAGAAAATGAGAGATTCAGGAAGACTGAAGAACCTCATCATGCCAAGAGGTCAAAGGATTTTTAGCAACTCACTTCTTTGCCACAAGAAATGGATAAGAAGTTTACAGGCTTCTGATCTTCAGAACAGTCCCTCACACAAAAGGTGAGATGATTTCAAAGAACAGGGGCTGGATTACACATTTATAGATCACAGGCATATTTAATAGGTCAGAGGGCCTAAAAAGATTAAAACATCAATGTTTGTAGAGTAACGGCTTCTTCAGAAATCTATGCCAAGACATCATCATTAAGCAGAGTTTGCCAGGACCTAAAATCTCAAAAAGCATTTGTGGAGTGTCAGATGGAGCTTTGAAATCCATCTCACACTCTTCTTTGTTTTGTCATCTTGCCCTTAAACCTTCAACTACTAAACCTGAGAGAGACAAGTGAATTTACAAAACCTGCCATGGCAGCTACAGATCTGTATTTGATTACAGCTTTTGGCATGTGCTGAACCACCAGATCATCACCCCAGTGACCACTTGTATGCAGAGGACTCCCCCAGCAGAGAAGGGAGATGGAAAATCAAACCACGTGTTCATCATTTTGATAGGGTCTTCTGGGGCATTACATTTACATATTTATTTATACATAGATGTATATTTTTAAAAATGGCTGCTCCACCACCTACAAGGTAAAACTCCATCACTGTAGTGACTAATATAGCAGAATACACATGGATAATATGCAGCTGTCCCCAGAAACATCCTGATTAAAGCAACTAAAAGAACGTGAAGAGACTAGAAAAATCACAGTAAATAAAATACAAGAAATTCAGTGATATTCTCTGCCTTTCATCAGTTAATTCTTCAGAATTTATGTGTTTGACATGCACAGGACTAGAACTGAAAGAATAACACTTGTTGGATGTTGTTAAATCTTCAGTACATGCCAGAAGTACTTCTGGCAAGTAGAATTTTTGTAAATTTTTATCCAATTAGTGTATACAACAAATGCTGCTTATGTGCAGCTGAACTCAGCTTCCTGGAAAACGTCCCTACAAATGGCCATCTGATTAGTCCCCATCAGGAGGAACATACTGTATCTGAATAGGAGGACTGGGAGAAAAACAAATGACCAAATGACCAGGCACACTGCTATGATCCCTACAGAGAACAGTACCTTTGCCCATCTGAGGCACAAATTCAAAAGGGTGGGAAAAAATCCAGGTTATCTTCCAAAGTATTTTTATTGCCTTTTTTCAGGTCAGTGATTGAAACCACACACTATCCTTTTGGAACCTGAGTGAAGTTTTCTGATGGTCTGAACAAGTGATTTCCAACACTGAAAATATCTGGATTCCATGCTCTTTCTGAATCTTGTCATAAAGTAACTGATGACTAAAATCACACTGCAACACTGATTTCCTGCCCAGGATCAATACAAAACATTTCTTGATTAGGTTTTTGCTGCTAGGAAGAATTTCATCACTATCAATCTTATTGACTGGCATCTTAAAGTACTAGTATATGAAGAACGCTATATTTATTTTTAAACAAAGGTTTCCACATGTACATATAGACTGAGCTACAAACAATCCATACCGGCAAATAGCTCACAAAAACATGGGAAAGAAAGGAGACAACGGAGCTGTGAAGGGACAGGGAGTGAGCACCCAAGGGCAGTATTGAAGGCAACAGCTACTGGGCAGATTTCAGAAGCAGTGCAGAGTGCTGACAGCACAACTGTAAGAATATTTTGCTTAAATACAGACAAGAGGCATGAAAATCCAATTGAAGACTCAGTACACATACTATCTAAGAGAGCAAATATGTCACTTGCTGCTCTCTATTTTACTGAGGAGACTTTACCTCAAAGTATGTATTGAAATCTAAACCATAAGGCTATTTAAAAGTGTAATTTAAATGTTGCAAGTCCTACCTCTGGACAGAGGTATTTATCTGTCGTATTTATATAGCAACTTCATCCTCAAACTTCCTTAAACATTTCACAATCATATATTTGCAGTACTGTGAAATTCTGATCACTGCCAGGGTGGCTTCCATAATGACAGGATATCCCTGTGCAACTAAAAAAAAGAATTAAAAAACCCTGTGCAGTTTGAGTGAACATTATAGTACAGTCCTGTTACCCCAACTGCATTCAAGGACCTTACCCACACTATACACTTTGACAGGAAAACCAAATTTTGTATATAAACCAGCTCCAATCAGCTCCCAGGACTGGTCCAGCCTGTACACTGGATAAAGCAGAAAAGCTGATAAAAACTTGGCACATGATTAATTAAGAGTACTGCCATGCATATTCATAAGTAGGGTGAATTGGAAGTGCTTAATAATGTTTAGATTTTGGCACTTTCCCATTTTCTACATCGATTTTTGCAGTCTCAATAGATTCAATGTAGCTGATTTATCCATATGTTTGTGACCTATGTATGTGCTATATGTTTGTAAGATATTTGCTCGGTCTGCACTGAGCTGACCTCAGTGTGATTCGGGAAAACCAAAGTTAGAAGCACAAACTCCTTATTTAGTAAAGGGAGAAAAACAAGTGCCTCCCGGAAAGAACTGATTTCACAGACCTAAGATGATGACCTAAAGCAGATGTTGTGAAAACCTCCCTACAGCAGCAAGTTTTTCTATTTATTCTAAATATATATCTTTTTCCCCTCTGCAGTGCCAAAGGTCTGCTAAATTCACACAGATTTAATCGACATGAAGGAGCAGATGGCTGGAGGCCAGTGTTTGTGCATGTCTGGTTGTGTAAAACAGCACACACTTCCAGGGTGTACATGAAGAAGCTTTGTGTGTGAAAGGTGGATGAGTAGAAACTCATCTGGAAATAAAGGAAACACAATGGACATCACACGGGAAGTTAATAATGAGCAATTGAGCCTGGGTCCTCAGGACTGAGTGCCACTGGTCACACATGTGGCCAAAAAGCCCACACTGATAAGAATAGCTGCAGTCAGCCTGGTTTAGCCAGGAGACAGTTTGAGAACATATGGCAAAACAAATGATTCAAAGCAATCTGCTCATTCTGCCACTTCCCCTAAATATTGCTGTACTCACATCCTCTGCTTTTTGCCTTATTACAGTGTTACTATTTCAGAGCATGGAAAACACCTGTAGGGATGACAGAGACCTACAGAATTACTAACACGATACGCTGCTGTGGAGATTCTCATGCTGTTTGCAGAGATCATCTTGAGATGTTTACACATATCTTGCTTCTTACTCATATGAGGGAAAGGAAGAGAAGGGAAAGCCAGAAGTCTTAGGCTCTTTGCTCCTTTTTCTTCCTTGCACGCAAAAATGGATGCATTGTCCCAGTACCTCTGGATTTCACACCAGGCACACCCAGCACCACTGCCCTTAAACTTTGTGAGCCTCACAAGAAACCGAAGTTTTACCATTTAAACCCCTATTCACATCCTTCAGCTTTTTAAAATACCAACTTTCAGGCCTACAATATCCTGAGACAAGAATCTCAGTAAACCATCAAAGGTCTGAAAACTTTTTTCCTATTACAGAAGTGGCTGTACAAATAAATAAGCAAACACACTCCCCAAGCAGTGATGTCTGAGACATCACTGTCGCCACAACTCATTCATCTATCAGAAGTCTTGCCATGTTTATTATTTTAAGAGCCACTGATTTCCACCAGAATCAGACTGTACAGACTATAAAAAACTCCAGTCAACTGTTTTTTTAAAATCAGCTTCTCTTAATGGCAAAGGGAAGGTGTTTGAAAACTTGAACTTTAAGAACAGGAAGGGACAATAGGAAGTAAAAACATATTCTAAGGTTTTCATTTAGGTTTATTCTATAAAGCTTAGGCTTTTGAAACAAATCTAACCATTTCTAGGGATCTCAACTACATGGAATCAGACTTAAAGACTGCTCTTGATTTCAGTGAGGTTCTTTTCCTGCTTCTGTCAGTAAGCTGCTGTGTCACCTTGGATTATTCCCTCCTCCCTGTGCTCTGCCTTCTCTTTGCTCTCTTCTATCCTGGTCATTGTTTAGGTCATTAATCTTGATCCTTCGAAGCTCTAAACACATACCTTGGCATATTGTAGGTAGTCCACAAAAATGATTGGGACTACTTAGAGAGAACACCTACATATATAGTGTAAATATATATAGTTAATTAATTTATATATACATATAAACATTTCCACTGCTAGCTCCAATTCTGGTTGTTATCTACAGAAATTGATCTTATGGGGCACAGTACCATGTCACAGTGCAGCTCCAAGTTTAGGTCTCCTTTATTAGTGTGAAGTCGCACATATCCCTTCTTCTTCACATACTGGTATCTCACCACATCTTCTTCAATAGCAGCTACATCAAAGCAGAAGACAGTAATTAGCTCCCTGTAAGCTTGCTCATTGATTTTAGAAGTCATCAGTAAACAACTCATAGAACCTACTGTCTGACCTCTTCTGTGGTACTAGGTCTTGAGGGATCCTACTCTGCAATTCATCTATGATAACCTTGCATTAATCGCTGTGCAAAACACTTTCCTTTATAGTAAATCACCAACTCTTTGAGAACCAAACAAATAATGTATACTTTAAATCCCAGAAGCATTCAGTATTACAAACTATAATTTTCAAGCAATGTCTACCAACCACAAATGTTACTTTGAAACTAAACTGCTTCTTGTCAATCCTGCAAGTCAAGCAGGTAGTCATCAATCAACCACAAACATATAGAGACCTACCCAGTTCTGAAAACAACTCAAGCTTTTACTGGAGACATTACTGGTAAGTCAAACCAAATGATCAATCTAGGATGTTTCCATTCCCATTTTGTCAAAATGTCCAGTTAGTCAGATGTTTTCTGTACTCAGTCACCTTCAAATCACTGTAACTTACCAAGTAAAGGAACTGAATTTGGTAAACAGTTTTCGTAATGCGTTAAATCTTTGCCTAAGTACGTGCAATCCAAATTTTAGTGCCCAATTTTCTTAACTGGAACTACTAAGGACTCAGCTATTTAATCAATATCTAAATTAGGTAAATCTTACACATTTGTGTTTAAGCGGGAGAATAAAAGGAAAACTTACTCTATTAAAATGTATTTTTGTGTGAAAAGCAGTAAACTAGAAGTTACCATCGCAAAATTTGCTGTAGTTCTAACTAATACTGGGGTAGGCCAAAAAAGTGGGAAAGGTTTTGTATGGTATCTGAGGAGAGATTGTATTTCATTCCTAACTCGAAAAGGGAATATGCCAGTTTGTCATCCCTGGGCATAGAAAATGTCTCATTAATTTTCATTCAAAAGAAGTAACAGTCATTCAAAGCCAAAGCTTGATCATAATTGTTCCAGTATTTTCAGAACAACCTCACTGGAAAGTAAGGATGTATCTGGTCAGGGAATACATTTCCATGGCATCAGCACTGACCAATTACCAATGCACTCCTTCAGCCCTCATAAAGGTATATGTGCTAAGGAGCACACTTTGAAACTTAGAAATAAATAAACAATTTGTAGGTAGGTAGTTCTGGTACCTGCTTCGTGGGTAGTTTCAGGCACCATTGCAGTGGAGGTGAAGGAAGCACTTACAGCTCCAGTGGAATAGTGAGCCTGTTTGCAGAGGAAAAAGTAAGAGAAAAAGACATTAGATCTTCAAATTTATCTACCAAAGATAGCATATAAGCATTAGAAACACACAAATACCATCCTTCTGAAGGCAGACTTTCTGCTCTAGCTCCTACTGAAAGAAACAAATACCCAGTGCAGCGATAATTCTCCATCTGTTGCCCACATTTGCTCTGATGGAACTGTACTTAAGGCTGCTCATGCGCTGAGCCAAAGGGGCTTAATGCTTCCACTAAAATTTAATACATCACTATGCAAGGATTCTATTATCAGAATTTATTTGGATGTTCATGGGTGGAGATAGGCAAGGAGTTCTTCTGCCAAGACATCTGTAGAAGTCTCCAGTGCTGCTGAGTGGAAGGAAAATGCAGTGAACCACAGAGATACTGCAGGGGAGAGCAAACCAGCCCCTTCCCACAGCTGGCCCTGCTGTGTGCAGAGGCACCATCCCATGGTTCCCGAGGTCTATTTTGAGCTCTGTAATTCTGCACAAGGGAAATGTTAATGTCACACATGGATTTTGTAGTGAATTACAAAGATCTAATAAACTCAGAGACATGTTCAGCAGTTCCAGGGAAATGCCTGTAAAGAGTCCAGGCCAGGTCAATGCTCATTCCCTAAGATTTCACTGCATCCTAAGCAAGTCTACAGCTACGCCCATCCATGTCATAAGCTGACAATCTGACCCCCAGCATTGTAGAGCTCATCCTTACCTCTGCCCTCTTTTTTGTTCTCCTCTTTTTTTTTTTCTTTTTTTCTTTTTTTTTGTTTTGGTTTGGTTTGTTTTGTTTTTTTTTTTAGCACTACAATATCCCAAAAAAGGGGGCATTTGTGATCCTACTCCTTGGTCTCATACACTCCCTAATCTGTCCCCAAGGCCTCTCATTAAAAGCTGCGTGCTGCCCTGATGTTAGCTCTCATGTAAGTGTAATCAAAGCAAGTAGGCATGCACATCCCAGAATTATTAAAGGACAGAAGAACCCTCTCTCTTGCCCAATTCAAACAGCCTTTGATGCAGAAAATCTAGATGCAGATGAATTGTTTCTGTTGACAACCATGAACATGCACCTGGACGAACAACCTCTAAAATATTCCACTAAACCCCGCATTCCAGTGGAAAAAGAAAATAGAGGAGCAGCTGTGGATGATTTAAGTATTTGTCCACACCAGAAATGATTCACCTGCACTACCCTTAAGGTGTGCTCTCTGATCAACAATGTCAAAGTGAGAGATTACAACCTGGGAAAAAGGTTCTGCCAACACATCCATAACCACATCATAAGGATTCCTCCTTCTTATTGTGATTCAGTACTCAAATGTTTAGGTTCATTTGCAATGATTTAACAAATAGAAACTCACTGACACATACTATGCATGTCTAAGGAATCCTGATATGATTCTCATCTTTTCATCTATGACAAATTTCTGCGTGAGAGGAAACAGAAGGAGCAGAATTTGTTTATACTGCAATACGGCCTCTAAGAAGAAAAACAACTATTACCATTCTTGAAGAAGTCAACCAGTACCAAACTACAAATTAAGTCAACTTACTGCGTTCAGCTTATCCACTTTCTTCTTTTCAGGAGCCTTCATAGTAGCTGCTAAAATATCATCGCCTTTGAATTCCTTATAAAGCTCCAGTAAAGTCTCTCGGGTCTCTGTATTTGTATTTTTCAAATAGTAAGAGGGATCTAATTTTGCTTTTTCTTCATCTAGGCAAGACAAAGTTAAATCACTCAGAATTAAAAACACTATATTTTATTCTCCTTCAGTTTATTACATAACTAATTACACAAAGACATTAATGCTACTTCTTTTTTAAATAAAAAGGTCTAGCAACTGTATATATTCCTCCAGACACAGTGACAAATAGCAATGCTTTATACTAATGACAGTGTAACCCAAAATACAGCACAATAAATGCCAATATGATGTACAAGAAAAAAGAAATCAAGCCAACTATCGTGAAAATTTATTTGAAACTACTAAAAATTATCTAAGTCCATTCAAGTCTTGTAAAATTTTTATAGAACAATAAAGACAAAATACAGTTGGGTACAATGTAAACTTCTGTCCTTCATCTCCTCACTGAATGGCCAGGCCTGTGATACAAAATCCCAGGATCAGATATTTACTGTGACAGGAGGGGGAGAAGGTTGCTGGACTGAGTGTGGCATTTGATTTAGTTAATATTTCAATTTAATATTTAATTTTTACAAGTTTCACTTGTCCTCTGCCACGGTATGCTTATTATTTGCTGGATATTAGATATTCCGTATCTGAGATAACACTCACTTATTCTGATCAGGTAAATAGAAAGAGATGCTTGCTTGCGCAAGAGTAGATTAAAAAAACCCCAAAACACAGATATAAGCATAATAAGCCAACCACTGAGAGAGATCCTTCCAGAAAACAGAGTCAATTCCACAGCATCATCTTCAGATTTTGCATGTTTGGCTTGGTGTTTTCTCAGCGTACCTTCAATTCATACTTACCTGGATCAATTACTTTTATGTTGTTCTTAACATGAAAGAAGTTTGAAACATTGAACTTATCCAGGTTTGTTGGATCCTGAAAATAATAATAATTTAAAAAAACTAAAATTAGAGATCTTGGTAGGCACATATTCCAAGCAACAGACATGACCGAAGGGCAGACACCATAACAAATAAACGGGGAGAGACAGAATAACTTCCATACTCCCCAAACCACAGAAAGATGAAAAAATACAAAACAATCAACCCCAACCAGCATCAGCAATGAGTCTGTTCACAGCAGACTCCTTAGGGATCTGGAATTCAGTTCCAAACATAATATTACACATATATCACCTACAGAAGTTACTACCAGAACACAGCTGAGTCTCCCCTATCCTAGAGAAGCAAGAACAATGCAATCCCCTGGTTCTTTCCTTTCGTCTGAGCTTTGGTCTAAGATCTATGCAAAAGCACATCAGCTATCTCCTGCTATTTATAATCCTAGGCCCGATTTGCACATGCTCTGTGAACTTTTGCAATGCATTTCAAAATACAAATACAACCTCAGAGCAAGTCTCTGCAGTAAGAACTGTTTTGACAGTTGTTTTTACTGGTGCTTACAGAACTATGTTTTTAAATTATGGAAAAAAAAGAAAAAAGCTATTATGAAAATTCAATTTAGTGACCACTGGAGGAAAACAGCAAAGACACACAGTCCATTAACTGTGATTCCTTATGCTATCTCTAGGCAACTTTCTGCAGAACTCTGACCTTTCATTAGAGAGTGAGACAAGGAATGCCTACTGGTGATCTAGGTTACTTTATACTATTATTAAACAGTCTTTAATCCGCTCCTTACAATGACTTCAAGGTTTTCTCCTCAAGCTCCTCTGCAGCACAGAAAGGTCAAAACATCAGCCCAGGACACCCAGTCACTAATGGAAAGTCTATCTTACAGAAAACAATTCAAACTTTAAAATACCAAACTAAAAAAATAATATGCAATAGTTTCTAGTTCAGGATAAAAATAATGCAGCATATTATGTAAAAAACTATGACCTAATGTATAGTATTAAATATATTATCCTAAAAAAAATAACAAAGCTTCTCAGACCACCATGGTTAATAAAAAAGTTTGACAAGTTTATCTCTGCCAGAAGTAATGCTAAATACAAGCAGAGCTGCCAGCTCTGTAATTTATAAAATGATCTAATTATGCCTTTCATTCATCCCTGAAATGGTATGCTTCCACCAGAGAGTGCATTTTTAGTTTTATTGCTGGTACTAAAACCAAAACACATTTATGAAATCCAGCTGTTTGATTCTGCACCTTAATGTGATCTCCTGTCCCCTTTTTTAATCACCAGATAACAATTTTCTATCGTTTCCTGTCCCACTACACCCCTCCAATAGATCTTCATTGAGACAAAAAAATGCCTCAGAAAATGACATCTTTAAGATTTTGCTTTAGAAACAGATGATCTTTAAATAAAACTATTAAAAAATAGGAAATTTGGATCTACTTTTTAGCCATTTTTGTTTCCTCTGACACCAGCACTCAGATGTATTTATTATTTATTACCTTACATACATATTTATATATGTGAATAGAGATGATTTTGAGCCTTGCTTTCTGACAGTCAACAAGATGCACGGAGAAAGTCTGGAGAAAGAACTCTGTGTGTTTTCACAAGACATCCTCATTCCCAAGCACTCATGAGCTGCAGCTTTCCAAGGCAGCAATCACTGCTCTGCACATAAATGTACTACCTCAAAAGGTAAAGGAAGGAAGGAAGAACTGCTTGCCCTTTCAGGAAAGGGAAAAAATATCTGTGTATTAATATTAATAGAGACAATGGATTTATAGAAATCCACATCTGCAGTTCATGGCAAAGCTGAAGGGCAAGACTACTCCTGAAACCAATTTTTCATGGACAGGAGGGAAGGCAGCAGTAAAAATGAAACAGAAAACACCTTCATGATGGTCTCTAAATAAAGCGTCTTCATTTATTGAATTATTGATTGTTCAAAAATAAATACAGGACAGCACAACTGCCAGTGCCTTACAAAACCCAGGGGCTTGTGCTCAGGGTACCACAATCAGATTTGTTCACACTGTTTAACAGCCACAATTCATTCAAACATCTATGTGGCTTAAGCAGCCTAATCACAGGCATCGAGCAACTCCAGCAAAATGTTTACAGCCTCTTTCCTTGCAGGGGATTTCTCAGGGCTCTCCAAATCACCACCAGCCCCTGTTCTGGCAGTGCATCTATTATTGTATGAAGGACAGCAGAGGCCACAGGGCAGCTCCTTGTCCTTCCAGACCGGCTGTCCATCTGCCCTCTGGGAGATCTGAACTCCAAACTCCAGAATGGTGACCCAGGTCCTCTGTACAAGGCCCTTTCGCGACATCCAGATGAGCCATCTGTTCCAATGGAAACCTTGACAAAGGTTTGGTTTCCAGTGCCGT
Organism: Donacobius atricapilla; assembly: GCA_013397315.1. Lineage (NCBI taxonomy): Eukaryota > Metazoa > Chordata > Aves > Passeriformes > Mimidae > Donacobius > Donacobius atricapilla. The sequence goes on from WBMY01000883.1 coordinate 182,554, forward strand.
CTCTTGTATTCCTAATTCTGCAAAGCAAGAGTCTCACCACACATTGAGAAGTCTCACCCACACTCCTACCCTAAAAGAGATTTCTCTCTGTCAGTGAAGTATCCCCTCAAAAATGGTTCCTCAAATTGAAATTTGAGTATCATCCTGTACAGGACACCTAGGACATGTTTATTCCTCCGTCTAAAATACAGCATCTTGATATATTTGGAGAAGTTAGATTAGAATTAATTTGATTAGAACTCGTGTGAATCAGAGTTAGCATACTGTGAAAGTCCTGCAGTGAATACTAAGTCAAACACAAGATACCAGTTGCTTCTACCTGCCCCCAAGAGCAGAAACACATCTGACCAGTCCAACCTGTGCTGCAGAAGACACAAACCATTTCCTTATTGGTGGTACCAAGTCCTACAACAGGAGATACACATTTTTTAAAGGTAAGACTATGAAAACTCTGTAAGTTTGCACAGTCTTTAGACATATCACTTCAAGAAGAAAACTGTCTAAACACTAATAATTAGCCTGCCAAGCTCCTCTCATTGCATCCATGACAGTTATTGGGCATAGAATCAGAGCAGTCCGAACAAGATGCCACAGGGATGGGCAGACAGACACACTCACATTGTCAAAGCCTCAAGCTCTAATGAATTAATTGCCTCTCCTGGTCAGAGAAAGGCTGGACTCATGGGGGTGTTTCAATCCTGTAAAGATGAAGGCTTGGAGCCCAAAGACCTAAAGAAGTAAGTTCTGTGTAAGTGCACAGAGACTAGAAAGGAAGATGAACCATGGCCTACTTTTGTTTGTCTTAGCATGTTTAAAAATACGTATTCAAAACACCATGGCTGGCAGTCTCAGGGTTTTTCTTATTAAGGTTATGCACCATAAACTTTAGTTTAGCAAATTACTAGCACAGATATAGACTTCAAAGGGTTGCTAACTATCATCACTATTAAAAATTTCGTATTTAATGTTTTCCTGAAAGCTGAGCCCTGAAAACAGCTAATCTCAAGTTTTATTCCATTTGTTTCTTTCCAGTCATTTTCTGGTTTTACCTACTCAGGGAAACAGTTTGAACTCTGTCAATCCTATGCATCACATACAAGCACCCAAAAAGCAGGTTAAAACCAGCAGGTTTAGACTGTTCTGATTTCTCTCTTACCACTTGGCTGGCCATGCTGCATCCCTAATTATCCTCAGGACTGTCACCCTCACTGTCACTGTCCCACTTCTTTACCCGCTACTCTGCGTGTCCACTGGTGCAGGATTCTCCGTCACAGAGACCTCGCCCACAACTGTGAGGAAGTCTGCTCTGACCTTCTGTCACACAAAGAGCAAATGAGGAATAGCTGAGGAGTGAAATATCAATTAACAGTGTACAGCTCAGCTACCTCCAGCTCTGCTCATTAGCTGTGCTTCCTGCCACAAATGTCAATGGAGTTTAACAGCTTGTCTTGTCCACAGCTGATTAGGTTATATAGAAACAATAAAACTGACATAAGGAAGCACATAACAGCATGAGGCTCTTTTTTCCCTTTAACAGCACATTCCCTGTTAACATTTACCCAGACTTGGTGATCTTCTCTTCCCCTCTCCATTTCTGAAGTGCAAAGAAGATGCATTTGTTAGCCTGCATCTACCAGGGAAGGCTCTCTGCAGGTGACCACCAGAGCACTGTGCCTGCTACCCCTGGCACAGCAGGGCAGGGGCTTTATTGCAATTCCTTAGGCAAGGAGGAACCCCCACAGGTGCCTCTGCCTCACCTGCAGCACTGCCTCTGAGCACAGCCACACATTTCTCAGTAAATCCCCTGCCAGTACACAGCTGTTGGGGGTTAGATTTGGTTTTCTTTTTTCCCGATAGAATTTTTTCCCACAAAGTCGCTAGGAGACTAACTGCTGGGTACTTAGGGGTGCTTGACCAAAACAATACAAGTGGCTAGGAAAGC
>WBMY01000883.1:184511-242267 GCA_013397315.1 Donacobius atricapilla
TTAATATCAAAGTTTTAATAATTCGAAGGGAGGGGGTTTGAATTCTCCATTCCAAAGGGAGGTCTTGCCCTCCCTAGCAGACATCTGTCCTTCAAACCAAGACAACAGCTCAGCATAGCTTTGAAGAGTTTTCAGAGCAGGAATAATTTCTGCTGTATCCTCACAAACTTAAGTTTGTCTCTTGTTTGAGAACAGAGCCACAGTGGAGGATGACAAATTGACAAGGTGCTAAAGGGGAAATTGCTCTTCACTCCTATGAACACTTCCAATCAAATGGGATGTGAAAGGTGGGTATTTCAACATTCTTACTTTGCTCTCCTCAGGACCTCTTACACTTGCTGGGATGGGAAGTTCACCACTGTGTCCAGCAAAGCACTACCTGACCCTGTTCCTCTCTCCACCTTGAGCTGGGGCAGACACTTGCTTCAGCCTGCTGGGAATCTAAATGACAGGTATTTAGGTGCTTGCCATTAAGTTCCACATCATTACACAAAGAATACTTTGCATAATATAGGACTGAAACACACATGGAATTTACATTCATGCTAATTAATAATAATTTCTACCAGATTTTGCCATAAAGATTTGCTGATAGACATTGAGATCTAGCAGTCAGTCTCCCAAAAATTTACTTGGAACATAATCTCAAATCAGGTTAAACATTTAGACTGAATATTAGCTGAAAATCTGTAAAACATAGGGTTGGAAGAATTACCTAGAACTGAATTGAGGTCTAATGCACTATTACTTCAAAAGCTGTGCTCAATCCTACCTTGAAACCAATTGCAAAGTGAAATGATGAACAGCAGTGTACTAGAATGGCAAGCAGAAGAGAGCAGTAGGAACACTGCAAACACGTGTTAACAATATCAGCTTTTCCATTACAGACACCCTGTCCCCACAGATCTCCAAGCACTTTCCATCCTGCCTTACCCATTAAGTGTAACTAATTAATCTTACAGTACTTGAGTTGGCAGCCGGGAACACATTCATGACATTTTCAAGGGATGCTGAGTTAGGCTGAGCTGATCATCATCAAGGTAAAGAATGCAAGTGGGTTTAAAGTTATGAGAAACATAGACAAACACAACAGCAAATCGCATTTAAAAGACATGAAGTAATACAGTTGGGAGAAAAATTATCTGAAATAATGATAAGGAGAGAGAAACTTGGAAAAATGTAAAACCTGCACTTCGGAAGATGGAAAGCTTGACTTGAGTTTGTAGCAAGATCACAAAGCTAAGACGATTTAAACTTTAGTGTGAAAAGCTACAGTCTAAAAACCCAGTCATACTAGGAGTGCTGTATCTAGGAAGGGTATCATATGGAATAATGTCATGTGCATTTCTGTCATCATCAGGAAAATCCTAAACTAGAATCCATGACTTCTTCTGCCTGAATAACTCCATTCCAGTACTGCTAATGTATCTTGCACACCAGGATATGGTATTACTCTTTACCTCCTGCCCTGACTGGCTGGATAATATGGCCATATGCTGATGAAAAACTGCCATGCTCCACTCCAGGACATTTGCATTTCAACAGGGAAAAAAGTAATTTCTGTATATGGACTACGTGTAGGAAGCACTGTGGATTCCTTTACATAATAGAAGCAGATCAAAGACTTGAGATAGTATTATTAACTAAAGTTGTGATTCTGCCTTTTTTAGTTTCAAATTAAAAAAAAAAAGTCCTTTTTAACAAATAAATAGCATATAAATAACTGCTACTAAATTCAAAGCAACCAGATGAGATGGTGTTTAGCACAAAAGATAACAGGGTGGATTATGACTTGTGTTTGAATAATGTTTAGCACCAAGAACAGGAAAAGCATATTATGCAATTCTGCCTTCTCTGAAATGAGCAAATCTTTCTTGTTCTGTTTTTAATTATATATATTAGGAGAGAGAAGCTATGTTTGAGGTCAATTGCTAGTCTGGTAAAATCCAAGCAGATGTAGGCTTGTCCTTTATGTATCAATAAGAAAAAATGTGATCATACAAATAATCTGTAAACATGCATCATTCATATTTTCCACTTATCACGTTGTATTTCACTGCCAAACACAGGTACCCCACCTGTTTCCTAGGACATTCAGAGTCAGCCTCTGGAAATGCTATTTTCTATTGCTAAACACAGCTATTACAGACAGCCCTATTCAGCTGTTATTTGCAAAGCAAAGAATGTTTTTTATAGCAACTTCCTTTACATCTACTTTTTTGCCGAACAGCAGGGTCAGTGATACCAACTCAGTCTCAATTCCAGCTCTCTTGGATACCACAGTACTCAATTTACACGGAGGAATGAGAAAACAACAAAGTGATAAATTTCAACACAGAACTGAAAGGTTTTTAAGAGAAGGAGGAATTGGGGTAGAGCTCTGAAACACAACAGATTGCAGTCATGAACTCTGGCTAAGAAACAGAGCCACAGGTGGTGGAGCTTGGCAGTGTGAAGCCTGAAGCCACCACGCTGCCTGCTGTGTTGTCAACAAGAGAGCTTGTAGAGGAGACACCAGTCTGTCTTTCAATAATTTATATGAAGAAAACACTGTGAGAAAATAACAACACATTTCTCTACCACATCTACTTAAGCAATTCTAATACCCAGGCTAGCCATGCCACTTCAGGTTGAATCCTGGCCTCAACAAAGCAAGTCCAGGTAGGGCAGAATTTGAATAGAAGAAATCAAGTTCTATGTGCAAGTTTGCAGTGGCTGTTGTACAGTGTAGTAAATGGCTCTTACTTCTACTTCAACAGCCTGAAGCCATTGATGACTGCTATAAATAATTCTGGAAAAAATATTTAAAAACTGATCTGGTAGAAGGTCAAACTTTATCTGGTCAACAGCATTCAGATGGTCAAATCTCTTGCAGTCCAATCCCAAGATGGGGGTGTCTTTACTATTTATAAACTTATTTAAGAAGAGTGTAGCACAAGACAGTACACTGCAGAAGATAACACCAATCCACAATGAACTGTTTACTTAAGAGGATCAAATCTACTCACACATTATGAACACCACCCTCAATGAAGGTGGGAGAGGTGCAGGCAATGTGTGACTGTGACCTTGGACAGCACAACTGTCAGAATCTACTTAGTTTCATATTAGACATATTCCTCCAAGCAAGACAGAAACCCAACATGTCAAGAATGAAGATGAAAAATATTGATAAAAACTCACATAGAGAACGACTAGATTTTTAGATGTTGCACATTGAGATTTAGAGGACTAGAGCAGCTGTGAAAAATCAAAGCTAGGCAAGTAACAGGAATCCACTCTTTATACATACATTCAATTCCAGCCCTACAAAACATACCAAAATATTTTTTTAGTGACTGCACATTTCAGTTGTTTGTCCAAAATAACTTGCTTTTCCATACGGGTGCACGGACACATTTTTAGACACTTGTCTTTTTTACTTTTCCAAATCCATTAGCAACCATGCAGTTACACAGAAATAACATTCTGATGGGAGTTTTCAATCAGAAAAAAAGTTGTATTTTTTGCATCCATTGGAATAAAAACATTTTACTTTGTTGCATTAGCTTGAACACCAACAAGCCCAAAGGAACAGAGGAAAATATTTTAAAACATGCTGTTAAGCACTGGGGAGTAGGGAAGAAGGCTTACACTTTATTTAAATTTAGACATAAGTGAAAAATATTTTTCTATTTGAATTAGACTGTATTGGTCTTGGCTAGTGGCAATTAAGTGTTCATGAGATGCATACTGACTCATGATTTCAATAATAATGATCCAGGAATCTTTTTTCTCCTGTTTTGAAATCATGCAAGCTTAAAAAAAACTACTTTCAAACAAAAGTTTTAGATCTTTTGAGACTAAACTTCATCTGTAAATAACTATCTTTTACACTGTAAAATTCACAGTACTCTTTTAAATTAGGTTTTAATTTTCTTAAAATCAGCAAAGAACTCACATTGGTATCTACTAAGAAGCAGAACATTCCAAACAATTACAAAAAGTCCTCTGGTTTGCTGCCTTACTCTACATTTAGAGAAACATTCCATGGAAAACACTTTTCTGAACCTCTGACTCTTTTACACATCTTTGGAAGAGTAAAATGGACAATATACTTCAGTCTTAATGTAACATGCCAAGTTCCTAAAAGTTTAAATACCTTACATTCTAAACATTGCGTCTTTTGATACCACAGACCACGTGACTAACTCATCCAACTTGTGTCACATGGAATCTTTGCGGCTCATCTGGATAATGAAGAAAATACTGTGAAGTTTCTCTGTTCAGTTACTCTAGTCTCCTGCTAGAACAATGAACACAGCAGCATTTCACCCTCTGCAAAATAAAACCCTGTAAAGTATAAGGTGTAACAGAGAGAAAAGTTCACCTGCAGCGTGACGATGTCTTGCCGAGTGAAGGGCTCATCTGTCAGGAGATCCTTGTAGCTCTTTGGTTTTATGTTCAGCTGCTCAACTGCCTAACAGCCAGGCAAAACACATAGATAGCAAAAATCAGATTCTTGTGTGTAAATATTACAAGTAAATATGTGGTATCAATAAAATCTTAAAGTACAAATCATAAAGAAAACAGTTTCACCCTCATTCTCAACTGGTAGCTGCAATATTTTCATTGTGGGTTTTAACAGGTGGGAAGCTTTTGTCTCTCATCTCTACAAAACTGACATTTTTGTGTGGTTTGCTGGGTTGTTTTTATAAGAGGAAACTTGCAGTCTCCACTCCATAGTTATGTCTATCATTCAAACCCAATTAATCATAAAAGTACTGCAAAATTAAAAAAAGAGAATTGCTGCTTTCAGTTTTCTATGCTCTTACCTGCAAAAGACCCCTGAATCTGTCTTATTTACACAAATGTCTCCTTGTGCTTCTCAGATGGAAGTGATAATGTTGTCCCAGTACCTCCAGAAGTCCATAAATTAATTCCATGCTTATAATAAACCAGTAACTGCTATCACTTCATGTGGTACCACATGGGGCACAAACCCCGTTGGCATAGCCCATTCAGGAAGCCCAGTAATGTAGACCGCAGCAACCAAAGCCAGAGTTCTGCACTACTGACCAGGGTTTAACAAAGACCACTCTTAAACTCATCCTTGCCTGTTAACCCCAGCAGCCAAAGCATCCTGCTCACAGAAAGAACAGAAAATACTTTCTATTTTAACCCGATCTTGACTGCTTTCACAGGTGAGGACTGCTCTACTACATCAGAGCAAGTTTTCAAACCACGATGAATCCAGCCTTTTCCTGGATGGCAATGGTTTCAGCCTGTTCCTCCCTCAGTATCAGAATGTCCCATCAGAACTCAAAAAAGTAGATGTTCCAGTGTTCAGACTTTTCACAACACTGGATATGGATTCATTAATTGAAGGATTTGTTTGCTACTGATAAAATAAATAAACCTTGCTTTTACAGTAAGGACTATGCAAAGAAGTCACGATAAAAATTCCACTTGAGTTTACATAAATGTTCACAAAACACAAATAAAAATGCAGTTTAAATGTCCATTAAGGGATAATTTCTCCTATTTCCCCAGCTCCAGCTAAAATGCTCTTTTTTTATTCACTGATATGAATAGAAATGAGGCCATTTGTGGTTTTGTGATGACACTGTATCAGAAAGACAACAGAAAATCTGTCTATTAATTCAACTGAGAAAACATATAAAAGCTACTCATTTTGAAACACAAGATTCAGTATATGCAGATTCACTTAAGAAAAGCTTTTAGAAATATTATTTAATTCACATTCTAAAGTTGTTCCTATTTTGAAGGTTGGACAACAATTAGTGAAGTCAGTTAATCTCCCATCCTTTAATTTCCCTGGCTGTAAAACAAGAGTAGAATTTACCTATCTTTCTAAAATATTTTGTGATTTTGACTGAAATGCATCAAATATAAAGTATTAATAATGAAATGCAACAGTGAACCTACCTCATAGGCAAACACATTTCCAGTAGTCTTGATGGCCACAATATGGGAGTTATTTGTAAATACAGTAAACAGCACTGGACAGTGGTACTTGCCTGATAGAGGGAATAAAGTTTAAATTTCACACAAGACCTGTAACTGTTTCAAAATATCTAATTTCTCTGATCTCTGTGGATGATGTTTACATTAATTTTTAATATAAAGTATAACTTCAGTTGTATTTAATGGCATTTTAACAACATTTTGATTCTCCAGTGTCAGAAAAAGTGCTAGAAAAAGTGAAGAGAGCTATAAAACAAGCAAGGAAAATGCAGTTTTGAAATCTCTTGCCCTCAATTCCCTAATACAGAACTTTGTCCAACTTGCTTGATATTTATGAAATACCACAATATAATTGTTACTGGTGTAATCAAAGATCTATTGATGACATGAGCCAGTACCTTGTAACGTGTCCAGTGCTCTGTATCACTCTTGTTCCCAAGAATAAATGTTTAGCTCATAGCCTACAGAAAAGTTCACAACAGCTGTTGTGCTTTAAGCAGAGGGGAGCATTTTGTATTCAAATGTGGCAAGCAGAATGCCATTAAATCTGAACACGTTACTCAGTAAGGAACCCAGCTTCTGCTCTAATCAAGCTGTGAATTTTCCAGGAGGGTCAGCATAAATATTAAGCAAGTCAACAGCAAGCAAATTGATGGGAGGTAACGTAGGAGGAAAAAGAAAAATGTCTGGATAATCTCAGCAGAAAGCAATTAGAAGAAGGGTCATTAATACTTGATCAGTTTGCTAGAACTGAGAGTTTGGGTGAGATATTTGAAACAAATTGGGCCTATTTGGTTCTTTTTTTTTTCCCTAATTACCATTTGAAAATCAAAACCAGCAGGGAGGCCAGACCAGGCTGCTCACAGCACCTGCAGGGACAGGGGAGGCAAACACCTGCAGAGACTCACTGCTCACTGTGCCACCAGAGGCAGCTCTGCCCTGATGGCCTAAGTTTTAGCTTTCACGTTTTTCACATTCTGTGCTGCCTAGGTGTGTAGCTCTGAGCCTCATGTTAAGTGTCAGTCAGCTCACTTCACAGGGTAGGTAGACAAAACAATCCTTTTCCAGCTTGAGACCAAGGACAACAGTTACAAGTTTCAGGCCCAAAACAGCATAAACAATGGAGGACTGAAGAGAGAAAACAAGGAGAATGGAACTTCATAATCTGAAGCTGTATCTGGACAATTAAACCCCAATTTGCAAATAGACCAAAACTTAGAAAAGTGTGAGAACTCGTGACCAGCTGTCCATTTTGGGTCCATCTTGGGTGTAGCCCTGGCCAGGCTCTCCTACTGCCCAAGGTGTATCCTTAAAGGCCTTTCAATAAATACCTACTTTATTCTCACAGCTCTGTCTAGTCTATGTTCCAGGTCAGCCTTCTCAAGGCATCAGCCTCTGCACAAGTCAAAGCTGAGGACACTTTTGTTAATGCCACCAGGGCTGCAGGAAAGCCACTGCCACGAAAGACTGAAACTCAGGAAGTTTATAAAGGGATTTTTGCAAGTGGCATTAGGGTATGGCCCAACTGCTGGATACAGAAACACACTGGTAAAATGTGAGGCGTCATTCCAGCTTCATAAAAAGGAACAAGTCACCATATTCTCTGTCCTAGGAAAAGCAAAACTGCTGAGGGCACACACATGTTGATCTGGATAGAAGGTACTCAACTCATATGTGATCACTAAATGTGAGAAACTGCAATGCCCAAAGACCTTTTATATCATATTTCCGTGTGAACAGAGAAGATCCTACATATGAAGCAACCACTTCACATTATGATTTAGAGAAAAGCCTGGTGACAGACAGAAATGCAACATTTAATTTTTGTCTTTTGTTGCGTTTTCCCTTGATTGGTTAATGACACAGAATGCACCTTTTTAAGGAAAAGGCTTCTAAGATTCTACGGCTGTTGTCATTCCACCCCAGCATTATGAACTGGACTACTTTAGGGAAAGCAAAATGTCATGGTATCTTTCAAAAGCCTTGGCCACACTGACTATTGATCAATTTTTAACACCCTGCTCTTGAGACAGAGGGAAAAAAAAGGCACAGAAGAAATCCATCAGCTACCGAGAAGAGTTTGTAATCCATAGATTTTGGTAAGATAAGGAGACAGACACTCCAGAATTTTATTCCCACCTAATCTTAGCCATTTTCATTTCAAATAAATCATTATCTGCTTTGTAGAAGATAAATTCATCTCCACTCTCTTTTGTTCCCACTATGCTCTCTTAGGAGGCTGATCTTATATCGTGCAGAAATAAAACTCGAGGCAGCTGTCTCATGTGCTTCTATTAATAAAATCCCATGTGTTTATTTAAGTCTAGTCCCTTTTATAAACAAAAAGCTGTTTGAAACTAAGTGAAAAGCAAATATTGCCACAGGCAAGTTGGAAATAAGATAACATTACAGAAATTTCACTTTTTCTGATTCTTTCCTTAAAGTAAACAGTACCTTAGTGCAGTAGCAGCTATAGTAAAGTGAAATTGCTGAATAATTTACAGCTCCCCAGTGTAAAGAATAACAGAAATGGAACTTTGAAGGTAAACATATCACTCACAAGAAGCAATTATTCTACTCAAAAAGTAAAAAGCATGACAGAGATCACAAACTATTTAAGTTCACCATGAGTAAGACAAACCAGAATTTATTAAAGCACTCATTAAGGAAAAAAAACCCAACAAGTCACCACCATGGAAAATGACTGCACTTACCTTCATTGTTTTTAGCGAAATTCAGCTTTATAAGTGATTTGGCATCAAGTTTCTAAAGAAAATAAAGCATAAAAAAGATTAATCACAACAGAGTGTAACCATGGAAATAAAATGGAACTGTAACATCACCGTTCAGATTTTAATAGTACATAATTTATTAATAATATATTGCAAGTTGTCTGAATCGTCAGAACCCTGGGAATTCAAGCCACAGGTACAAAAACAAGGCTCAGGGAGCCTGAGAACTGGGATGCATTTGTTTACAGGCCTGTATTTGACACAGTACAGTGCTAACCACGGGGAATCAGCTGGAGGAGTTGCACAACTCTTAGCACAGACTGAAAGGGGAGTTTGCATGAAAAGCGAAGAGACAAAGATCATTGCTGCTGATCAGAAAGGGCAATTCAGCAGGGACCTCTGATGAAAGTCAAAAAGCCAGCAAACCACTCTGGCAATCAAATGCAATGCCTTTTCTGAAATAACTGTAATTTTCCCTTTACTCAGGAAATGTGCAGCAGAGCTCACAAGACAGCTAGCAATAATAAAGAGAAACAGAGGCACAAGTTCTCTGGAGAGGCAAATGAGGTCACGAAGGGAGTCCCAGGAGGGATTTTTCAGCCACTTAATCCCCAGGTAACGATTCCGCTGAACAGGGAACTGAGGTGACAGCCAAGGGTGGGATAACATTCTCCAGCTCTAGAGAGGACACTGCAAACTAAGCTACTCCTGCTCTCCCACACTTCATCAGAAGCATGTCTATGGCATTTTGCTGCTGCCTTCTCTCTGGAAGGGTTTTCTGACATGGGAAGGGAAGAGCTGTCGGGCTGGCAAACATTTCTGGACAATCAGGCTGCTCCTGTCCTGCAGCCTTCTCTAAGACATGGAAGCTGCAAACACACCTAAAATAACAGTGAGCCTTCAGTAACATGCCAGGCCCCCAGTCATTCCATGGGGTCAGTATGTGATTTGGGTACGTCACTGGCAAGACAGGGCACATCTCAACCTGGGTCACCTAATCAGCACAGCCCACTGGGATGGTCAGGTAGTGCTTTACTGTGGCACCCAACTGGAGAAGAAAGTCCATCCCAACAAGCTGCAAGGCTGAGTCAGGATCTGAGACTTCTAAAAAACAAAGCCTTTGATTGCCTCAGCTGTCAGAGACAGCCAAATGGAACCTTAAAAGCACACACAACACAGGCCTTTCAGAAGAAACCATTGGTTCTCTTCTCAAAACATGCACTTGAAGAGATTAGGGAGGTTTTTATAACCCAGACAGCTCATTATAAACAGCTATGAGTGGAGATCTGCCAGCCCCGACACTGCTACTTCAATCATTATGGCAAACAGCAATAAAGAAAAGTGTGAAACTAAGTTAGTGGGCTTTCTGTGCCTAATCAGAATTCATATTCCTGGTTTACAGAGTACATGTTATGACAGCTGGACTCATTCGTTTATAGGAAGGAGCTTCTCAAACTGCTCTCAACCAACTGGCAGTCTCATTTGCTGCCAGAAAGGTAACCATCTCTCTAATTTATTAGCAGGAAGAGCAATGAGAGCTAGTAGGAATAAGATGGGAAAGGAAAAAGAGGCCAGGCTCAGTTATATTTAGTTCTGTGATAGAAGACCAGTACCGCTGCTTTTCCTTAAGCGGATTCTCAAAAGAACCACCCAACTGCTGGGGTACAAAGAAGGACAGCAAAGGCAATGGCAGGTTCTGAAATGACCAAGTGAATGCAGAGTTTTATTTATTTATTTGTTTATCTTCTTACAAGAACAAATTTATCAAAGAAGTAGCAGGGGAACTGCAGAGTTGCCAAAATGAACATCTGATCCTGGACAGATCTGTTCAACCTAAACAACTATTAACACAAAGCAGCATCCATCTGTGCACATGTTGTGCAACAGGCCAAAATTATGTTCTAGAAAAAGCTTCTTTAGAAATACAACCACTGGAAACATTGATAATTTCAAGAAAGGTCCTTAAATTAATCTCCTGGCAGACCTGAGCTATGCCCAAAACATATCAGCATCTTTAAAGAGAAAGGGAAACAGTTCCGTAAGAAACAGATAAGCATGACTGAAGACTCAGATTTATACTTTGACAGAAATTTAACAGAAAAGACAGACTAAACTGCTGTGCATACTTTAAAGGTAGCAAAAGCTGCAGTGCACTGTTTCATTTGTCAAACTATGATGTATTGTTAGAAGTGCTGCCAAGTCCTTGGACTCTCACTCCGTGCCCAGGGAAATAGTATGGTATTTCAGGTCATATCTTTCCATATTATGGAAAATGGTTATTTTCCAGCCTCGGTTTTTCATGGTGCATCAGCTGCTCATGCTGGATCTGCTCCCCACAGAGACCAGCACTTACACAGTCTTATGTCAACAGTAAATAAAAAAACAGTGATTGTCATACAGGAGTTGAAATACTGCCTGGAGTGGGAACTCTGTAGTGCAGTGCTCTATGGATATTACAAACTTTTATTGCCACAGGCTGGCCTTCAATCAGGCCTCTCTTGAAGAAGTGACCTTGGCATGTCATATCATGCCCTTTGGAGCAGCTCTGTGCTTCGGCTTGCATGGCAAGGCAAGAGGGGGATTTAGTGTTTTGTCAAAGGAAATATTTGGAGCCTCAGAACAGCAAAACAAAATGATGATGTGCTACAAAGGATTTCTCGGTGCCCAAGGCCAGGCTATAGGATCTGGAAACTGCACATAGAGCAGCCACAGAGGAGGGAGTCCACAACCAGGATGTCCAGGAGGTTCAGTTTTGAGACACCTACACATTATCCAGGAAAGTATAAAAGGACATGATACAGGCAAACTGTGTAATATCAGTTTTTTCCTCTCAAGTTCTTCATTTCACACGAAAACAGGATTATCTTGCATGTGGGTGAATCTCCTTTTATTTTTTCTCCATCAAATGTCAAAGCTTTCCAAGCACCATCACATAGTTTGTTGCCATGGAAATGACCGTTTTGCCACAAACGGGCACTGATCTTCACGGGAAGAGACAGCAGGAGTGAATGAATCCTAAAATCAGTTAAAGTACTTGCTTTCACATATTTTTTATTATTAATAATGTTTAAGAGAGAACAAATATTGCATACATAGATCAAGCTCAAAACTATTTTCAACCTGACACACACACACACCAGCCAGTTAAAGCCGCGCTCCAGTTAAGAAAGCAAGAGGAAAAAAAAGTGTTTATTAAAAACACTTGATCTAATTAAATTCTAAATTCCTGATGACAATGAAAAGGCCACAAGCATCTGCCACTTCCCTTAAGCAGAAATAAGAGCTGCATACTCCTTTCTAAAAATATTTTATGCAAAAATACTGGAAAGCAGACGCATTTCATGGCACGTAGTGCCAGCTGCTCCACAGCAAGGAAGGGCTAAAAAAAAAAAAACAAACGCAAAACCATGCAAGCTCTTTTCTCAGCTGACTCCTCTCTCGCAGGCACACTTCCACAAAGGCAGCCAAGACTACTTTTGGCCATGACCTACTTTCCTGCAGCAGTGAGCAGCCCCACCGCCCCGCACTCTCATCTGTCAGCTGCCAGCAGGGGCTCCTGCGGGATCCCAAAGGGCAGCATCCTGTATTGATACCCGAGCAGAGGTGATGACGCCACGGAGGTTAGTGGGGCACTGTGGCAGCTCGCGGATGGAACGTGCTGATTGTTTCGAATGAAATCGTTCTCTGTCATCGCTGGGTGTCTCATGCAGATATGACCTACAATCCCCACACATCCAGTAGTTACACTCGCTGAATCTCTTTGGTCTGTGGCTGCACTTTCTTCTTGTTAATAAGGCTCTGACCCTGCTGGATATGAACCAGCCTGAAAAGCAATCAAAAGGGGTTCCACTGATTCTCTCCCCACACATGGGCGGAGTTGGTGACGGGCAGCAAGAGCTGCTTTTAGTAAGGACAGACTTTCCCACCCTACCAACAACAACTGAGTAAGCATTCAAATGTGCAGCACTTGGGGATTGGACCCCCTGATCAGACACACTGAATGGCCTCTGTCAGGAACACATGGAAATCCAGAGAAGCTGGTATTGGGGTTGCGTGGCCAGGTTTTGGTAGCAGAGGGCTATAGGGGTGGCTTCTGTGAGAAGCTGCGAGAAGTTTCTATTGTGTCCAGCTGGCTCCAGGATGGGCATGCTGCTGGCCAGGGCTGGGGCAATCAGAAATGGTGGTAAGGCTTCTGGGATAATGTATCTAAGAAGAAAATCTCTCTTGGCCCTTATCTCAACCCATGAACCCCCAGTGACCTTTTCTCTCCCCTGTCCAGCTGCGGAGAGCAGTGAGAGAGGGGCCTCAGTAGTGCCTGGGGACCAGCCAGGACCAACACACTACATGGGGAAAAATGAACATGTCACATCTGCACTGGCTGATGAGGTCAAAAATCATTCAGAACTGGCATGGCCATTTGATGGTTTTTCATCCCACCAAAACAAGAAACATTGAGTTACCTCAAGCAGAAGAGAAAGCCAGAACAAATACCAATATTGAAATGCAGTGTTGCCTACCAAGTACCAAACTTAGCTTAGCAACAGCAAATGAATTTTGTATTACATTCTTTGGTTCCTTTAAAGATGAGACCTGTTACATATAACTTTACATACAACTTCCAATTTTAAGAAGCCCTCTTACAATTTTCCAGGCTATAAAATCTTCCCCCAAAAATGGGGACATGAGTTCAATGAGTAGCACTTCACGTATAATGCTACTTATTTCGGATTTGGTAAATGGATTTAATGATGATAAAGGGCATTAGAAATGCTCAAGTCTACACATTAGGGTTTGCAAATGGAAACAACACCACTGTTTTAACAAGATAAGCCATCTATATGTAGTTTAACACTAATGACAAATTTGGGCTTAGCAGCCAAGAGGCCAGAATAGTCTCACAATTCAAGGTATCATTTCTATGTTTAACTCAACATCAAAAATGCTCAATCTTTATCACAGCTGCCTACCTAATGCTAAAAAGATACCCTCAATTCACACTCTCGGATGAAGCTGCTGTTCATCTGCGGTTTTTCATGTACTGCTGAGCTAGAATGGAAATGGACACAGAAGATCCCTCATTACACACTTCTAGACCACTGTATTTTAAACTGACACCATATGGTCACCAAAGCCTTGTCCAGAGAACCATAAAGATATGCTTGTTAACACTTATGGTTCACAGATACCAGCAAAAATGCTGCTCTATCAAAGAGCACATTAGCAGAAATTACCATGAGAAAAAAACATGTAGCTGCATTGCAAGATCAAATCTGAAGTCTTAATGCAGTCAGAAGTCTACCAATCCAGAGACCCACAGCCAAATACAGCACAGTTCAAGGAAAATAAAGCTTTGCAGAAGCACCAAAAATCTGGTCTCCAATTTTACTGAAAAACAGGCAAGTAAAGATCTGTGGGAAACCTCATGCTGCATCTCATTTAAGGCTAGAGCACTTCACAGCTGCTAGTTTTTCAAGTGTCACAGTCACAAAATCCCATCCAATGTGCACACTTACACCAAAACACAGAAAAGGAAAAGAAGAGACCATCTGTTCAGTCTGTAAAACCTAGATGTAAATACTTTTTTGCTGTAAGGGACATAATGCATTAGAAATAATGGTAGACACGTTTATCTGCTTGTGCCCAGAGGTGGGTTACTGGATCAAACACTGCCCACCATCACCACAGTCAGCAAGGTGTGAAGGAGGAACCGCAGCTTGGCCAGTGACTCATGACACTGAAAGGTTTTAAATGTCTTTTTTTGATAAAGCACTTGAACAGTAAGTAGAAGCAAATCTTCTTCACCCTTGCTGTTTCCCAAAGATATAGGGAATTGAAAAATAAATCCCCTTTTTAGGACAGCTAAAGGCTAAGTCTTAGTAGTGCCGGATACTCTGCTGTAAAACACACAAACAACTCTGGAAAAGAATGAACCAGCTATCCATGTTTGTCAGCAGCAAAAGAGAAAGGGAAATTTTCAGAAAACCCAACAAAAAAAGGAGTTATCTGTCAGGATACAACTCAGTGGGATTTTCATCCCCTTGATCTACCCTGTGTTTTATGGCCATTTCGTTATGACACATGACTTCCCAGTCATTCCTCAGGGCAGAAATCATGTCCTCATATGTTTCTATCCAGGGGCCTTGAAAATTTATGGTCACTAGTCAAATATTAACTCATTTAGACTGTTGACTAAAAGCTGGTAATTTCTGAGGCCAATGAGGTAAGACGACACGGCTCAGTTGGTGCATATTGAAGAGTTCATCTCTTTCAAAGTGTATTCTGGGCATTTGAGCAGCAGCCTGTGTCTGCTGCCCCAGACAAAAATGCACCTGGAGAGAGAAGCTTAACAACAATGGCAGCAACCACCCGTGTCTGAAAGGCTGCTATGCCCACAGAAATACAAGCAGCAACGTTCAACTGGAAACAACAACAAAAAAAAAAAAAAGAGAGAAAAGGAAGAACTACTGCTCATCCTGGCTAACTCTAACTTATAAATTAGTACCTGTTTCTCAAATGACCCAGCCTACCAAAAGAAAATGCAAGAAATTCTCATTTTCTCAAAGTACCCTTCCTGTCTCAATACATACATTGAAATGGTTTTTGATTTTAGACTATCACGTGTAATACATCAAATATTATCAAAGTATTTCAGGAAGAGATTAGAAAATATTCCCACCACTGTACCAGGTATTAATACAGCATTTACTGTGTACAATTAAGATCAACTCTGTTCAAAGAAGTCATATTAAAATTTAACAGATGTGGAGGAGAACTGTGACCATGTAGGGTATGGAGAACTTAGAGGCATGAAGAACATCTGAGAGGAAAACACAAGTCTCTACAACTAAATGTCAAGAAAGCATTAAATTCCTCCGTGCCAAATACACAGTATTGTATGAAATACACAGCTGTAAACACTAACAGAGAGAAGCGCAATTTTGGCACCAGTGCAAACGAGACTAAGCTGGTCAAACCCAAAATTTACAGAAGACATGTATCAGATGAAAAACCATCAGCAGAAGCTCTCAGCAGCCATAGCAGGCAGAAAGCAAACAGTGGTTCAAGACAGAGCATGCAGTTTGCAAAAGAGACTGAGAGAGCTAAAGACCTCAGGGTCTCCCAGTTTTCTGTTCCTGATCGTTTCACTCCTCTTTCTGCAACATACAAAAACCAGGATGGATTTGTCTGAATCATTTTTCAACAACAAAGCTTCCCTTGGCTTTATTTCTGTAAGCTTTGTTCTCTGCTCTGTAATAAGCTATTATTCACCCAGAACAAAACTGTATTCCCACCCCACACCGAAACTTTTCTTACAAATAAACACGAAAAAAAGCCTCACTTCAAATATATGGGAAAAAAATGGTAAGTTTAACAAAAGGGGAAAAAAGGGCGCAATTGACATTTAAACTTGTGCAATATCTGAAGACCTGACTGAGTTGCATCAGACAAATTAAGAAATACACTTTGAAATTCAAAGCTGAAGATGTGCCGACTCCTTCTGACATGTACGTGAAAGGAGTTCTCTAGAGAAAAATTTAAATTCTCATTTATACATCACTCATATTACATCCAAATGAGACCTGAAGTTACTGATCCACCTAAATGATCACTCATTTTCAAAGCCCCAAGGAGAAAACACAGCAGACTACTTGGATTTCAGGTGCTGTGCTCTGATGTTGAGGAAAAAAATAATATGTGAAGGATATGACTCACTCCTGAATTTTACATAATGAAAATTATCTCAGCTGGTCAAACTATTTAGCTCTTAATTAGACAGTCCCAGCATTCTAGAGATGGAAAACTGATGTGGACACAGCCTGCCTGTGGAAGTCTCCACAGCATTTTCCTGCTGGTATTTTGTATCCAGACAAAAGACAAAAATGCTCAAAGTAAGCACAATCTCTTTGGAAACAGTAAGGGAAGAAAACATCTCAAGACAAAAAGATGAAAAAGCACAAGGAAAATCTGACTCCTGCTTCAATGTGCCATTTTTAGATGATCATCAGAATCATGAGGTAATATTACCACCAGGTTATAGAAAGGTCTCAACAAACACTCTGAATAGGCATCCCACTGAACATTATCTACAGCTGTTGCATTTTCCTGACAGTGTACACTGCGACACTGCCCTGAAAGAGGGCATCTTCAAACCACAGGGTTTTGTTTAATGACATCCATTATTTGCTGCTCATTATCTAGAAACACACCTGGAACAACACAATTAAAGCAGCAATCTGCAGTAATTTACCTCACAGACCATATGAACTGAGTTAAAAGCCATTGTCAGTGTTGATTTAGTCAGGAAGGGTCACATGAAATTGGAACTTGTCCTCCTCCCAGTTCAGGCTCGAGATCTGTTCCACTTGACTCAGAGCTGGATGAGTTTTGTCTGTGACTGTGATCTCGACACCTCTTATCAGTAATGTGTGAAGCTCATCCAACCCACTTTCAGGAATCCATTCCTGAAACAGAGGGACCCTGCACTGATTATGTGACAGAGGTGGAAAGCAATTTGTAGTGAACCATAAAGTCCTGGCTGAAACTTAAACTGTACTTTAACACCTGTTCCTACTTGGTATTTCCCACACTGCTCACACACTACAGCTTTATTCAGAATATTGCAGAAGTAGAAAAAAATACTTAAGCCCTGTTTCTCATTATGTTCATTCCCCAGGTGAAGAAACAATGATCAATGTTTTCTATTTCTACCTCTATGTTTTCAAAATACCAACATGGTAAAAACACTTTTACGTTTAAGGAAGTTTCACCTTTGCTCCAATTTCTGCATCCTTTTCAGACAGGATTTCCCATACTTAGCCAGACTTTTTTAGTGCATTAAAAAAAAAAGCATTGTAAGGTTGTTTGTTCATTTTCTAAGTGGGATTAACCAATCAAGAGTAAAAGAAGTAATCTTCATATCCTCGTCATTAAACCAGGTCAGCAAGCTTCACTGCAAAACCAGCAACTGATTTCTATGGGATCTGTGAGATTCACTGAAATGTACTTGACCAAATCGAAAAGAAATCATGATTTCAACTACGAAATGAAGTAACAATAGCCAGCAGCATTTGGAAGATAAATATATTTAAGGAACATATTTGAGAATGATTTTCCAAGTTTTGAAATAAATTTATTTGCAATTTTTTTTCTTTTATTGGTAAGAAGTTATAGGTTTTGAAAGTGCCGGTAATTATGGCAAGCATCACCTTACCAACCTTACTTCAAACAAATTATTGAAAAAAAGGGCACTGTTTACATTCCTAGTGAGCAGTGCTGGAGGGAGGAGGTGTCCACTGCAGGCTGTCATTGCTGCAGGGCATGGCAGGAACAAGCTCCCTGGTGCTTCCAAAGCCTGGATCAGACAGGTTTACTGCAGGAGCCAGGCACCTGTACTGCCACACTTACTTGATCGTGTTAGTCATAATTTCACCCCAAGTCAGCTTTATTTGGTAAATACAGGATTAAAGAGTATGGGAGAAAAATAGCAAATATTTATATTGTACACAGAGCAAAGCTTTGTGTCCAGCTCTCTCTTTATAGAAGGCAGATGTCTCACTGGGAAGTCAGGGATTTTTAGCCTTCTGACTCCAAAGCTGGTTCTCATTTTCTGCCCTCTATTATTTCATCATATGCACCAGACTCCTCTTTATGGTTATCTTCAGAGGCAGATGAAGCAAAAGGCTTTTCTAACTTGTAAAAAACTCTCAGAATTTATAAAAAAATTCCTTCTTAACATAGTGAGAAGCTAAAACCTTGTGATGCTTAGGAAAACGCCCTCTCTGGCCTGCTGGTCTGGATCCTAACCTGGCACGAGACAGGGCACAACACAAATTCTGTTCTGCTTTATTCAGACCAGAAAGAAATGGGACTCTCAGTCTCATAAATTCACTCCATGGCATCTTCAAGTCTCCTAACTTGACTCATAGGGCAGGCTAAATTAACTGGACTGAGTCAAATTAACTGCCTTCCCAGTGTCCAAAAGAATTAAATTCCCACAGAAAAGGGGAACCAGGGTCAAAGACAATAGCTTCTTCTGAGATAAGGGAACAAAGATATTTGCCCAAGGTCACAGAGTCTTGATAGGGGCTAAAAGTACAGCCACAACAATCTGGCCTGCCCACACTGAACCAGAGTGGAAAAAATAGGTATTGACATTAGACACATTACAATGCACAGGAGGAAAAATAGCTCAGCCCACACAGAACATATCCACGCAACAAAAAAACCCCCAATTTCCTTTTAATTTCTGTCAAAAGGCACATTGATCTATCATCTGTTCATATTTGAGATCCCAACCAACCAGATATGCTCTGGCCAATCTCACTCCTTGAAGCAGGTATCCTGAGCCCAGCTGGCTGCCTTGTGTGGGCACGCTGTTCAGGCTGTCAGAACGTCACTACATGAAACATCCTGGCAAGCCTGAAACTCTCTGCAAGCCCAAGAAGCCAAAGTGCTGCTGTCAGTAAAAATGAATGAGCTAACTATCACTTTCCCCTTTATTTTTTGCAATTTTAGCGTAAGGACAAGCCAGGGCAGTGTCCTGACAAAGCTGTCAAAAAAAGTGAGACAATGCCAACTGACAGTCTGTAGTTCAGCTCTGAGGAATGCACTGCTTCTTCCAAAATGATTGGTGTAGCAGTAAAACAAGCTACAAACATTTTTTACTACAATGCATTGTTAGAAAGGAGGGCAGGGGGGGAACAAATCTAAAGTTACTTTCTAGAATAGCTCACGGTAAATTCTAGACAAAGGTCAACAATGATTTGCATTGCAGCATTTCTTTAAAAACAAAGGCTAGTCCAATAGTTTAGGATTCAGAAGAATCAGAGAAGTCCCATGGGGATCAGTTCACAGATATCCAATTAATAAAAAGACTAGTACAGTCCTATCCCCTGGAGTCCAGCAAAGATAAATATATTAATGACTGCAAGGCTCTCCACTTCTCCACTGAGGGGTCCACTTCAGAAATAAGCTAGACAGAACTAGAGAGTGCCAAGAGCGCACCATTAACACCCCATTTCCAAGTAGTCTATTGACTTCTCTAAAGCATCTGTTCTGTAGCAAACCACAATTAGAGAAGCACAAGCCACAAAGGATTTCATTACTATTTTTTATTTCAAGGCAAATAATTGGAAAAATTCTCCAGAGCCTCATCACCAACCTGTGCAAAGTAATTCCATAAGTTAGGGTACACAACATGGCACTGCAGCCAATCTGGCTCAATTCCCTTCTAAATAAACCCAGAGTCCTGAGTTTCTCTAAGCCACCAATTCATTACCAAAGATACTTTCTGGTTTCCATGAACAAGCTGCACAGGGAACAGAGGGTGCACACACAGTGACAGATTCAGCAGAGGACAGAACAGTCCAGAAATGCACAAGCTCAATTCACTGACTTCCTCTGCCACCTACCCTGCCTTATCCCAGCATTCCTATCTCATTCCTGCCCAATGCAACCCTCCTCTTCCAAAAACCTGAGCTACCCCTCTGAGAAACAAAGTCTAAATTACAATCCTTCTTTCAAACCTACTCTTCAACTTAGAGCTCCACAGGGCTGGATTCAGCAAGGCTGTGTGCTATTCTGGAGAACAAGTGTCTCCTTTTTCTTCCAATTGATCTGGAACACCTTGGTCCTGTGGAGGAGAGAGCTGTATAGCACCAGTCCACAACGAACAAGAGAGGGGAAGAAAGGGCTCCCCAGAGAGTGATACAGAGGAAAAGGGGGAGATGCACATTGAGGAGAGCTGGAAAAGCACTGCAGACCAACTACAGAAGCACAAGTCTGGTAAACTAACAGGTCTCGAGGCCTGACTTCATTTAAGCATTTATGGTTCACCTAGTATATTCTGCAGTGTCTCCCTCTCTCTCCATTACACAGCACAGTCAGGCACATTACACTTCCTGCTTAGCATTTACTCAAACCAATTTCGTACCACACCATGGTTCACAGCCTGCAATGAGCTGCTCTGAGTGAAAAAACTGAGCTGGTAACACCCCAAAACTCCCAACCAATGCAGAGAGCAGCAAGGTGGTGAGGGGCTGGTGAAAACAAATTAAATAGCTGAAATTTTTTCTCAATAACGCACTGGCCTATTCATGTGTGAAGAAAGACCTTCAATCACCTCGCCATTGCACAAACACACCTGCAGGAATATATTAAGTCCCAGACAGGCTGTTCATGTTTAGAGTTTGGAATGTGTCATCTGTATTTAGCTTTTCTTCGTACCTGCCTGACAGGAAAATCTTTAATCAAACACAAGATATTTCAGAAGGAATCGCATAGCACAGAGCCAGCGGCAAATCTCCCCAATCCTGGGCAATGGCTGCCACCCAGTGCCTGGAAAAGTAACCGCACACACGGAGGGAAAAGACAAATCTCAGTCACTCAAGCAACAGTTTCTGCTTAAATTTTTCCTCTATGCCCTCCCAAACAATGCACTTTAACACATCAGAAAAGAATATAACTCCAACAGGGAAATACTTCCTGTACTTCATGTTTATTCAGTGTTTTACAACTTCATGCTGCTACAGAAAGTAATCCCTTCATAATTTTCATTTATGCAGGAAAAGTGGGGAGAAACCCACAAAGGTTTCTCTCACAGTGAACCATCATGACAGAAGCTTTCTGAAATATACTATCAGGATAACTAAAAAGATTTTGTAGTGTAAGCTTACCATTCATAATATCATCTATTAATCTCCTTAATCTGCATGATGCCAAATATCCTTTGGGTTAGGAAATATTCCTGCAAATTTAATCCCAGATGGAGAGGTATCAGCCCCTTGCCCTGTAGGGACCAGAATTCTGCTTATAGAAGGCAGCAGTAGAGTCTTTTCCATCAATGACCAGTCAGGCTTTCTCGGCAGCACCAGCATTAACAACAGCTTGTATTTCCATCTGTACAGATGTTCATTATGCCACAGCTGGAAGGCAGGCAAGATACCCTGGGAGTTCATATAAATGAGCTGCTCACCTCTGCTTTATTTACAATTATATTACAAAAAATAAATAGAGGTAATGCTCTCCTTTCTTCCACACATCTTCAAAACTGAACTCCTATTCAACTCCTGCTTTCACTAAGGCATTTTTGTTTCTCTAAGACATTAAATTAGAAACTGAGGACAAAGAAAGCAAAGACATGATGTGAATCCACACATCATTACTTACTTCTCCTGTGATTGGATTGGTTCCGTATTTCTTTATCCAAGGTACAATGCTCCTGAAAAGAGAAGAGATAAATAACTCATGACAAGCACCATCAGAAACCTTTACTGATGGCCAAGACCGTTTTTGCAACTTGCTAAGACCCAATGATGATTACACAGCTGTAACCAGTTCAACACCACAAAAATAAAGCTAAATACAGACAGGAACTTACAGGATGTCAAAGACTGTCCCATCTGGTGTACAAACTGGGTATTCAAATGGCTGCAGAGACAAACTAGAAAAAAGAGAACACAACCTTGTTAGCAAAACCAGCTGGAAATCACGATGCACCTGGCAATTACATTCAGCATCTCCTGGTAGGGATGCTTCCATAATCCTGGTACCTGTTAGCTCATAGGTATAGAAGGCAACTTCCTGAACTGCCCAATTTACAACAATTTCTAACCCACTTCTACCAGCTCTCTTCCTTCACTCCTGCACTTCAAGCAGTAAACTCTAAATAGAAAAAAAATAGCAGAAATATTCTCCAGTCTACCTTAATCTCTATTTTAGCAAGATGAGTGACTGGCCAAACACATTCTGAGCAGGGACAAGTAGATTTGAGCCTTGATGACACAGATTTGAAAGACTGGGATGTACACAGTAATTGTTCTGCATCATTTCATCACTTGTGTATCCTTTCAGCCATCAGCTCCAACTTCTGTAGACACTGATCATGGGTCATGCAGATTCTGTTCTTATTCAACTTCTTCTTGCCACACTAGTGGCACAGTAAGCTCATGTCAATGAAAGTAACTGCCTCAAAAGAGCATGGCTTTAGTTCAGTGTCAACAGCCTGATAAATAGATGTGTCATTAAATAATGATAATGTAAATTTGTTGCCTTACCTGCAATGATCAAATGATAAACGTCTAAAATTGGTTCGTGGAAGGTCTGTTGATGGAAAAAGAGACCCACACAACACATTTTAATAAATGCATGGTATTCTAGGTAACAAAGAAACGTTTGAATGTTACATATTGCTACATAAAGGGTGGCAAGTTACTGATGACAAGAAATAAAAACCCTAAAGCTTGAAAAATAGTAAGCAAAATTTCTGAACTGAAATTACACTGACGGAAAAAGATCAAAACAGAGCTCTGACAGCCCGAGAGCGATGAGTTTAAATGCGGTAATGAACGCTCCGGGTCTGCCCCAGCAGCGGGCACAGACCCGGCGGAGGCGGGGACGCTCATCTGGCCAGAACCGCGGCATTTCCGAGCACTACCCCGGGCCCAGGCCGCAGCCCGGGGGTCGGAGCTCAGCACCCGCTGCCCCGGGGATCTGAGGCGGGGGGCCCGTCCCCCCTTACCTGCTTTCTTGCCGCCGTAGAACTGCGTGTACTCGGCGCACGTGATGTACCTGCAAGACAGGGGGGTCACTGAGGCACAGCACAGACACGGCCCCGCACAGCCCGGCCCCGCACCCCCCGCTCACATCTTGTCCTTCTGGTGCTGCCGCTTGCCCATGGCGGCAGCTCGGCCTGCCCAGCCCGCGCCGCGCCTCAGGCCCTCCCGCGCCTTCCGCCGGTGCGGCGGGGAACGGCCGCGGCGCGGAAACGGCGACGGCGGCAGGCGCGTTCCGGGGCCGCGCCGGCCCGGGCCAACGGGCCGGGAAAGTCGGGGATATTCGGACAAGAGAAGGTTGATGAGCCCTCAGAGCAGCCTTCCAGGGCTTCCGCTTCACTAAAATACGTTTTCTTGCCTGGAATTCCAAATCTTTGTATTCCTGGTCTGTTAGGCAGTGGCAGAACCTCCCAAGAAAAAAATGGGTAGAAAAACCTACTTGGTGTCTTAATATGGATGCAGCTCTTCACAAAAAGTATTTGTGTCTCTTCAAAAACTTAACGACAAAAAAACCTTACTAGTCCTTAGCTAATTACCTTTAAATCCCATTAAAGAGCCTTCATTACAAGACTGGCATGAACATCACAAGGCTGAATAGAGGATGGTCAGTGTCCAGATCCTTTGTTTTCAGCAGGAGCAAACAGCCAGTTGTCCTGGAGCTTTCACTTATCAAACACCTCCAAATCCATTCATGCTCCTTTTTTCTTTCCTCATTAAACCATCACCCTGGCAGCTGCCTACACAGAGCCACTGGAGTGACATCCATGGAAGTGAATAGCCAGACTCCCACTGACAGCACCAGGCTTTGGAGCAGACTCCCGTTGTCCCCAGATGTTCAGCTCCTGTTTTAATCCCATCAGTTAGCCCTTGGCTGCATCCGTGAGCACAACCTGCTCTGCTTGCAGTGGGATGGGGAGGTTATACTAAACAATTTCTGAAAGTCTGTGATTCTATGTTGCTACAGTTCTCCTCTGAGGAACAGAACACTTGTTCCCATGACTGTAGTTCAGTTGGCAACAGCAGATGAATTATTTACAACATTACAACTGGTTCTCACTATCAGACTCTGGCCACAGCAGCACAGCTACTCCTTGTTCTGGCTGAGGGTGAAGGATATTGTTTGTTAGATATTTAGGGGAGAAACTGCTCTTTTACAAAGGCTTAAATACACTTAATCATTTTGATTCTTACTCAAAAACATTTCAAAGCAAGGCATGGAGGCACACCCAAACAGCAGGGCCTGCAAAGAACCAACATCTTCAGTTGCTCCTTTCCCAGCACTAAGTACACTCTGGGAAAAAAACCCCAATTTGATTTGTTTTCAGTGGAATTCCAAAAGCACTCCACAAGGAACGTGGCCATAACTGCAGAAGGCTCCTTCTTTGCTGCGGTGCAGGCATTGTGGACAGTGGTGAGGGGAGCCTGTTTGGCACTGTCTGAGAGGGGGAGCATTCCTACACAGCTCCTGCTCCCTCGGCCGAGATGGGGCTCCAGCGGCATATGCTGTAGCTCTCCACAGACATCACCAGCACTCGTCTGATCACACTGTCAGAGGAAAGATCATCCAGACAGAATTATTTATTTCCAGACACGTTACTGTGATTGAGCCTGTGTTGATATTCCTGGAGATGCCTGTGCCCCTTGTAATAATTCAAGACCATGTTTTTGCTTTTCATTTTTTTTTTAACCAATGCAATGTTCTTTTTATTTTGTACTTACAAAAAGAGCCACCCATTGTATCCCTCCCCCTCCCCTCAAAATGCCTTTTACAAACATTGAAAAATTAAAAACCTGATGATGACATGTTAATTTGGTAGAATTACTTTGAAACATAGCCTTTGAAATTAAATTCCTACAAGATGACTTTGTAGTGACAGCCTGATTATTGGCCAAATAAAATTCCTTATTACAAGTTAGCAAATTCTAGTACAAAAATAGTCCATGTGTTAGAACAGCCTCTTATTATTATTATATTCACAGGAAAGAGTCTATTGGCTGCATAATACCTTAATATTTATGAAATTTCTTTTTACGTGGCTCACTCATCTAATTCAATATAGTGTTGAGCCTCAATAAATCCTCAGGCAAAAACCCCTAAACAGGGTTAAATATGCTGTTCAGTGTACTCTGAAGTACTGTGCTTTTCACAGGACATCCAAGAAACCGCACAAACAGTTCTCAGCTAGTTTTAATATTAAATGAGATCCAGATCCAAAAGGATCCCCCTGAAGTACATATCCATGACTTTCCATAGAAACAGAGGTCACAGCTTCAACGGTCAAGTTTCACTTGGGAAACTGTCGAGCTCCTCCACTCAGCATTTCCAGGAATCTGCTGGGACCTCTGCAGCACAGCCCTTCTTCAGGATTGTCCCTACTGGCCGGGCTCTCGCTCCTCTTTTGTCTCTGGTTAATGCTGTTCCGCAGTTTCTCTCGGACCAGGCCCCACAGAGAAAATCTGGGGACTTGCTACTTGTCTCTCAAGATGTCCAGCTGCTCTTGATACTCTGTGAAAAGCCTCTGGAAACGGAGGTTCTGTCCAATAACAGGAAGAAGCTCTTTCAATAGTTCTCTCTTCCGTAAACCCTGCACAGAAAACACAACAGCATCCTCAGAATCTATTCTTTGCTATCATTAACATGTTCCACAGAGCACTCCAGGATTCATGCCCTTTCCCCTCCCTAGAGAGGGCTGTGTACTTCATGTTCTCACTCTGCTTCCATGACTCCCAGAAAAAACCACTGTTGTTACATTTACACACTCATGAAGCTGGAGCAGCCTCTGCAGTTCCAGACTCCAGGCTGTGTTATGAGAGGGAAGACATGTCTTTGGCATGTTCCTGTTTCAAAGCTGCTGTCTGAACAATGTGGAGAGCTGAAAATGCAACTCTCCCTCATCTGTGTGATACTCAAGACAGCACCAGAGCTCACATTGGAGCAACAAGCATTTGCCTGTGGTTGCACATGGAATACATCTAATGGGAGAAAGCCTGCTTATGTGTTCAGAGCAGAGTATGGAAAGGATAATACCCTGTAATTTTTATGCTAAACTCTTCCTTGTTCTTCATAAACTGCTCTCAGGACTTACCATAACTGTTGACTCCCACTGACTTCCAGCTGAGTAATGGACTGGACCCAGTAAATCCTTGCATAATTCTCGCAAACGATATTCAAACCCTAGAGAGAGTCAGATATAAAATCAGATTTGACAGCATTTCACTACACATAACCACTCCACAATGTAGCAGACAACATTCAGGGAAGAATTACAAGTATCTGGAATAAAATAAAGCCCAAAACATTGATTTCTGGAGAGTTATATTACAATTCTTACAGCAATTCTTTGGAAATATAGAATGATTTTTAGAATTCTGAAGCGTCTTATTTAAGGTTCTCAAAACCAAACCCACTACTAAAGCTGATCTACAACAGGGAGAAAAACTGAAGTCTGAAGTAATTCCTCCAGCTTGTTTCAAGAGCTGCCTTGATCTCAACCTCACTGTCCTCTCCCACACAAATATACCAGCTTTTGAAAAACCAAAACACCTTTAATAAAACCACACACAGTTTCCAGGCTACCTTTATTTACCCAAAAATCAAAGGGGGGAATTCCCTTGCAAGAAACAAAGTCTATTCAAGAGTAACTTGCCAATAAACATATAATAGATCAAATATTTTAATGAATCGTAATTCAGTAGGTGTTGAAATAATCATTAGAATAAAGGATCAATAATAGGATGTGCTATTTTCAAATTTCAGCAGCTCTAGAAAACTAGTGAATCAGCAATACACATCTGGCAAAGCAGTTTTTGTGACATCCATCCATNTCACTGAGGCACAGCACAGACACGGCCCCGCACAGCCCGGCCCCGCACCCCCCGCTCACATCTTGTCCTTCTGGTGCTGCCGCTTGCCCATGGCGGCAGCTCGGCCTGCCCAGCCCGCGCCGCGCCTCAGGCCCTCCCGCGCCTTCCGCCGGTGCGGCGGGGAACGGCCGNATATACCAGCTTTTGAAAAACCAAAACACCTTTAATAAAACCACACACAGTTTCCAGGCTACCTTTATTTACCCAAAAATCAAAGGGGGGAATTCCCTTGCAAGAAACAAAGTCTATTCAAGAGTAACTTGCCAATAAACATATAATAGATCAAATATTTTAATGAATCGTAATTCAGTAGGTGTTGAAATAATCATTAGAATAAAGGATCAATAATAGGATGTGCTATTTTCAAATTTCAGCAGCTCTAGAAAACTAGTGAATCAGCAATACACATCTGGCAAAGCAGTTTTTGTGACATCCATCCATCCATGGCAACAACATTTGGAGGTGCCAGAGGAATCCAGTGCATGCAGCAGAGGTTCTCAATTAGAGAAGGCTTTTAAAAGTACAACCATCTCTTTAACACATGACCCAAGATGAATATTTTCATTTCAACTGGGGGAGGACAGAGAGAACCACACGGAGTTCAACAGTCTCTCTTGTTAAATAAGGTAAGAGTCAAAGGTCAAGAATTAATGAGTTTGATTTTGATTCTGCCAACAGCTATTAGGTGGCGTAACGTGCACCATCTCATTTCCCTCTGTGCAGAATGATTATGCAAGGTGAGGAGTAAGGCTGAACTAATACAAAGGGAACTACTAAATTATGAATGCAGACAGGCAGAGATACAACTAAGATCTTTAGAATCTAAACAGTATAAAGTCAGTTGGTAAACCTTGTTTAACATAATAGCATAGAGCTGAAGTGTAGTCAAATATAAAATAGACACAAGGAACCTTCCTTGTGTGTTTTTTTTCTCACAGAATTTAACATGTGGAATTCACCAGTACAGGCAGCTGGAATTTTAGAATGTAAAGTGCAAGCAATACAAGCAAATTCTCTGCAATTTTATGTGCTTGGGTACAAAGTGTCAGAGACTGAGCAACTCCTCCATCTCACATCAGGCAGCAATTGTCAGCTGGCTGAGGAGGGTTATGCATTTTACAAGGTGCTGCTGGGTTTTCTGAAACATCTGTAGCTGCTGCCAGACAATACCTGGGATATGCCTGACAGACCCCTGGGCTTTTTTACAATGCAGTTGCCATCACTGGAGACTGCAGATGGCACTGCCTCCCCAGACCACAGTCTGTTTCCATTCACTGTGTCAAAACAGGATTCCTGAGAACTGAGCACTGCAGAAGCAAATGCAATTTGTTTTGGTTTTAAGCAAACCAGAAGCCAAGAGCTAAAAGGAGGATGTTAAGGGCAATCATACATATACATGACATGAACAGAGTGTTTCTTAGAAGCCCATCAGAGCTGCAGAGAAGCCCCAGAGCCTGGCAGGTCTCACCTTCATTAACTAGGTACCGTGCATAGATAAGGAGCCAGTGGTGATATTCGTGACTGGATTGTAACGTAAGTGCTGCTGCTATCTGGTTCTCCAGGTATGCAAGTGTTGTTTCTTGTTGCACTAAATGAGGCATGGAGAACAATCTTGCAGCTTGCCTTCCTGAACTGCAAAATCAAAAAGATTAACATGTCATAAAATCAGATACCAGTTTAAGGAATACATCTTTTTGTAGCACTAGCTGTACTGCACTGATCTTTCAGAGGCACACAAAGATATAAAGTTAAAGTATTTAAAGGATTTCTTGCATATAAAGACGTTGTCATAAGAAAGCTAATTTGAAAAAAGTAGCTAATTATTAGATTTTTTTTCAAAAAGGGGTTTTTTTTATTCTGTTATTGTCTCTCTCAAAAAGAGAGTGTGGTTTGTTTGTATTTCAAACGTTTTTCACAACAAATTCTCTTTCCCCTCAAGAGAACAGCAATAAAATCATAAAACTCTACGCAGTTTCTCTCTGGAAAAAAACTAAACTTGGATGTGAAGGGCAGAAATAATGAAGAAATCTGCCTGGGAAATCTAACTCAAATCTAAGTGAGGATGAGCTATTAAGCTACCTACAGGAATTTGCTCTGGCTCACACAATTACTTGGTGATATTTTCATGTGTTAAAAATACTCACTAGATGACTAATATCTCAACTTTCTCAAAGACTTCATCAAACATTAAATAAATAATAGATATAAATAAATTTAGATTCTTTGAGGCCAACTGAACTAAATCAAAAATTGTAGGCCTACTCCAGAAAGTTGGTGAACTAAAAATTAAAAAGCAAAATGTAAAAAATGCAGTTTAGCTAATAAAAGTATAACAGAATTGTCCAATACCTTACCCATCCAATGATTTTAAATCCTTAAAATGATTATATTTAGAGCATACTTTCCTGCCCCCCAAACAATCTCATAACAACATTAAGATACAGACTATAAATGTGCAAAGGATTAAAAAAACACTGTATGAATGATTGATCACTTCAGAGACACTGGCATTTCAAGAAGTAACTCAGTGACTCAGGCATGTGAATATGGAACACGACAAAACCCAAACGTGCTGATGATGCGAAGGCGGTGTGTGCGTACTTTGATGTGCGTCCCTGTATGACAGCCAAGGGCCCAGAGCACAGCATGGCTTCTTGGGATGGCAAACTCGTCCTGAAGTCTGCACATTGTGCTAGAGAGTCCTGTTTGTCAGAAACAAGATTCCTGAAAAAAAGCAAACAACCAAAAAACAAGTCTGAGGAGTGCAAACAGCAACGTCAGCAGATGCAGCTCTGTTCTGCCTCCAAACCTGATTTGTGTTTTCACAGATAACCAAATAAAATATCACTGAAGTGGCTCAAGAATTCCAGGGACCCTGATTATTCCCATTACACGTCCAAATTCTGCTTGTGCCGTGTCCCTCCTACCTCCAAAATTAAAAATATTAATTATATAACATAATTTACCATTTGTTGGGAAGGAAATTAACTTTCTCCTGGCCATTTTACAATTTAATAAGAAGCCATGACCCAGAATGATGCCTGGAGTGAACACAGGTAATGACTTTCTTATTAAGAACTTGATTTTCTTTATGTCAGGTCTCCCCCCCTCCCCTGCCAACCAGACACACACACATTGACAATCTTTTTCATAATTACAACTATCCCTTCTTATGGAGGGAGCTGACATTACAGTTGCCATTACCACACCTAATTAAGAATATCATCTTCACCAGCTTGAGATGACAGGAGAAAGAGTGGCTCAAACCAATGATTAGTTTAGACTTCAGCACGGGGGTTAAATGGTACAAATATTTAGAATACCCTTTGCTGCTTTATCATGTTTAAATTTGTATGTTGACTAAGGGCATTGCTCTTTTATATATTTCCCAAGCTGTGGTACAAGCTAAGAAATGGCAGCAAATTCAAAATTATGGCTGAGAGCCTGTACTCTGCTCCTTGCTCATTTAATAAAAAGAATAAATAAGGTACTTCTCTTTTTCCAGAGGATTTGCTTCAAGTAGTTGAATAACAATAATTATCCTATGGAAGAGTTAAAACAATAAGCCCTTTCATCCAGCAGGCTCATTACACCAATTACAACAATGATATTAGGATTACAACATGGGTTTTTTTTTGCTCTTAGGAAGACAACAAATAACCTGCTTTGGAAAGACATTGTAAATAATTTACCCATGAAAATTTTTCATAGAAACTTATGCCTTTCCATGGGGAGAGCCTATCTGATCCCCAACAAGACACAGACTCTTGTGTAGCCTTTTCTTGTGTTTAGTAATGACTCTTCCATGACCCTGAGGTAGAACGATTTCTTCCCAGTAAATCAGAACACGTCAGATCAGTTCCTCTGGGTTGCAAAAGCAGGAAACAATCCATGACTTACCATGTAGAGAGAGAAGGATTAAAGCAGTATGCCTTCCCATCAGACATGCTCATGACAGGAATTCCATGCTGAGTCAGCAAGATCTGAGAGACAGTTGCATCACTTCCTACAAGTCAAATCAGACCAAAGCGTTTCTTTTGGAGTCTTGTCTAAGACTCATAATGGTAAAAAATGGTATCCACCATTAATTATCAGAAAAAGGTTCAATGTTATTCTCAAGCATTGATAGGAAGGTCAAGACACAAGCTAATGATGGCAAGCACCAGGCTCAGTGCAGTAGCATCAATTTTGCAAAATACATTATCCATCTTGATGCTGCAATTTATACAGAACATGGGCTTAATCAGGAATGTTCTCCTTACCTAGGGAAAGTCTTCAGCAGTTCTGCCATGCCTTTTGTAACCCAAGAAGCCTTTAGCTTTCTTTTTCCCATTAAGTTAAAATTATAAACCCCATCAGATACAGAAAAGCGTGCTCTCTATGTGCACAGTCTAAGTGGGATAGCTGAAGTCTCATTTCCCAGCATATTCCAAGCCCAGGGCTTGTGCATGTAACTTCCAGTGATGACATTTGCAAATTGCTAGTACAACTGCTTTCTAGCTAGTTTGGATTAGTACAGTATGGATTAAAGCTAAAACAGAAGCTAATGTACTCTGAGACACTGCTTTTTTGATGATTCGTGTTGTGCCAGATATTGCAGCGATTGAAACTGAAGATTTTTAAGTAATGAATCAGAAGGTAATCAGTTGTTGTTCATCACTGAAACAAATATGCAAATTACACAGAGAAATTGCTGTAATAGCAGATTTACACTAAGTATTTATTTCGTGATCTTCACAACACTGAACTTCTACATTCAGAAGCAAGGCAGACTATAAGCTACAGAATCTCACAAAAGTTTGCTACTCACTGATATTGTCATCACCGTTATTTCAAGAACTTTCCTTTTATACACAATAATGAAGGGAAATTATTTGTTTAGGCTTTTCAGGTTTCATAAAATTAGAGTACATTCAGAAATGTCACTAAATAGTACAGGTGGGCTCAAAGGCTGGTAATTAAAGGACTTTTTTATTACCTGAAAATATTGTTTGCAAAGACTCATCTCTAACAATGGCTATCTGCCTGTGAACATCCCTGAAAAAGACAAAAGAACAAGTCTGCAGTCAACAAACAACTGAAAACTCCAAAACCTTTTAACTTCTTTACTACTTATGACAAAGTGGGGGGTTGGGGAGTTTGTTTAGGGTTTTTTTTTTGTTTTGACATTTTCTTCATTGCTTCGACAAAATTATTTTGGCAAACTCAAACCCCTTATGGCAAGGCAGAAGTTATTAGCAGAGAACAATTTTTATGGCTCTTTACCAGGAAACCTCATTACAACAAAGCAAACAGTGAGGATCCAAATAATTCCTTTGGGACCTCTGACTTGTCTGAGACATTAGATTGAATTCAACGACTGTAAATGAGTTACCAGTGTTTTTATCTTGGCATCCTGAAAATGGCTGGAGTACTTTAACTCTGAAACTCGAGTGCTTCACTGGTTAAGTGTGATGGAACATGGAAGTATCCGTACTTCGCTTCCCCACCCCCCAATTCCATTCCACATGCATCACAAGCACTTAAACTAGTGACTTCTAGCTAATTCTTTATCTTCACTCTAGAAAGAAGTTTAATATTCTGGACTGTCCTAGAACAGAAACAGGAGTCTGCTGAAACAGAAACAGTCCTGCCCAGTTAACTCTGCATATTCTATTCAAAAGTGGACTGGTGTTCAGACCTGATGTGGTTGAAGCTCCTGTCTCAACAGCAGTGAAGTGACACAACTGAAGGTACCTATGAGCATGGCCTGAGCCAGCTGCTGCAGCCAACGTGGCCCTTACCAAACAGACAGCGTAGCAGCAGTGGTGAGAGCCATGATGCAAGAACCTGTGCAATGCAGGGTGGAAATGGGTGTATTCAATATTATAGGAGGAAGAAGGCGACGACCACAAGCTGAAAATACTGACAATGTTCGTTTCTCACAGGCCACAGTTACAATCTCACTGGAAAAAAAAAACCAAACAAGAAACATTTGCGTGTTGTCAAATTCAAGTAGCATTAAAACAGGATGAATTCTTAAGCTATCATATATCTTGGGTAAATTCCCCAAAAAATAACTATTGCAGCTTTAAGAAAAAAATTTCAATACCAATAAGAGAAGTCATAAACTAAACAGACCAAGGGGCATAGCTGGAAATATCAGTAAAGCTTTTGGTTATACACAAGCTCACCCTCGAGCCTGTACTTGTATTTAGCTTTAAAATCTGCTGCTTCTTTTTCAGACCTAGACAGGGCTCAGGCATCAGAAATATATTTTCAGTTTAAACTCTGAAGTCGGAATTAAGCAAAATTGAGAAAAATTAAGAGAAAAAATAGAAAATACTCAGGAAAATACATTGACATGACCAAACATGACATTTCAATTTTTTCATTTTTCAGTAGTTAGCACTTGAAAACCTGTCACTTACGATTTAGTCTACTTTAATGAAGAAAGTACAAGGAGAAATGTAAAAATACAGGAAAACAGTTGTAACTGGCTAATACAAATTGTGATGTTTTAAGACTGCATAGAGTTAATACCTGAAAAAAAACCTGAGGCTCAGAGCAGTGCACACTTTTTTCCCATAAATATTTATTATGAAAAATAACTGTAAACTGTACTTTTGTACACCTAAAAATGTCTTCTGGTATTCAGGACCCCCTTTCTCCAAAAGATAATTCTCTTACCAGCTTCCTGCTGCAGCGAGGATTCGACTGGTGAGGACTGTCTCCCACTCCTTTCCTTCTCGATTACATTTTAACCTGCTCAACTTTGAGCCCCCCACTGTGGTCATTTCATTCTCCACTTCAAGGTACATTGATGGATCTGAACTTATCTGAAATACAAAAAAATAAAATAACTTTTGAAAGACGAAAGAAACTCAAAAAAGCAGCAACTACTATCAGAACCAAAACAATGCTGTCTTTAAGAACAGATTTAAATACGGCATTCTCTGTTTAATGTGGCTTCAAAATATACCACAGCACTTCAAAAGAAGCAGACCTCTGAAAATCAGCCTTGCCTATAACACAAGTAATTTCTTTGTATTTGAAGCACAAACATAAGGAAAGGCTGTGCTAGTCTGTCTCTGCTTCCTAATTATGGGCACCAGATCAAGTCTGTATGTGCCCAGTCTCCCCACAGTCTTGCAACTGGAACCAGACTACCACAGTCTGAACACACCTAAAAACTGTTTAATAAATGCCTAAAACATTACTATTTGCCAGCCTGTTCAGATGCAGAGCATCTCCAGAGAGCTCTCAGAAAAGCCCTGGTTTTATTCCTCAGTAGTGTACTCCCAACAGCGCTGCAGTAACAGTGCAGCAGCCACTCCCCCCAGAGACTCTTATCTCCACCACACACTCTGGCTAACCAGGAGGAAGGACTGATGAACCAGAGGTACTCACTCCTCTTTGGAGTTTAGCTGTCCTATTTTTAGCTGATTTGCCATTATCTTTACTCATACAGACATTCTTAGAAGCTAAAGTGTTACCATCTTGCTTGCTTGAATAAATACAGGCATTCAAACGTTCACTCAAAGGATGTGAATAACCTTAGGATATTAAAAAGAAAGCAGGATATTTTTGTTTGTTTTTAAAGTATCAAGTTTTTTTCCTTATAGTCCACTTACTTGCAAAGTAAACGATTTCTGTGGGATTGGGGTTGGCAGTTTAAGTGCTAATGCTGGTGCAGAGATGCAAGCAGCATCCTTCTCAGAGGCCAGTGTAGCTGGGGACTGGAAAAAAATTGCAGAAATAGTTACATTTTTCCATCAAAAAAAGTGAAAACCAAATATATTCTACCAAATAGACTGATTTGAAAAAGAATTTTCTTAAAATTCCAATTAATGCCAATTGCAAAATATTAGTCTTGTTCCAATTAGTTGTAGGAATACCAGTTTTTAAATATAGCTTCTAAGAATCAAACAAAAACTTGAAGTGGTTTTCTTTGTTTGTTGGTTTTTGTTTTTTTTTTTTAAACACCCCTATTTTCAGCTGCAAATAATTCATGAAAATTCTGGCATATTACATGGAAAATTTAAGCTCTAGATACTGAAAACACAGGTATCTATACACCCTAAAATGATAGAAACTCTAATGCAATTACTTCAGGGTACTGGGGAAATTCATAACCATAGCCAAGGCACTTTCTTCTTCTTGGACCACTCTCCATCATAAACCACCAAGAACTGATGACATTTCATTTTATTCTATATGGTAATTTGGCAGGCTAGCATTACAGCGCATGCTGGGACCTTTAGTAAGTAGCTATGTATCTACATAAAAGACAAACACATTTGCCACACCATGTGCACCTGCTTTTTCTAAGCTTAAATTCTAAAACCGGTAGAGTTTAATGGCATGGAAGAGAGATGGCTAAAAATTCTGAAGGACTGACACTACTTGTGTTTACCTGAGTCGATGGAACAAGTCAACATGAGACTGACTTTATTAAGTGAACTTTGGAAGCCACAATGAATCTTATATATTTCACCTGAACAGTTAAAGTTACTGGTACAAGTCTGGAGTCTTTCCGAGGCCTTCCTTTTTTCTTCTTTTCTACTGTTTCTCCCTCAAGTTCCAGTTTCCGTTTGGGTACACTGAGTGGTTTAACAGCTGGAATCTTCTCTTCACTGTCACTGCTGCTCTCCAGAATATCCTTGGGCTTATTGTCTTTAATTAAATTCTGATCCTTCAGTCTGGAAAAAAAAAGTCTGTAAAAAAAAGCTGATTCCAAAAGTTGCCATGTATCCTACACACTGCCTTCTTGCAGATAAGATGACATCTTTTAGCAGTCTTTGAGTGTATTTCTAAATGCACAAAGGCAGGAGGAGGAAGCTGAAGAGGTATGGCAAACCCTTTCCAAAAGTACAATGTGCAATGTATATGTAAACCAATCAGACATAGTCTCCCTTTTAAAAAAATTAATCAAACCAGCAGTTAGCCATGGGATAAAGCTGGAAATAGCAACTTCATTTTAGCATTCAGTTCCAATTACCGTCAGATTCCTTTTCCTGAGCTGATACAAAAATTCAGCACTCTAAGATGCAAGAGTAGTTCATCTTTTCTCTTCAGTGGACATTAGACTTTCTGCTTATTCATGCAGAACTTTTGTCATTCTGTTGTCTACCCCCAGAAGCTGTTCTGTTCAGTTCTGACCGCTGCAAAATGAGTATCTGCAAACTATACACATTACTTCACTGCTCCAGCTTCCATTTCAGGAACTGTATCTATGGAAACACAGAATGGTTGGAGTTGGAAGAGACCTTAAAGACCATCTGATTCCAACCCCCTGCCATGGGCAGGGACATCTTTCACTAGGCCAGGTTGCTCCAAGCCCCATCCCACCTGGTCTTGAACACTTCCAGGGATGAGACATCAACATTTTCTCTGGGCAACCTGTTCCACTGTCACCCTCACAGTAAGAGATGTTTTACTAATGTCTCATCTAAACCTGTCCTTGTTCAGTTTGAAGCCATTCTCCCTCATCCTGTCACAACAGGCCCCTGAGAAAAGTCCCTCTCCAGTTCTTTTGCATCCCCTTTAGGCACTGGAGCTGCAGTAAGGCCACCCTGGAGCCTTCTCTTCCCCAGGCTGTACAGACCCAGCTCTCTCTGCCTGTCTTCATAGCAGATCTGCTCCAGTCCTCCCATTATCTTTGTAGCCTCCTCGGAACTTGCTCCAACAGGTCCATGACCCTATATACCTAAATATAATATAACTAATGCCAAGTACAATCCCTGTGAACTCTCTTGTTAACCATTATACCCTAAAATAGGTCATTTAATCATGCTCTTCCCCTTCCCTCCAATAGCTGGTTATTAACTCACACTGTTTTGAAACTTATTCCTTAACTACTTGGCTTCAGAGAAATACCTTGCCAAACCTTTTTCCCCTGGCATCAGAATTATGCCAAACAATACACTTTTATGCATATTTCACTGACAAATTAGCAGCAATTATGACAGTAATTTAATACATCTTGCTTCTGCATCACATGGTCAAGCTCTTTGACATAATAATATTGATGTATAAAAACATGTTTTACTGATAATAACCGGGGAACTACATACTTTTTCTCAAGATTGCTGTTTTTTTATCATTTGTTTTGGCGATACAGGAATATTTATGCCATAACACTATGTCACAAAACAAAATGCTTTCTTTTTTTTTTTTTTTTTTTTAATCACACGGATCCAGAGCCAAAACCTTAAAATCAGAGAATCTTCTCTGCATGCCTTCAGGGCATAAAATCTAAATGTAACTGCATCTATGATGATGAGAGGTCATCTGCTGATATGGTAGTTTATCTTGAAGTAAATCTCTCTTGTGCAGAGATGCAGGCTGGCTATTTTTGGCTGGTTTTGTCTTCTAAGGAGTCCAGCTGCACTCAGTCACACAGGCATGTGCACACACAGCCTCTTACAACAACAGTTTTAACCTGGACTATCTTGGAGAATCTGCTTGATACCAAAATGCCAAGCACAAATATACAAAGGGATAACATCAGCACAGAATTTACCTATTTGTAGCTGCCCACTTCCTTCCAATAGTGGAAGAAATCCAAAACAACTTCTAGAGTGTCAGCAGTGTGACATCTACACCACAGAGAATTAGTGATTCAACTCTACATTATTACCTTCCTCCCTCCCCAGGCTGTCTTACCTGTCCACAACAGTCTGATTTGTATTTGTTACAACAGCAGTCCCTGAGGTGGCTTTGGATCGTTCTGTGAATCGAGAATCAAATGCTTTCATAGGTTCAATCTTGGATGGAGTTGTCAACACAGAGGAAGATGACACAGAAGGAGCAGCTGAGGCAGAGGTAGCATTTACACTGTCAAGAGAAGATTCAGCAAAAGAAGGATTGAAAAATTCAGTACTGGTAAGCTGCATTGCTCATAACAACTAGCATTCCTGATACTGGCTAGAAACCATGTTGAAAAGCTTTCACTCAAGTACATAATCAATTATGATATTCTTTTTCCACTCTTTCATGCATTAGTGTATTGCAAGCTTTGCCTATTCTCAAAAGCTGTCTATGATACACCTCAGAGCTCAGAGCTTCATGTGGCCGCATATCTGGATTAAAACATCCTAATTCATGTATTGTGTATTTTAAATTCAGGAAGGAAATTATACTTCCAGCTGGTACTTACTGTGAAACAATCACTTTTTAAAATGATCACAAGGGATCATGCTTTTACCCCTTGTTCAGGTTACCAAATATTTCCATTACAACATTATATTTCACTATTTATCAATCAAACAATTTGGGATGAAACAATTTATGCCAGCTTTAGATTTTGTTGTTGAAAAATCCAACCTGATTATTAGGCCTTTCCAAGCATAACTCTAGGGCAAAGGAATGTGTTTTCCCCACACTAAAGCATTCCGGGATCTATTATTTCAATAGCTGTTTACTTTGGAGATTTTTCAATTCATTCAGAGAATGAATTCAGAGAATGAATGTCTCTAAAATAACTGATGCTTGTACTAAAAAGCTGCTAGAAGTACAATTTACAAAGAAAAGGGATACTTAGTGGTTTCATCTGTCAATCATTTCTCACAGTCCACCTGCTCATTTTTAAATCTGTGGCAAATTTCAACTGAATTTGATGGAGAAGTGGAGATTTCAGTGACACTCTGCTGCTACAAATGCTACAAAAACACTCTGAGAAGTCAGGTCAGTGCTACCACTAAGGGAAATGCAAGTAAAATTCAGTTGTTTTGTAATTAATTTGAAAGACACACTGGCCCATCAGCACATGTGCACTGACAATGTCACTGTGCTCTGATGGGGTTGTTATACAAGCAAGAAGGATTACCATGTCTGAAGAGAGGACACAGGTCAGAATTTGATGTAGAGTAGGTTTCATTACTTACACTACTGGAACACCTTCTATTGTTTACTAATGGCAACCCACCAACGCACAAGCAAGTAATTTTGTTAAAGCAATCAGCCATGTACTTCATTGCACTGAAGTTCACTGCCAGAACTATGCACACTGATTTATTCATTCCTGATTCATCAATATTTAAAGTAACCAAACACTAATAAAATCTCAGAGTTTTCAGGAAGGTTACATTATTGGGGTTTTGCAGTGAAGAAACCACTTTAATAATTTCTTCATTATAAAACTATAAACAAGAACTAAAAACTAAAGAGACACATGTAAGTGAAAAACAAAACAGCAAATACTGACCCATCTTTATTGGCTGCATCATCTGTTGGTTTTATACTGGCTGCTGTTGGCTCTACAGAAGGCTTTGAAGTATTAAGGGAATTTGCTGCGTTAGAATCTAGTGACATGAGCTGCTGATTACTTTGAGAAGACATCATTGAGCCAGACAGAGTTCCAGATATTGGGATGCTATTGAAAAATGCTGTAGAAAAATCCCTGAACAAAAAGACAAACAACAAATACATTTCTCAAAACCACTGTAAAGAGAATTCAAAAATAGTAATTTTAGCTAAAATATTTATTTTGTTCTTCCTTTTTCCACATGCAGATACTCATATACAACCTAAATATTCCCCAATTACTTTCCAGAGTAATTTCTCATGTCCAAATGATATGAAAGCTGGTACTAATATAGATATGAATTTACAATACATTAGAGCATTGTTCACTATAACAGTAAATAATGAGAATTAGCCTGATCTATTAGAAGTGAGATCTTATGGCCAAAGAACACTGGTTGAAACTGTATTTCATAAGATTACACACTTATTTCCAGTAAGTGCTTTACGATGTCGTAAGGTGGAATGCCAAGTTTGGAACAGGAAAAAAAACCAAAAAATAAGATAAGAAGGTAAAGAAGGATTTTAAGGATTACTTTCAAACATACCCAGTGTCCAGTTGAGCTATGCAGAGAGGTGTGATCCTCCTCCGACCATCTGCTGTTCGTGTTTCAACTTGCTTTTTTAAGAGATTCTGTTGGGAAATGCATTTTATGATCATTTCTGATAAATGGGAAATGCTAATTTAATTTTTTTTTCAAACTGACAAGAATAGATATACTAGAAGAAGTGCCTCAATTAAAAATCTGTTAGCAAAGACTTTTTCTCATAAACACAAACACTTGCAATTTTCAATCTATCCATCTGTAGAAAAGGCATTTGTGGAGAATGTGATCTCTCCACTTTAGAACCTAGTCTAAAACATCGTGTATATCGAATCTTTAATTAAACATTGTGTTCTACATCTAGGACAGAATTAAATAACGCTTTCAACCTCTGTCATTGAGAAACTGAAACAGTTCTACAGCTTCTCTGTCATTAGTTATTCTTGGTTTCCTTTCTGCACAACAAGAATTTTGCACCCATCACAGAAATATCCACAAGCCTGCTTCCACATAGCCTTACTTCTGCTTAAAAGCTTTTAACAAGTCCCAGTAAATGATCTACTAAGTTGATCAGCTAGGCCATACACAGGGCTGAAAGGTGCCACTCAACACAAATAACGATACAGAAACTGGTTCTTTCCTAACTACTTTGCTATTTAGTGACTCAGTATTCGACAGTGCCCAAGAGCACCTACCTTTCTAATGTCCTCCAGACTCTCCCCATTAACCATGCTTGCCACTTTGGGAGATGTGGCATTCCCAGAGCCTTCCCGAATTGACGTGTTCTTCTGATCCCCCTGCTGCTGCTGTCTCTGCTGGTACTTGAGCATCTCTGGATTCTCAATAATGGTGGTGGACAACTGAGCTTCAGTCATGATAGCCAGGCTTTTGCCATAGGTGGACTGGTGAATGTTGCTCTGTGGGCATTAACGGTGTGAGTGACTACAAGTGCTACCATGACATCACTGATTATAATACGAGGGAATCACACAAATCTGATGGAATCCATAAAATGCCCTCTGCATCATTTATACACTGGATTGTTTTGTGTTTTCAACTAACACTAATCAATATGTAAAATAAATGAAATTCAAAGGTCTAGTTGCTAATAGCAATGAGAGGAAAAACAGCCAAATGCAATCAAACAGTTTAAAAAGACTGGCATATATACTGGCATATATGCAAGTGAAAGAGTAATTTTTTAGTGTTTTGAAGCACCCACTTCTTGATTCCTTGGCCAAATAATTACTTCAGATGTAATGATGTGCAAACAAGTGGACATTTTCCAAATTCTTCCTTTCCAGAACAGAAACGAATACCACAATTTCACTTCTTGATTACTCTTCTTTAATGATTCGTAAAGCAGACAAAAGCAACACATTTTCTATAACATGGAAATCAGTTACTACTTACTTCTATAAACAGGCCAGTATTTTAATTGAATCAATACATCCCCGAAATATGATCAAAGGCCCTCTGAGTGCTTACTGTACCTTTTCCTCCTCACTGAGTGGATCCCCAAGTTCATCCTGGGAAAAGTCCAAAAATGCCACTGATCCATCCATGGAACACACCAGGATTCCAAGTCCATTAAGGGTCCTGAGGGAAATAAAGGTCCAACTTTGTTTTTAATCTTTTTCATTCATACAAAATAGCAATCTGATGGATTGTTCAATAAAAATCTCATCTTAAGATTTATTATCACAGCAATAACTCATGGAACCAAAGAAGTACAGTGAGGAGACAGGATGACAGGCAGCAGAGTCCCCGTGCCAATGCTCCTTTGCAGACTGCACAAGGACAGTGGCACTGAGACAATACACCTGCTCATAGCATGAGCAGCCCCATGAAAACTTTCCTGAAGGGGTAAGCCAGAATAGCGTTCACAATGAATAGTGAGAGAAAATTACAAATGCGTTTCCTTCAATAAATGAACAAAATTTTTGTGCTAATGGAAGTGGGTGAAGAAAGGGGCCCTCAGCTGACAAGTAGTCCAAAAATCTTGGTACTAGGCAAGAACACAGGTTTCATTTTGTTATTGTTCATTATTTGGGTTTTTAAGCAAACTGCACATGTGATTATTCATGGGGATACATAGTAACCTTCTTCCAGAGGTCAGGTTTTCTTAGCAAAAAGAAAGAGGAGAAACTATACCTTCGATCTTAATAGAATCCTAATCTTGCATATGTAACCTATTATTGCGTATTTGAAAAAATACTTGATGAATTTTGACGTCTACCTCAGACACTTTCAAGTACAGAGCTCACAGAGACAGCAACACAGTGGCTTACAGATTAATTGTTACACGGAAGGGAAGAGGAAAGGACAACTCCGCAGTCCTAACCAAGTTATTAAAAATCTATTACAAGTACCACAGTTACAGGCATTTGGAAACCCCTATTTTTGTGGCAGCTGGTGCCCTGATAGCATCACGCCCAGAGAAATCAGCCTCAGCACCATGAAACAAGGTACACCAACAGTACTCCAAGCCAGAAAACAGTAAAATCATGTTGAGAGTTTTCTGCTTGCTTAGCAGAGAAAATTACTGAGCTCCTATTGACCTCTGGATCCAAGCAACTGTTCCGTGAAAACATAATCTTCCAGATATTATGTTGATAGATCCAAGTCTAAAATTCTAAAGCTGAAATTATACAGACATAACAATATAATAGTATCAGGTTTCTCAGAATTTACTCAGTCTGTTTTCAGACTGGAGCACGTTTCTGGGAACACCCCATATTATTGACACTTTAGCTACTGTTTCATATTTAAAATACAAAACTAATGGCTATAACTCCTATTTTACATGGAGATAAAATATCAAGCTGCCTGATGATCCTTTGTCTCTCAAATATCCCACAAAACCATTTCCTCAGAAACTGCAAAATGTTAACCAGCTATTACTCCCAATGACTTCATGCCATAAAAAATGTACAAATTGCAGATGGAGAAATAAAAAACACTACAGGAAAACTAAA
Organism: Donacobius atricapilla; assembly: GCA_013397315.1. NCBI lineage: Eukaryota > Metazoa > Chordata > Aves > Passeriformes > Mimidae > Donacobius > Donacobius atricapilla. The sequence continues at coordinate 227,435 of WBMY01000883.1, forward strand.
CTATTCAAAGCTATTGTACAATAACAATAGCAGCACTTCTCATGAAATATTCCACTTGCTGGCTTTCTAGTCTTAATCTGTTAATGTAAGAAAAATGTTTTGTTTTGGAAACTTTTTATTGTGGTTCACTGAGCTTCGTGGCAATATCCACATGGCACATAGAAACCAGGACGCTACACAATTGTAAGCTTTAAAATTCACAGTATAAACCCACCAAGAGATTGTTGTAACTATTAAGGGAGAATTTCAGAGGTGAGGAAGTGATAGAATTAAGACAACATACGTCAGAAAATCATAACAAGTAGGAACTCATTGCACAGCTATTTTACTGAGTCTTGTTCTAAATACATTACCATTTGTTCAGTTAATAATCTCAAGTGACCACGTGCTAGTTGCTTATATTTCTGCCAAAGACGCTGCAGCAGCAACAAAACCTTCAGCAATTGTGTTCCAACAACCACAATCTGTATCGCTTTAAGGCATTTCCACCTAGTAAGTACCCCTAAAGTTGGTAACGATGCTTTGGCTTCCAGAAATCAACTTACCAGGAGATGTCCATGATAGACTTGTCAAACAACTCATGTATGACAACTAAAGGTCGCTTCAGACACGTGAGCTTAAGAAAACAAGAAACAACACTTAGAAATGTAGTTCTACACTACCATGGATAGTACCACATTTAACACTTTCCCAGAGCCTCACAATATGCATCAAACAAGATCTGGCCAGGAAACAGCTGCATGCCTGGTGGTGCATCTGAAGCACCAAGTCACCTGTTCCACTGCTGAGACAGAAAAGCTCTGCGAGAAGAACAGCTGACATTCACCTCTCCTTTCTGAAACATAGAGTGAATTTCTTAATCAACTCTGCCTTTACACCACAGTCATAAAACACTCTCTGCCCCTCCAAAAGCAACTCCACAAATGCAAAAGACAGCTCCTATTCTAAGCTGTACTGAGATAAGGATGCTGCAAACTGCCAGCACAAGAAGACAGAAAACAGATTAGGTTTCCATGTGCTCACTTGGACTACTTGTCTGAGAAAGTGAAACCTATCAAGAGCAAAGAGAATTTGACTCACAGTTACCCTTGCAGAGGATTCCTCTGCACTTAAGAATCAGCTTAGTAATAAAGAACAGAATACAAAATTTCAATAACCTGCTCTAAATGAGACATTTTAAGCTCTTTAATGTCAAACCAATGGACTTAATATCTCTAGTGTACAGTACAACTGAAATGAAGTAGAGGTTCATTCAGATATGAGCAAGGAAGCTTTATGCTCACAGGTTCACAGATGCAATGTCACTGTCATCTTCAGTACTTATTTATGCTTCCACAGGTCTGTGTTCTATATATGATTATTAAGTTCTTCAGGGCAAAGACAACCTATAACTTTGCATCTCTGTACTACCTTCTATCACCTTAACAGCCACTCCAAATGAAGTCTTCATAATATAAATAAAAAGTAAAATATACTGAGTGATACTTTGATATGGGTATGCACTGGTAGCCGTTACCAGAAGCAGATTTAGTTATGCATCCAGAGATTCATGGATAAATATCACACTGGAATCTATAAATAGTAGATGGCAGTTAGCAAGTGGTGTGTTCTGGCATGAGTTCTCATCACAAAGCTTTGCAAATCAGTTAAATTGATTCCCTGTATTTTCCAGTTGCATTTAAAAATGTGAAAATAGCTACTCTTCTCTTAGCCAGAATAAAAATTTTAGTGTAGATTTTAAAGTAAAACCCAAACTAGATATCAAACACTTGAAAGAATACTTAAAAAGCTCGTTCACTTCCACATCCCTTTCCTTTACAAAGACAGAGGACAAGTAAAAGGAAGAAAATAAGGTTGCATTTATTAACTGTGGTAAAATGTTTTATCCCCTATCAGCTGCTTCCCCTTACTGGGCCACACTGCCACTGACTTCTAACTGCTCTTGCCTTTAGAGAAATGAACTAATACCAATCCACTTCCTTCCCTCCCAGCTAAACCTGTAACAACAGAGATAAAAAAAGCCCTAAACATGAAACTAAATGTAAGACCTAAAGCTGTATACATGACCTTTGTGCTAAACCCCCAAGTTATCCAATGACCACATTAGTTCAAAGGCAGCAAAGAAATCACTTACCCAGACAGAAAGAGATCGATCTTTGCTACCGACAGCACAACAGCAGTAGGGACAACTTGACTTGGTGGAGCTCCCATTCTTTTGTTTCTTTTTGAAGATTTTTGGATTGAATTTCTAAACAAATGCGATGCCCAAATTTTATCACAGTAATTACATTTTAGCAGGAGATCTGCTTTCAAAGCAAATTTTCCACTTAAGAGTGAAAGATCAACATTTCATATAAATAAAGTCCTGAACCAAACTCTGTAAGAGCACTGACAAAAGCAACAGAGGTTTTCTTAATGGGCTCTCTGAATGCCTTCACAGGAAAGGCAAACAATATTAATTTTACTAGGGATCAGAAACCCACTAGAAACCTAAATCATTTTAATCAAGTCACTGAACAGCCAACAAAGCTGATGTTTGACATTCCTAACATGCTCCTGTATTCCCCCTTGTCTCGTTCATCTACATTCAGTTCTCTTATCACAAGAGCAACCGGATTGCTTCCAACATGTAAAGTTGACATTTTTTAATCATGACCATGCATTTGCTTTACTAATCTTGACACGCATCTTCACCTCTTGACCCATTTATACATAAAATTATCAAAAAGCACATACAAGTGTTAACTTCAGGGATAAATTACTATCACTCACTCACCACTACTGTAACTGCCTTCCGATGCCCTACAAAATCCATGTTGGTTTTCCATCCATCCCTCTCAATGATCTGAGCAGTGGGTCCAGAATTATTCATGGCATGAGCAGAAACAAGATAGTGACCATCAGGTGACCAGCTAAGGCGCAACACATGAGTTGTCCCTCCACACTGACAAAAAAACCAACATACCAGAGTTGTAGAAGTGTTTGGCAAACAAAGGGGTTGTAATACAAACTATTTAAATTTCAGATTGAGGGAATATGATTACAAAGTAAGTTTCCTGTGAATATAAAGATTGACCTCACACACAATTCTCAGCACTTAGTCATGTTTACCGAGGTGATGTAGTGTAACTTAAGGAACCGTATCAAAAGGAGGGAAAGGAACTCAAGAGAATTTTTTGAAGGAAACACAAATGTTACATCTTTTTGGATACTGTTTCCTCAGTATCTATCACAGTCCTAGTTAGTAACAGGAATGCAATATGGTAACTACTAGTGATGACACTTCAGTTGCCACATCAGCTCCCACCTGAAGCAGATAAGGTCTATTAAAAAGAGCAATTGCACTAATCACAATACTTTCAGATCACTGCAGAACACTCCACTCACCAAGCACCAGCTTCTGTCTCCAGAAACTTGAGCTCTTCATCAAAGTCATCACCTAACAGCCCTATGATGCCAGACCAAAGATCCCTCCGAAGTACTTATTTCAAATAGTGGCCAATAGAAGATGCATAGGGAACAATGTCAGACTATTGTGATCAGTGTGCCAACATTTACCCAGAATAACCACTACATTTTCAGAAGTTTACTTAAGTGTTTACATAACCCACGTAAGCCTTTGGCATCCACAATAACAAATGGCAATAGGAGTCTCTAGTCAATCTTATTTTTAATGAGAAAGTAATTCCTTTTTTTCCCCTCTTTTGAAGCTGCTATCTGAGAGCTTCATTTGATTCAGCACTGTTCAATTAATTCATGTTTGTGCAGAATCGGAGTTATTCTTCTAGCTTTCATTCATTCTAAGGGAATTCACTCTGAACAGTCACATTCTGAAGTACCTCATCAAAGGGTTTTGTGATGCTGGTTTCCAGCTGCCAGTCCATGGTCCGCCACACCTTTAAACTTCGATCATCAGCCTGAGAAGCAATGTATTTTCCAACAGGATCCCAGGTCAGCCCTTTCACCAAGCCAGAATGCCCCTTCAAAGTGGCAAGAATTTCTGTGCACACAAAAATTGAGAATGGAGAGCAGTCACTACTATCTCTTTCAGGGCAGAGTGTTCAGAAAATTCACAACATCTTTATGAAACAGCATATTAAGTATAACCTCCTTTAGTGTAGAAACAACATATCAACCAAACTGGAACCTGTACTTAAGAAAAAACTGATATAAGAAAGTGGTAAGAATAATTCTGGCCAGAATAAGAGGTGCAAAACTCTTTAGAAAACACATCAGAGCAGGAAGAGCCGCAGAGTCCCAGTGCTTCAGAGTAGCACTTTGAAGCTGTGGAAAGCAGCACTTGAACGAATTTCAGTTAAACATTCACCCTTTCCTCCACACCCAAAGATTAACATAACTAATCCAGCTTTGTGCAGCAAGTGTGAACTAAGTCAAAGTTGCAACTCAACAGAGACACAAGGCTGGCAGATCTGGTAACCTACTTTCAGTCACACTCTTGCTTATCAGCCTGTGGGAGGAGAGGCTGAGAGGGTGCACAATTAGCTTCAAAGTCTAAAAACTCTGCTATCAATATTGTAAGCCAGCTTAAAATAAATGGCATGTAAATAAACACATGCAATCATGACTTATGTAAAATCAGCAGCACAGCCTGAATGCAGCTGTTGTCTGCAGCAGTCTGGAATCCCCTGCTCATTGCCCTCCAGACCTAGAGGAAGGACTGACCTGCCAGACTGCAGGTGTGGCACTTCAAAAGACAGACAACCCATTCCCTCCTAGAGATTTGAAGAGTCGGTGAAATACACCCAAGGAGGGAAGACTGTCACAAAACTTTAAATATTGGCACATCTTTAGAGCTCTCACCTGGGAATTTGACAGCATTCCAGATGACAACAGTGTTATCAACACTACAGGATGCCAGCCAGGCATCATGTGGAGACCATGCTACATCCATCACATCTGTTTGGGAAAAGGAAGTTTCCATTTAAGAGATTGATGGTAATCAGAAAATCAAATAGTCTTTTTACACAGAACTTGTATTCTCTGTAGCAATATTTTGCCATCACTGAGCAATGATTATCACCTCACTGAAGTGGAAGGTAAGAAAGCAATACTCATTGAGAGTGAGACTCCCAACTTCCAGTGTTCAATGGGGGTCAAGAAAAAAAACAAAAGGGAAAGAATGCAATATTTAGTGATTGAAGGAAGTACTAATGCCTGCACAAAGAACTTTGTCTTGTTTTGAATGAAAAAGTAACAGAAGCTATTACAACACACTCACTTTGTTCCAACACACGTGGAGTAACCAAAGTGATTTCCACCTTGATTTTAATCACAGCTCATGTCAGCAGATGCAAAATGCATTTGAAATTATTTATTCAACTTTTGCATTGCTCCTTAGATATTTTTCTTATAAATAAATACTGATATATTTTGGGTTACAAAATCATGGTCTTTTGCCAATCAGATTATTCACTGCTAGTGTGAACATTTAATTAAAGATACAGTTTAGCTTCCTTTACTCAGATTCATTTTTAATCTAGAAAATAGTAAAATACAAGTTTCTCACATCACACTTGCCAGAAGTTTTGTATGAAAAGTTAATTTCATTAAAAATCATTGTTGCTCTAAAAATTAATTACTGACTTGCCACCAAATATATATATTTCAAACAAGAAAATGTGATGCTGAAAAGCAATTTTTTTCCAAATACATGCAAATTATGTTCATTCAACACCTTTAAACTTACCCCCTGAATGGCTTCTGAGAATTGACACACACCTCCACTGCTCAACATTAGTAAGTTTGCTACTAGAACCAAACACAGTGCTAGGTCCAATGTACCTAATTAAAATAGAAACTGTTATAAAAAGAACCACCACAAGCTCTTCACTTTTTAAAGAAAATCAGCTGCACAGTACACTTCTAGTTTATAGTCAGTTATTCCTACAATACAGAAGGGAAAAAAAGTATTTTTTAGAGAGAGTAATTCCAGTTATTAAAACATTAGCTTCAGTAAAATGTGGAATTTCTATAGATAGCATAAAATGATAACATTTAAGGTGACTCCTCAAATCTCACCAAGAAGCTTTCTTCAAGGACAGAAGAAAATGTCTCAGCTCCTCCAGAGGAGAGAGACTGCCCAGGCAGACAGCCTCCAGCCCAAAGGACAGCAGGCCTCATCTCCAACCCCAGCACTTTGTTGTCCCAGCTTTCAGCTCCTTACACACCAGGTGGAGCACTGAGCTTACCAAAGGCCAGCACAGGGAGGAAGCACTAAGACGTCACAGAGTAACCTACTTGAATTGAAAGATAAAGTTGAAGGAAGAAACATGCTTACGCAGCTCGTTTCCACACCATAATCAACTTGTCATCTCCCCCCGAAGCCAAGTAAACTCCATTGTTTGACCATCGAACACAGTTCACACAAGCTGCAAAGTAGAAAAGAAAGTTTGCAAGATGAAATATGTGAATAAGTGGTTCTGGACTGCAGACAGGATTTAGAATACAAATAAGCAAAACTTGACAGGAGACATTTAGGATTTAAGTGGCCTTTTTCCACTCAAAGCAGTTACTCTGTCTGCTTTAGATAAATGAATTGGTACTTATCTTTCAGTAGCAGCTGAGGAATTTCTTACCTAAAAAACCCTATTCCTTATCTAAAAAAGCTTCAGCAAAAGAGGCTTGAAGGAAGAAAGATTAATATTCCTCTAATGAAGGAAACTTATTCTGGTAAATATAGTGGGATTAAGAGGGCAAAGAGGAAAGGTATATTTTGAAGAAAAGAAGGGACAACTTGTCAGGTGACCATACTAATTTCAAATGGAATGATTTATAATGTAATAAATGTAATAATTTATAACTATAACCAATATACTTCATGTGATGTATCTTTTACACTTACTTGTTCTCCTGTCCTTTCATTCAGAGCTCCCCAGTTTCTCAGAATGTGCATTATCAAATACTTTACGGCCACAGCTGAAAAAAGCTTACAGGGAGGAGATTTCCAAAGGTATCTCTAGTCCTCTGCACGTTTCCTCACATTTTAACAACATTTTCTGCTGAATATCTTGAAAAGTATACAGCCAAAGTATGAGACCACTCTGCTGTGTTTTATTGATTCTTCACCACTAGACTGGCATGATTTTTGCAATTACAGACACATAAGTCTTGAGCTTTGGCAATATACCAGTAGTCAGAAATGAAAAAACCCAACCAACCAGCTTTGTTACCTAAGTGATTGTCCATCTGACAAAGCATCTTGGGGATATTTTCATTCTTTTCATCTTCCTCTTTCAGGACTGGAGCCATATTCCAGATCACAACTTTGCCAGAATCCTGACCTGTAAGAGGCAAAAAAGCACCCCCTTCTAAATACATGCAAAAAAGCTTTTCAAATTAATCTCAGTTCCAAAAGAGATGTGAAAATGTAGGCATGACTGTAGTGGGGACTTTGGAAACATCTGAATACAGATGTTGCTTCGATATAATTAGATGAATTCAGAAGTGCTTTATTTTTCTTGAATCTATTAAAAATACATTTATACAGTCTTGTACAAAGGTCTTACTATACATAACTGATACTAACTATAAGGACAACTACTTGTAATAAAAGTGTATTTTAAAAGAGAAAAGATACGTATTCAAATATTAAATTGCAGTAATTGTAGCCAACATAAAATTATTCACTATTGTTAACCAAACAATATTTTTGCATATATTTCTTAAGCTATTCTATTTATAAAATTGGATTTTTCTGCCCTAATAGCTCTACAATTTAGCAACTGAAAAAGCTCAACTGCACATCCTGTTCCTCTTCAAATTAAAAGGAAATTTGGCCCACAAGGCCATGGCTCAATCACTGATAGCAGCTACTATCTCCGTGATGTCCAAGGGGATGAGGACATCAGAACATGTAACCCTGCCTTCTGCAGGAGCAGCAGCACTTCCCAATACACTTTAATAGCTTCCATAATTATCTGCTTCTTAGAGATAAAAGCGATGTCTTTTTAAGAGGGTCACACCAATTCAAGTGCTGTGGAGGCAGAAGATTATTATTATTATCCAAAATTCTGCCTCCTATCAGTACACAGACTTACCTTGTCCTCCTGTTGCAAACTTGGTCCCATCTGGGTGGATGTCCACTGAAAATATTGGCTTTCCTGGAATTAGAGAACAAGCAGTAACATACTAAATTGTTTTACATTCAAGGGAATGCAGTACCAGAACCACCATAACTCTTCTGGCTGGCAAGTGACTTTCTTCTTCTAAAGGCTTGAGTTTTAAGAATTACAGCTGACTACAAGAGCTGAGGGCAGCTTGCTGACAGAAACGGCAGCCTATTAAAAGCCTATATGGAAGTTATCATGCCACAAAAACCAGCGACAACCAGGGACACTTAATCCAGCAGGATATGCCAAATACCTCAAAGCAAAGTAATATCACAAAGCAAGTGCCAACAAGGCAAAACTGTATTTGAGTATGGAATTTCTTCCAGGTTCCTACAGTTCATTAGCTGATGACCTGAAGCAAGTCTTCTTTTGTTTTTTGTTTTTTTTTTTTTTTTTAAATCCTTCCCAGTCTCAGGCTGCATCTGTTGGTCACACAATTACCTATCTCAAATTTCAATTGCCTTAATGAAACTCTTCTACCCAAAGACTAGTTTTGATTTTATGGCTTCTATATAGAAAGAGGAGGACTAACTAACAGTAGTATTACTCTTAAATCCTTCAATTCTGCATCATCTTCCAGAAGAAAGCTAATAATTTTACTAGAATGTAAACTCTGTAACAAATAACATAGCTGGGGAACAGCTTTGCAAACCAGAAAGCCCTCACTTCCATCAAGTTCTGCTCTAACCACTAGCTCATATTCACACTCTATATGTTCACAGTTGTTTTAACCTTTGCAGAGGAAAAGGAAGAGGGGAGCTGCAAGCTTCCTGCCTTTCAGTGATGCACAGAGCTACCACTAAGGATTATTTGAAAGAACACGTATGCGATTTCCACATCCGAAGAATTTCTGGCAGCACTTCCAACCCTTTCAAACTGGAATGCCTCTGCAAGCAAGATCACATATATGTCACTATAAAATAAGGCAATTAATCAAACAGCCAAAAATACCAGTAACCCACACACCAAGATTACTTGAGAAATTTCCCATGAGTGTCAAACTTGTGCTGTATCTTCATGAGATGTTAAGACATAAATGATAAAACCTGGAGATCTTATCCAACAGCAAGTTTTATGTCCAACGTAGCAACTGAAACCTTGACACTAAACTCATAATAAAATCCTCATCCAAATACCCACTATTTCTTACCTTTTGAGGGATACACATTGGGCTTCATTTTGACTTTTGTGTCCTTTATGTTGACTTCTTCTAAGGTTTGTTTTATTTGGATTTATATTGCAACTCTGACATGTGACTTCCCTTAAAATTTTTACAGGCAGCCAAGCAAAGACCTTAGGCACAGAAAGATGGCACCCAACTTACATTCCTTCCAAGTCCTTCAGACCACATTGCACACATGAGCTAAAATACACATGAGCTGTGGTTTTTCTTCAGCTTGTTGTGCCCGATTCCCTCTTATATTCTATTAACTCAAATGCAACATTCAGGGCTAAGCTGAATATTTAGAGAAGCACAAGCAAGAAACACACATTTATTTTACCCTTCCCAAAATGTGGAATTTCCCTTTAATTAAACCAGTGCACCACCTGAAATACTTGAGCCCACTGATGCTTACTGAGAAGGCCATTCTGGAGACCTTAGAGGTGGAAGAGGTGACCTTTTCAATCTGCATCAAGTCTTGGGCAAGAAGAGCTCATATACTCTGGTATTTGCCATTAGATGTGTCGGGGAGAGTGGGAAGCCAGCTATCAAAGACCTTTGAATTCTAATAACATAACCTGGCTCATTTTGCCTCTGTATCATTCGCACCAAGAGAAAACTTGCAAGTCAGAAAGAACAGCAACCTAGCCACCTCTACCATTACTATTCAGACAAAGCAGATATGCTACACATTCAAAAATTTGTCGTTCCACCCACTGCTTTGAAAAAATTACTGACATAATTTTCCAGTCCTTCACTATGATTAAAACTACCACAGCCTCTCCAATTTCTGCCTTATCTTAAGAGCACAACTCTACAGTAGCAGTAACATCAGCTCTTTCCCTTCTCCGGGGCAAAGATTTTTCACAGATCTACATATGGGGTTGAAAAATTCAGCAAACTACTTGGAGCCAGAGGTAACTTAGCTACAAATTCACCATAAAAGCTTAAAATTAGCCACACCAGGGAAAATGGCCACCAAGCCCAGCACTCTGTGTTTAGAAACCAGCACTAGATAAGTCCCTAGGGATCTGTACAATGGTAAGCACACAACACTTCTTCCTAAGATAATCTTCCAACTCCAAAGAAATTGCAGTTCTGACATCTTGAATCAGGGGTCCTCAATGGACTTTCTTCTATAAATTCAATCAATCATTTTTCAGATCCATAATTACCATCAACAGTCCCTACAGAAAGAGATCCACTGCTCAGCCATGGACTCTGTGAGAATCCTCCTACTCCATGGATCTGCACCAGCTATTTGTTAATTTAACGCAATTAATTCTTGTACAGAAGGGCAATGAATGAAAATCACTCACCACTGATCCTTTTTCTGCTGCTCACAACTGTGTTCATCATGTCCCCAGCCCAATGATCCCACTCCTTGCCCAAAGAGTCCTATTCTACTCCCCTGTCCCTTGTACAAAGGGTGTCTCACACTTCTGATCATTCTGGTCACTCCAAGCCACTTTCAGTTCTCCTCTGTTTTCTGACATGAATGGGAACTGGCATTGAAGACCACATGCTCAAACACAAACTATCCATATATTTACACAGGAGGATAACATTTTATTTTTAGGTTTTTCCTAGCATAGATTTGGGGTTCAATCAAATAAGCACTGAGCAGATTTCCATAAATGGTTATAATCCTAGAAACTGAAAGCTCAGTGAAAGTTGTCAGGTCACAGGGCTTTATTTTATACATGAAGTTTAAAGAGGGTATGGACTTTGCACCCAGGAAAGGCAGCAGTAATAAATGAAGCCCTGGACAACAAAGTTTCCTACACAGCTCAACTGTGATCCAGGAAGGGATCTTATTCCACAGGTAACTAATGATACACAATGATCTGCCCAATACTCAATGCCCAATTACTAATTAAAAAAACACAACAGATAAACTGATCAGAGGACAGAAATTCAGCATGACAAAGTCATTGTCAGGGTGCTCTTTCCTCCAGGCTACCACTGTCCAGAGAATGCCATCTACAGTGCTGGATAACTGTAACAGGTTAAAGCTATAAGACTTGTTCCATACTACTTGTGGTTTACAAATTGGGCACAGATACTGGGTTTTTCTTCACTTCCTTCAAGTTCTCAAAATAATGAAGACAGAGCCATTATTTGATAGCAATCACCTTCTTCCCGGGGTTCATGTCTTTATCAGATTATTTTGTTAGTTCCTGTTGAAACAAGCCAAAAGGCACAAGGTCCCTGCTTCAAAGTGACTGAAGCTTTCCATGCTCCTAACTGGAGATGTGTTGAGTTTCCCAACAGTAATGATGCAGCAAAACAAAATGTGATATTTAAGCAGCAACACTAAAATCTAACCCAGTGTGTTTCAAGACATTCTGACCTCTTGCAATAATTTCTAAAAAAAGATATGCTTAAATTATTGAAGCTCCCAGAATCACATTGCAGGAGGAGGCAAACCAGGTTCATTAAAAACAGAACACCTTATGATATACCAGATGTCCTGTGGGCTTATTTGTTTAAAGAATCCAAATATATATTATGTACTTAAAGAAATACTGATAATGAAACAAGCTTGGAACAAAATGATCTAAGTAAGATAACTGAAATCCAAGGAGATGGTCCCATCTTTAGAAAAATACACCAGTGAAGAATAAAAGCAATTTTAAATATTGCATAATTTTTCCTTGTTGTTTAACTTTATACAATAATCAATGAAATATAAGAACAGTTTTGGGTGAATTTCTACATCAAAATGAATGTCTTTCTATCTAATTTGCTTCCAGCCCACCTAATATATAACATTCAACGTGACTCAGATATCAATTCAAATATTTACATTCCACCATTACAGCTTGGAGAGATAAACTCCATGCCTATATTTAAACAACAGCAGGCTCCAGTTTCCACAAGCTGTTATACATGAGCAGCACCTTGGGGCTTGCAAGGATTTCTTGGAACAGCAAGGGACTTCCTTTCCCACAGGGATCAGTGTTTGCCTGCATGAGTTGTCTTTAAGCACCTGGGCTCTCAAAACCCTGAGTATGTAAAGGCAGCTGCTGGATGCATGATGCATCTGTACAGAGGCACTGAATGCAACACTGGGAAGGAGAAGCCAAGAACACCACTTGTATCTTACAGTCATCTGATCTCGCCCCCATCATTAGACTGCACTTTTGAATATTCTTCCCTGTCCTAAGTCAAAGACACATGGAAGAGAAGAGCACAACAATAATGAGAATTTCATGCAAAATCTAATAAATCCACTTTAAATGCATGAAAAGCTTATAGAAAATGCATCTGAGCAAGAAACAATTCCAAGAAGTGCGCAGAAAAAGTGACATGAAGAACACCACGGCAAAAATCTCTAGAGCCAAAATGTGCTGAAGTGCTTTTACCATAGGTGTGCGGCACCTCAGCTGTGCAGCACACAATTCCCAGGTGTGCTGGATTTCCTGGCTACAACACTCACTTCTAGTGTCTATTATCTCCTGGAGAATGTATGCCTGGAAGCATCATTCTAGACCATTCAGTAAAACAAAACTCCCAAAACTGAGTGGGAAGAGGAAAAGGCTGAAATGACAGCAGCGGGATCTGGTGTGTGGAAGAGCCAGCCCTGCTATCAGGACTCACTCATAAATGAGAACAGCGAGGCAGCCCCATGTGCCCATGCAGAAATCAAAGGAATAAGAATTATCACAGAGTCCACAGCACATACAGTGTAAATTCTTTTCACCCTGTTTCTGGAAAGGCTTCAGAACCAAGAGAGAGGCCCATTAGGAGTGATGGAGACTCCTCACACGCAGCGATGCCTGGAGGATCCGGAACCCGGGTACGTTAGAGAGGCTGACTAAACTCACCGGTTCTCATCCTGCACTCTCTGCCCCAAGGACAGGAATGTGTGACTGTCACACAGTCCTGCACACCTCTGCAGCCCTGACAGCACCTCACAAACAGAGCTGGTGGTGAATATCTGTTTGGCACATGGCAAAATTACGACAAAGTGCCTTGGCCAAACTCACCCCAAAAGGGCAGCGGCAGAAACAGGAGTAAAAGTCAGGACTATCAAGGCCCTGTGTAGTGCATTATCCATTATCACAGGGCTCTATAAATGAAGCCTATGTTCTGCAATGGTTGGATGTGTTCTAAATTGATATACATTTCAAATACATACACATGACAAAAGGTGCACCCTTTAAAAAAATAAGGAAAGAAGTTACAGATCTAATCTCTGTGGTCTCCAAGGACTTAGGCTGAAAGTTTTTATTCAGCTGCTCCTGTGCTCCCACTGAAGATACATGGAGGCACAGGACCACACACAGGCAGAGATTAACATGTAAATGCTACGTTTGTTTAGAGTAACCAAGCAGAAATGTAAAAAACATCTCAAATAAAGCACTTCCACATTTTTTTCAGTTCACTACAACCTTTGGTTACAAGGTTGAGTTCATCTGCTGCCTATAGAGTCCCTGGAGAGCAGGCCAAGTAAAGATGCACACAAATGGCAACTCAAGGTGCAAATTGTTATCAAAATATGCAGCATGAACACAAAGAACACAACACATGCAGAAAGGCAGATGTGAAGTTGTACCTGGGGTTTTTAACTCAAAGCACGCTTTTCCAGCTTCAAGAACCTGGTCTTAGTTTTATTCTAGATACCAATCGGCTACATGAGCCCAGTTAATGACATTTATACATTGACAGAGCATAAAAGTTGTAGTTGAAATAAAGCTGTACCCATGAATCTGAGGGCAAAACTTGCATAAACAGAAGTGAGCTCTTCATGTTAGATTTCTTCTCACTGCTTCACCAGGAACAGTACAGGTATTAATCCAGAAATTCATCCTAAGCAGTGTAAATATGACATAAACACTGATGCTGTCCTGTACTTGCCACACAAGGAAAGTACAGAGCTTTCCATCAATATCAACACTTCACTCTAAGCTGTCTGACCTCACACATCTCTTCAACATGACCAGAGGATTAAGAGACAGGATACTACATAAATTTAGGGAGCTGTTTTGAAAAAACTGTTGGAAGAAACTTTTCCCTCCATGGAGAACGATAGCACAGCTTATCGCGTTTGAGGACTTTCAACACTGTCCTTGTCTCAGCAATGTGAGACCCGGGTGGTCAGTGCAGAGCACTGGACACCCACACACCCTGCCTCGACACTCATCCCGAGGGGACTGCGACCTCTGCACATAACCCTTCTCTCTTCTGCACGGGCTGTACTCGAGCCGAACTATCCCTCCGCACTTTCTCAAGCACGCAGTGGCCCCGCGGCCGTGCCCGGTCGGCGGAGGCAGCTCAGCGTTCCTTCAGAGCTTGCAGCCCTCCCTGCAGAGCCCGGGCGCGGCTGTGCCCGGCTGTCCACAGCGCACACGCCGTGCCAGGCGGGCCGGGTCCCAGGGGCTGCCGCGGCGCGGCCCCTCCAGCCCCTTCCCGGGGGACGAGGTCTCTCCCCACGCCGCCCTTGGGAACGCGCCCAGCTCCAGAGAACGGGCTCGGCTCCCGCTCCCGTCCGCCGGGGCTGCGGACTTGTTGCTGCCGCTGCCCCCGCCCGCACCCG